>JAOQMP010000209.1:29039776-29053151 GCA_027563575.1 Erythroxylum pedicellare | reverse complement strand
GAGAGGATTAAGCAAGAAGTGCTAACTCCATTAAAGCTTCAACTTATTTATAATAAGTTTTGGATATTTTAGTAATTTAATTAAAATAAATTCTAATTTCAATTAAACTTTAATTAGAATTATAAATAATTATAATTAAATATTAATTATGCCCAAATAAGATCCAATACCTTATATCGATCATTATTTATTAAATATCTCATATTTAATCATAAAGTTTCTCAAATTTTACAATCAAGTACAACTTGATTAAAAATATCTTTATTATCTTCAACTCGTTCTTTATGTGAAACTCGTTAGATTCTAAAAAATGTTGGCAATAATCATATTATAATTTATAATTAGAATTAAATAAATTAAAAATGATTAAGATGCGTTGCTAGATGTCAATCTTGATCTATGATTATAAATTATTTAATTGGAGAATTAAAGATAAATTAAAAATCTTTAATCATAGATCAAGATTGGCATCTAACAACGCATCATAATCTTTCCATGTATGATTTTTCTGTATAATTCAATGCTTTCATCATACAATGTTCCGATTAAACATAAAGTATAGAATTAATGTCTACTCTATTTTGAGTCCAATCATATTAGTTCTTCATCATTAGCTATTAATTCAATTAATGACATTTGTAAACTATTTACAAAATGTCATATACCTTGACCAATAATTTCCTGAATTAATACTAATCGAGGACAACAGAAAATTCTCCCTAATTACTTTATGATGATAATTCTATCTTGATCACTCAACTATCTTTATATAGTTCATGCCATATCTAATAACTATCAACTAAATGACCTATGATTAAATAGGTCATAAGTAATATCAAAACATAGCAGTCTCTATATAAGATAACTTTGGAGACCTCAAGTCAAAAGATCACTTATACAATTATGACAATGGGAATTCTATAAAATAAAAGTAATGTTCCAAATTGTTTTCTCATATCAAGTTTGTTCACTGAACTTGGTCTTTAACAAGCACTCACGTATTTGTTTAAATATCTCTATACTTTAGTATATAAGATCGACTACTGCCTTCATAAGGAAAAATAAAACATATTCTATGAATGTCCAATCGTAATAAAACAATAACTAGGAATAATTTAGGGATAATGCATAAATGCAATATGAATCTCATAGTTATAGTTTCATTATAATTTCATTTACAATGTTTAATTATCTCACGGACTTTATCATATACATCTAAACATCTACAAGATAAAAAATGCTTTTAAATTATTTTGTCACTAAACTATAACCAAATTGATTGACTGCAGAGAATAAACAAATATTTTTATGATAAATATATATTTTTATCCTAATTTTTGTTGCACATAATTATAGAACAGATTTTGAAAGCACATTTTAACAAATGTAATTGTTTTTATATAAAAAATAATCACATTGTCACTTATTAAACTAGTTTCGTGAACATGAGAAATCTTTGACTATAGAAATTGATATGGATTTCTTTGACTATAGAAATTGATATGGATTTTATCTTCTTAGAAGCAAACTTTAATGACTATATTAAATGTCATAAATCTTAAAAAATTGCACTAATCAAATCATTTTATTAACAAAAACAAAGGGAAAATTATAAAATAACATTGTAAATTAGGTAAAAAAATCTAATCTTAAGTTGACTAGTGGCTACATTTCTAAATGAAATAAATAATAGTGAGATTTACATTTACCTTATTATATAATATTATTTGCAACAAAAATTGCAAATTAGGTTTAAAATTTTGAAAAATGGCAAGAAGTTTTTACTTTAAATGATTAAATATTTAATGAATATTATAGTGTGAAATTGATATGTGAGCACATGAAATGAAATAAATTTAATCTCATTTAGTTCATATAATATGATTAATCAATAAATATAACAAAGCATGAGTAGAAAGCTTATTTTCTTTTTTGTTTTTCAGTTTTCTTACAAAATCAATTTTAGATATAGGTTATTGAATACCATAATAACTACATAAGTTTTTGATCTCCAACAAAAAAAAAGTTGAAAAATTTTTATAAGTAATATGCAGAAGGCTTATGTCACGATTGTTAACACTTATAGAGAGTACACTTATTTATAATATAGTTTTGATCTTTTAGTATTGTAATTAAAATATAATTTTATGTTCAAATTAAACCTTAATGAAAATTATAATTATTCCCAATTAAATGTTAAATTTCCCCAATAAAGTACAATATCTAATATCGGTTCCTTTTTATCAAATATTTTATAGTTGATCCTAAAATTTATCAAGCATTACGATTAACTCTAACTTTATTAAATTACCTTTTTAATCTCTTTGATATTTCTTTATATGAGACTCATTAGATTTTTACATATATTGACAACTTTTCTTAGGATTAGGTATAAATTTACATCTACATCACGATTACCCAAATATTAGAAATGGTAAAGTAGTTTTAACTACCTTTTTTGTACCTGATTTTTTCTTATAATTCAATCTTTTGTTTTCATAAAAAATAATGTATATATTTAATGGCCACTCTATTCAAGTTCAGTCATAATAGTTCTCTATTATTAGTAATTAATTTTTAATGACATTTTAGATTATTTTCAAGTATTATTATACCTTGGTCAAAGATTTATGAAATCAATTCTAATAAAGAATAATAAAATATTCTCACTAATTACTTTAAAGTGACAAATTATATGATAACTTAACGATACTATTGTGGTAGTCGAAAATGATAGATTCTCTAATTAAATTACAATATCTCGCTCTTTATACAAAAGTGTCTTTAGCTGAATATTTTATTTTCATGACACATTATAATCATTTAGAATGATCTTTTTGAAAAATGTATGTCTGACGATAAATGTTTCTTCTATTGTGAAGACCACTAGGTTATGAGGCTTATCTAGGATATATCTTTTTATTTACATTCAAAAAGGACCTCTAAATTAAATTTTAGTTTAGGTGAGGGAAGTATGATTGCTTTAAAAATAATTAAGAGTTATTTGGAAGACATTTAGACTTATATTCCTACTAATGTAATTTATATTACAAATGGAAAAATGTTCTTATTTGTTGATTTATTCACAGAATAAGGCCTACTATTAATGTGGGTATTTCCATCTCTAGAGGGGGCTTTGCAACTTAAATTAAATATATGAAACAAGTAGCTATTAAATTAAAAATAAAATTTGTTGGACCATGTGAGGTTCTAATTGATAAGTGATAAATACACTATATCTTTAGCATGATTTTTTAGAATATCGGTTTGATACGTAAAATGACATATTTTATTTTTGGTATTATTGAAATCCCTTCATGAAGAAGGAAAAAGATTGGGAATACTTGAGTCAAGGTGGAGTAACTTTAACAAATTTTAAGTTAATAACTAAGAACACAATACTAACACAGTACTATATTGCTTCTCACGTTCCATCATACCATATTCTATTTTTGGGAGAGTTTGCTATAAGAACTATACAGCACAAGCACGGACCTATGTTTCTACTATATTCAACATTAAGCCATTTTATTCCTTTAGGCTTCTTCCAATATCATATTACCAGTATTTGTAGTAATTATTATAGACAAGTTCTAAAGAGGCATGTTAAGCATGCAGGAGCTAACATAGTTACAAAGTCCCATATTTGTCTAATATTTAACCTGTTTTAGTTAGAATTTTTAGGGTTTCATACCTAAAAGAGGTGGATGATAGAAAGAAAGGAAATTCGATTGAAAAAATTAAAAAAGGATAATTGGAAGCTAACAAAAAGTATCTAAGATTAATAAAGAAAACAACATTAGGGAAAAATAAGAATATTCGTAAAAGACATTTAGGATTTAAGATCCATGAGAATTCAATCTTATTTCCTATATTCTTTCCTGTTTATTGTGGGTTTTCTTTATTTAAATGTAAATTAGTTAAGATATAGATCTAGTTGAGATGAGTCAAAGGCCTATTGTTTTAGATTGTTTTTTTTATTTAATGTAAGATTATAACTCTCTTGAGAACTCTTTTTTATGGAAATGAAAGAATTAAATCAAATCACAAAAAACTGAGGGAATAAGACTTGGTAGTGGAAACTACCTAACAATAAGAATAAAAGGTAATAAACCAAAGAAAGGAACAAAAAAAGTATAAGGTATCTATTTATAATCCCATAAGAATAGAAGAACAAGAGCAAACAAAACTAAGTGACTTCTTCTAACTAAGGAGTCGTAGTTCATCATGATGTTACTAAAGTAAAAAGTACCGAAGGGAAGCAAGCAGTTGGAGTATTATGTGAACCACAAGAGCATAAGATTTTGTCTAGCCACCAGCATCAAGATCCTTAAAAGAATGATTTCTCTAGCTTATCCTATAGTGTTCCATTATAAAGGAGTTGATGAATTAGAGAAAATTATAAGATGCCTTCCCTCCATGTGGAGTACACCATACAAGTTAAAGAAATTCTAATATCCTAACTCCCTTTTTAGTTCTATGATTGATAAAGCATGCCTAAACAATAATTTGTCTTTAGAAGCTATCATTATAGTGTAAGGGACAGAGATGGAGTATTTTCTCCCAAGTTGCCTTGACAAAGTTGTATAACAAAGAAGAGATGATCAAGCTTATCTAGAGAATTAATATTAGAAGAAGTAGATTTAATTGTTGAAAAATCTAAAGAATAACATTTCCTTAGTGCTAAGTTTCTCATATATTACTAGACAAAGGATAAAAGTAGCTTTACGTAAATTTTTTTAGGGCCAAACTAGGTTAGACTATGGCACAGAGGAAAATCCTCTAAGATACTTGTATAATATCTATTAGTGAAACATCTATAATTGTGTCTCTTCTAAAGGAATTTATTTTCCTTCCTAGAATTAGGTTGGTAGTTAGGCGTTGCAATAGCAATAGAGGAAAATGGTCTCAGATGAGAAAGTGACCAATTCCAAGAATTATTGGGAATAATTAGCTTTATTTTGAAGGAACTAGGGATTCTACGAATCATATTAAAAGCATTAGGGAGGATATGAAGAAGACCATTCAGACGCCTAAAGTTATACTAGAACCAGGTACTTTCACCATTATCAACTATGTGCCAAATAAAGATGGATAATTGATGAATGATTATTTGACTATATTTATATACCTATATTTAATGTGTTTTATAGTATTTTTAATACTTAATTCGGTTCAAGTGTGTTTATAGGTGATAATTGCTCTTTTGGACTGAAAGGAGCAGAATTTAGATGAAATTGGTATAAAACAAATATTTGAAGTAACTTAAAGACACGCAGCTGTTTATAGTAATTGCGTAGGCCTTTATAAATATGTGGAGAATTGAAAATATTGTTTCAAGCCATATATGTTGCCTGTATAAGTCTCTATACTCATGTAAAACCACAAATTTTGGTATTTTTGGAGATATATGGTCTCCTACACGACTATGTAAGTGATTGTGTATATCCCAAAATCCTAGTTTTTACTATAAAAGGACGTTATCGGAGTTAGAATAGAAAGAGACAAATTTTAGAGCATTTTTAGTCTTAAGAAACATAAAGAAGAGGCAGTTTTGAGTAGAGGACAAGGAAAACATGAAGATTACATCACAAGATCTGGTCAATACGATCATTTAATCCAAATTGTAAAAAGATTTATTAGAGAAAAGAGGGAGATTTAGAATATGATTTCTTATATTCAATTTGTTATTATGAATATTTGTTATTGGTTTTGTTTTCTATGAGTAGGAACTAAATTTATTAGTGGCACCCTAAATTTTGATGATCATATGATTTAATCTTTTATTCAATGAAATTTTATTGATTTATTTATTGTGATTCAATTATACGTTATATTCTTGAACTAATATATCTGTAACATTAGTCCATGATTTGATTTCATATGAATGAGATTGCAAAATCCTTTTCTGTGAATAGATATACGAAAATGAGATTGAAAAATCCTTTTGTGTGAATAGATATACCATAATTGGATGGAGTTGCATGCAAACCTAGAGATAGGTCGACATAAATCTTCTAGCGTAGGGTTAAACTTAATAGTAAAATTTAGAAATCAAAAATAAAATCTTAGGGGTTTAAACTTGAAATAGATTTCGGTTAATCAACTGAGGGGTTAATTATTAATATCTAACATAAGATAGGAATTTACACAGTCCAATAATCAATAATTTAATTGGATGATAAAAGGGTTAATATTTATTAATTCTTAGGGAGTTTCATCACTTAGGTACTATTTATTTGATATAAAAATTTCATAGTATTTTCCTTTGTTTGAGTTCATTATTATTTAAATCTTAGTTTAGCTAGTTAGTTTAATTTTTAATTAAATCCACAATATGGTTTGAAGTTTAGATAATAAAGAAAAGGTTAATATTAGTACTTACAATCCTCTTAGGATTAACAAATATTTGTTAGTGCGAGCAATAACTACACCGTTCATATGCAGTTAAAACTTATAAATCTTTATAAGCATAAAAAATAATCAATAAAGTTTTTGTCTCTACTGCTAGGGATTAGAAATATTAGGAAAGCCTAGATTCTATTAATATAGCCATTTTACTTTATTTTATCTTACATTTGTCTCTAATTTCTTTATTTATTTTATTTACTCTTTAATTTTTGTATTTCTCACAAAATTTGACTATTTGGTTAGTTTATGACTCGAAGTAATCCAACGAGCTTAGTAGAAGAAGATCCAAAAATTAAAAAACAACTTGTAAAAATCTATGCACAATGACTTAGAGTTTGAGTTATATTGACAAATAGAGGACTTAAGAGGTCAACTGATACTGAAGAACCAGAAACTATGTTAGACCAACCAAAAATGATGTTCAATTATGTTAGACCAGACTTGATAGAAGCGGAGTCTAACATTGTTAGATTGACTATGAATGCCAATAATTTTGAGATCAAGCCAATTATCATTTAGATGGAGCAACGGTCTGTTCAATTTGATAGAATACAAGATGAAGATTCGAATGTACATATGTAAAATTTTCCAGAGATTTATGATACATTCAAGATTAATAAGGTTAATGACAATGCAACAAGATTACAATTATTCTCATTTTTATTAAAGGGAAAGGTAAAGTGTTGGACCCCATTTTTAGAGTCCAACTATCGTTCTGAATATCATAAGACGTGAGCATATTTCTCTGTAGGGTTATGTCAATGAAATCTCCTTCATCATCATTCTCATAACATCTTAAATAACAACGGCAAGCCCACACCTGTCAGATGCCCGAATTACCACTTGAATTCTCTAGAATATTTGTAGCTCCATTTATCTATTTTATTTTAAAATAATAATCATCTCATTCGAAGCTCTACAGATCAAGATATGATTAAAATATCGAAGTATGTTCAGTAAACAACCAATTCATGCTCTTCCAATCAATTCTCTCACTTTATCTACATAAATATTTTGCAAATAAATACAAATGGATACCAATTTTTATGGAGAGGTAGAAAATTTTGTTAGGAATCTATTGGTTTAAGAATCACTTCATTTGGAGGTCGGATGATGAAGTTATGGCCAAAAAAATGAACCATGATTATATCCTCAATCATATTGTACCTATCGTGGGACAATTAACCTAACATTCACTAGGAATGTCAGATTAAGATCATTTGATGATGTTTCAAAGAGAACTTCTATATCTACAACTTTTATGAAGACCTCAAAGAGATATTCTACCATTTAAAGGGTCAAAAACTTAAATATTCTAAAATGTACAGTGCATGTCTGTTAACAGACATACATGGGGCTGAGGGCCATTCCAGACTTGAGAAGGTCCGTTTAATGGACTTAAAGTTTGTTTAATAGACATGGGTGATTCTAGGGGTCCTCAAAGACCCGAGACGGTCCTTTTAATGGACCTAAAGTCTGTCTAATAGACATAGGGGATGCCCAAACCCCTCTAAAGCCTCTCCAATGATTCCTACATTCTTTCTAACATTACTTTCACTCATAATCTTCTCAAATTCACCTCTCCTAGTTTAATATCACTTCATATTAGTTCAACCTCCAACCTTGTTTCATTAAATTCCCAAATCTCTACTCATTTGATTCATCAAAACCACTAATTCTCCTCATTTACCATAGTTGTCTTGTGTATAAATCCTATGCAGTATCATGACTTATAATGCTCATATCTCTCAACTCCGATATACAAAATTTACATACTTTATACCATTAGAAAGCTAAGAAGATAAGATACAACTTCCAAGAAGACAACTTTGTCTAATTCAACCTAAATTAATCTAAATTTTCGCTAAAGTTAGTACAAAATTTTACCCCTATGGAAGACTTGAAATAGGAAATGTACAATTACAAGAGAAATATGCACATACACATTGGAAACTTCTTCAATTCTCAAATCATTTCTAAATCAAAATGAAGTTTATACATAGCTTTAATTACATATCAACATTACAACAAAGGCTTAACACAAGATACAAAATACATTGGATGCTCAATGTTTGATATGCTTATAAAGCTATCTATAAGTCTAGTCACTATCTTAGTACAAAAGATTTCTAGCTATCTTGGAGTTTTCGAATGCTTTGCAAGGATTGCTAATCTTCTCGTTCTGCACCTGAGGAGTGAGAAAAATGATGGGTTGAGCAACACAGCTCAGTGGCTAATGTATTTATAGCCATTGGTGACGAGCCACACAATCAAACATACATGTATCTATTCATATAGGCATAATCGTCTTATCTTAATATAACAATGTAAGTTCAACATTCACAATTCCAATTTACAACTTATAGTTCAATGCATCATCACATAAAACATATTGAATGTAATTTATCATCAAAGCATATCACACAAATTGCATCATAACTTAACATATCAAAATGCAAATGCACAAACAAATGGCTCAAGGGTTCCGTGGAACAAAATGGAGAAATCGAAGATTACCCCATTAATGAAATGAGTCTACTTTTCAGATCTCGCATACCACAAGCGGGCAGCCAGGAGAAGGCTCTATGTCGACATGCATGTGACTATGAAATAGTTCCTCTCTTGCCCAAATACAATCAAATCTTATGCTCAATTCAATCAATCCCAATTTCATATTCTCATGCTTCTTCTTTCCATTTAATCAAAATGGTATGATACAATTCCAATGCATAGCATGATTATACTCACAATTCAATTTTATCAAAATGTCATACATCATAATGCATTTTCTACATCACAAAAATTCAAAACAAGCCATTTTAACACACAATACACATACAAAACATTTTGCTCATATTACACAACAGCTATAAATAAATTACCCACCTAAATCATTTGTAAAAATCCAACTCAAGGTTGTCTTTCCTCTTGCTCTTGGGTTTGGTTTTCTTGGTTTCCTAAAACAACCAAGATTCCTTTCAAAACAACATTTTAATAAAATTAATAAACTTTAATAATCACAAAAATTCAATAATCACAAATTAAGCTCAAACCTAACCTACCCATAATCCATCTAGGTTAGAAAACCCAAATCCTAGTTTAGAAACCCTCAAATCAAATGAGTTCTCTTAAATCATCTTCTTCCAACACAAACCCTTCATTCTCTACACAAAAACCCCTTTCTCTTTGTAACTCCTTCTTTAACAAAGCAAGAAGGAAAAGATGAACTTACCTTGACAAGATGATTTCCTCTTCTTTTTCATTCTTCTTTCTCTCTCTCTCACGATTTTCTCTTCTTCTTCCTTAGCTTCCACGATTCTTCTTCTTCTCTCACGTTTTTTTCTCTCTCTTTTCTCTTCTCTTCTACGACTCTCTCTTCTCTTCTTCTAAATTTTAAGACAACTTTTATCCTTGGTCTCCCAATTATGCCCTCATCACTTAATACGATGTCCATTTTGCCCCTTCTTCAATTAATCTAAAGACTAATAACTCCTTAATTAACTCCTTCCAAAAATCCAGACCTTTTCTAATAAGGTAATTGAAGTAATTTGACAAAACTTCCTTCTAGAAAAATGTTCCTCATTGTCGTAAGTTTCTAATGACACCAAAATTATTCAATTTGGTTTAGAAATCTAAAAGTTATACCCCAAACATTTTTTTGGACTATTCTTATGCTGAAATAATATTCTATGCTTAACTTCCATCCAAAAATTGAAATTCTTAAATATTGAATTAAAAATCAATTTCATAAGAAAATTTGTATCCATATGTCTCTAGTTTACTCCAAATTAAAAATTGTCTCATTTGGATAACTAGAGAAAAAGTTATGTCTAAAACACTAAAGCAAACTCAGTGAACATGTTTCAACTACATTTTCTAGCTTTTAACTTCCAACATTTCACACATAACCCATCTTGCAACTAAACCATCTTTTCTACTTCATTTCAAATTCAAGAATTCTCCTTTTCTTTACACATGAATAATCGCCAACAATTTCTCATTTAATAGTTCTAACTTCCAAGAAGAGTTCGGGTCCAACATGAAGCAATGGTTAAACTCTCTACTATAATAATAAACAAAAAGTAGCTGACGACCTTATTAAAGACACGACAATGAACAATTATTAGTGTTGCTCTTCTCAAGCCAGACTTGATTAGCCAGCAAGAGTATATAAAGTGGATGAAGTGACATAACCAAGAGAAAGCTCTGAGTAGAAAAATTGATAGTCTGATGATGAATCCACAATGTCAAGTTATCCAGTGTTAGTTAAGTGGGCTAGAACATTCATGTTAAAAGTTTTAAGCATTTTGGCCTGAACATGTGGATTATATGGAAAATGTTGTTAAACCCAAAACAATCCATATAGCCATACCTATAATTTGGGATGGAGGAATTGCCCAATTTCTCTTAGGGAAATTAAGGGTACGCAAGGAATAACCCTATTCTAAGATTTCAGCAATAACCACCTCAAGTTAAGAAGCTGACTCTAAAAGAGATGATGATAAATTTTTTTCAAGATTTTGATGCAAGAAATCAATGAAAAAAGGCTTCTATACATA
Organism: Erythroxylum pedicellare; assembly: GCA_027563575.1. NCBI lineage: Eukaryota > Viridiplantae > Streptophyta > Magnoliopsida > Malpighiales > Erythroxylaceae > Erythroxylum > Erythroxylum pedicellare. Next base: position 29,042,181 of record JAOQMP010000209.1, on the reverse strand, counting down.
ATTTGGAGGTTCAAATTGGTCAAATCACAAAATTAGTATATGAAAGACCATAGGGGAGTTTGCTTAGTACCATAAAAACAAATCCTATAGAACGTGTAATGTAATCACCCTTAAGAGTGAAAAAGAGCTTCCAGAAGAAAATGAACTCCAAAAGAATAAGGAGACCACTAAGACTCAAGTAAAAGCTGAAGGTGGAGGCCTCCTTAAAATATTTAAGGAATTTAAACTTGTCATCCCTTATACTGCTAAAGTGAAGAAAAACCTAGAGGATGCACATTTCGGTAAGTTCCTTGAAATATTTAAGCAACTTTAGATTAACTTAACCCTTGTTAAAGCTCTTGTGTAGATGTTGAAGCACTTGAAAATTTTGAAGGAGCTACAATCAAACAAGGAAAAGTTAGAAGAGTTGGTAACTGTAACGCTTAGTAGAAGGTGTTCAGAAATTATGAAAAGCAAGCTACTAAAGAAGCTTACAGTTTTAGGGAGTTTTACATCTATTTCATTTGTTTAAAAATAGATAAGGCTTTAGCTGACCTAGGGTTAGTATTAATATGATGCCTTACTCATTATTTAAGAAATTGGGATTAGGTAAACGAAAACCTACTAGGATAAGTGTACTGCTGGATCGGAAAAAGAAAGCATGCCATATTTGGAGAAATGATAGATTTCAAAACTTTTTAGAAATCTAAATTGTAGCGAAAGCAATATTTCCAAATCATCATACCAATATATATACATGATACGGTATAAGGATAATAAACATAAGAACAAGATGAAGATTATATTACCGTCTCCTTTGCTACAACTTTGACTCCTCGCTGCGCTATCCTATCCTCGATAATATTTCCTCTTCTAAGTGATGTATCCTCTTCTTCTTGTTATTGTTTCCTCTTCTTGATATTGTATCCTCAACCAATCAGATCTACCATTTGTTCTTCTTAGACACCTTGGTTAACAAGATCCTTTGGTGGGATAGGAGAAGAAAACTTTGAAGGAGAATTTTCTTAGAAGAAAGAAGACCAAGAATGAGACACTCTCATGCAATTTTCGATTCTTTCATGCAAGATAAGAGAGAGAGTGATAAAAATGTAAGAACCCCTTCTTACACACTCACAATTTCGGTTAAGATCAAAGGAAAGAAGAGTTTTCCATCCAATGGATCATTTATTCCTTTAATCAATCATAAAGAAGCCATTAAATGAGACTCTTCTCATTAGTCTTTAAGATGACTATATGAAAAGTCTATTAACCTAAATGAGACCTATCAATTTCATTTTTGATGATGAAAGAAGGAAGATCATTCATCCAATGTACATCTTTCTTCTTTAATCCAAGGAATTCTAATAGGTTACATGCTATCATTAATAGATAACCATTAAACCATTTAATGGTAAGTTCATAACTCCATTTAATGATGATAAATACCATCTTTATTTAGCAATTCAATGCCAAATGTGCAGTTGCACATTCAACCCTAATGAAAAACGAAATTTCACTTTACTTTCTTAAAAATTTTCTTTTAATTTAATTAATCCAATTAATCAAATTAAACCAAAGTGTAGCTCATTTCTAAATGTACATTTGTGCTTCTAATTAACCATTAATTATCGTAAGCCCAACATTCAACTAGGGGCTTCTAAAACCTCCATTTATATTTCTTTCTTAGCTTGATAACCTTCCTTGAAGCCAAGTAGGAAATCTTATTGGACTTTGATAATTTAAGGTCCAATAAGCCTAGAATTAATTTAATCTCATTAGAAATAATTCTAGCTTATTAACTAAATCTCATTCTATTAAAGACAATTAGTTGAACTCTCGAATGATTAAATATTATGAGATCAAATATTTCATGTCCAATTGCAAACTTTATTTTGAACCTTATTATAGCCAACCGCACATCAAAGGGTAAAATTATTGTTTTGCCCTTATATTGGTTTTTTCTTCTAGATCTCCCATTTTACTTTATATGGTGATTAGCACACAAGATCTCATCTTGGTGTTAAGACTTGATGGGTAGCCGATCCATCAAACTACTGGCGCCAATTTAATCACCAAATCTCTTTAAAAGATCTAGAAGTGATGATATCACTATAAACTCTTTATTTGAGTGAATGTTCCCTGATACATGTTTCAATAATAATTCCAACATGCAGACACTGGATTAATACTCTATAAAAATCCATTCTGATCATATCAGCAATTATAATGAAACACATATGAGTTCACCACTCATCAAAATTGTGGTTTATAATAAGCGAATGCTTAAGTTATATGTTTTAAGATTAAAGTAATGACCCATTTTATTCTTTAAAACATACTTGATTCTATATTCATTTAATAGTGCCATTATCGATAGTCAACTGCTATCATGATATGAAACTCATCATTCCCTTGAAGTAAACTCC
>JAOQMP010000209.1:29000432-29019650 GCA_027563575.1 Erythroxylum pedicellare | reverse complement strand
GTACTAATACTAATACTAATACTAATACTAATACCAATACCAAGAAAAACAAGGAGAAAATTTTAATAATTAACACTAAGAAACTGCTGTTGTATTAAAAGGATGACAAAATCGTATTTGTAAAGGAATTTAGGAATATGTCGTGGTCCAAAAGGAAGAAGAAATGTATTCAAACCACGCTTGTCTTTGAGGCCTGCCAATGAAGGTGAGCGTTGTGTCGAGGGGAGATTTTAATGAAAAAGGCTTTTGTAAAAGGTTGAGGTATCAAGTTGGAAGTAAAAGCAAAGGAAATGTCTTGTATTAGTTGAAGCATTAGGTTCACAAGTGGGTTACCAACAGTTCTCTTGTCAAGAGGCTCAAGTAAGCTAACAGAGGGGACGTGTGTCAGACACTCTACGAAAGTGAATTAATGCTTATCGAAATCGGTGTATGTCGCTGAGCCTCACCATCCTCAAACACTAACTTGGTTGAGCTGACAAGAGCTACATGCAGAGCCTAGAAGAAGATCCCAAGCTATCTTGTTCATTTGCGAGTAAGAAGTTATATACTATATTCTGTTGATAAAAAGAGAACTTGCTTGTGGCATCAAACTTCAACCCAAATGGATAACCACGAGCTTACAAAAAAATACTCCAGAATAATTAAAAAAAAGATCACACTGGAAGGAATGCAACCAAAAGCAACTACCAGTAAGACTGATACTACCACTCATGGATATGGCTACAATAATAGTAGACTAACGAGAATATGACCATTGACAACATACGACAAACTCGAATTAAAATTTAAGGAAGCAAAAGGTAAAAGTGTGCACTTGGCTACTGGGCGTTGGGAGCTGAGGCAGTTTCCTCGTGCCATGAATATAGTACCAAGACATAGAAGATATATATATATATATGTATGTATATCTCTTATCCGATGGACTGGTATGAAAAACTGTGCTATAACTTTCACCGTCAGGTTGATACTGCAGCTTTGAAGTTGCATAAGGTATATCGGAGCTATCGTACTTGGAGAAAGTTAGCAGACTCTGCCGTTGTCACTAAAGAGCTCTGGTTGTAACATCTACCCCTCATGGGTGACCGAAGTGGCATAGCTGCCGCTGTTGGCTGTATGGTTCTTGAGACATGCTTTGTACAGTAAAACTAAAAACATGATGAGATGTAAGATAATATACATATCACTAATCAGTCATCACAGAACTGTTCATAGATATATATATGAAAGCTTTTTCAACTTAGTATACTCTCTAGCTCTAGTATCCCTGTTGTTGTCTGTTGCCTCTCTCGCTACACAACATGTTGTTGTCTTGAGTATTATTCGGAGCATTTGTGTTTCTTTGTATTTTTTGAGAATACTTGACTTATCAAAGGCGTGGTCTTCCTTTGAGGTGTCTCGAGGCTAGGGCTCTAATAGACAAGTTCTCTTAGGGTTCTTTCCATTTACCAACATTCCTCTAACCCCCTTTTCTCTTTGTGTTCTATTTCTATCTTTTCAATTTTGTTTCCTGTGCTTCCGTGTGTGTGTTTGATTCTAGCCATTCTCAGGTATAGCTCGATCTTATTGAAGGTTCTCTAGGGCCAGTTCCTAATGGGTCTCACATCAATATTTGCATTATATACTTTGGTTAATTATGTCATTGTTATTTACATAAGCATTGAATATTAATGTTTGGTTCAAGAATGTGAATTTATGATATATAAGTTGTGATATTCTAAACGTGTGTGCTTGGCGGATGACTACTGTGAGTGGTCATCCAAACTAAGCATTTTTCCCACTAAGGTTTTAAGCTTAGCAAGGGTATTAATCTGTGTAGGTCTAGGTCATAGGAGTGAGGTATAGGGAACATCTGTAGGGACTAAAGCCAACAGGTAGGAGTAAAAGTACCTTTAAATGTGTCTTTTGATTAAAGAATGGTTGTATATGTAATAAAAGAATTTGTATGTTTTCTTTTGAATTACTATGTAAATGTAAAAATGTATTACTATGGTTAAATGATAATGTTAAGCATTAGGGAGTTTTGTAATATTTATACGTATAGCATTGAATAGAATTATATACCTTGACTGCATGTACAAGAATTTGGTTTCTATATGTGTGGATGGTTGTGGGTTCTGTATAGGGGGTGTTACATTTTGTGGTATTAGATCATGATTTAGGTGGTTATGAACAATAAGGTCTAGTAATGTGTGGAATGGTTTCGTTTCAATGTTGGCCTAATGCAGATGTCCCAGTTTTCTTATAAATAGTAGAGATAGAAAGACCTCGTGAAACTGATAAGGAGTCAACTGATATTGTGGTAGGAGAGAGACCAATTAATTTTGGGTCCTTTTAAGCCTCCAAAGAGTGTGTGATAGAATGTTATCAGTAGATCAACTAGCCTATGATATGGGAGTGATTAGTTCATTGGGCCATAATGTATATATGAATAAAGTGTATAGAGATTGCCCTATTATGATCAATGGAAAACAATTTTTTGCTGATCTAATAGAGCTACCCATCCATGAATTTGACTTGATTTTGGGCATGGATTGTTTGTCCAAACACCAAGCTATAGTTGGTTATAGGATGAAAATAGTTGTACTTAAAGATTCTGATGGTTCATAAACAGTGGTGCATGGTATTCGGTCTAGTCCTTTGACTAATGTGATATCAGCCATGCTAGCAAGTTGACTGCTTAGAAAAGATTGTGAGGCATATTTTTCTTTAGTACTTGATTCAAAAAGGGAGAAGTGAACTTACAAGACATATCGATAGTAAATGAGTTTCCTGACGTGTTCCTAGAAGAGTTAACAAGTTTGCCACCTAAGAGCGAGGTAGAACTATCTATTGAGATTGTATTTAGTACTGCTCCTATTTCAAGGGCACCTTATAGAATGACTCCTATAAAGTTAAAAGAGTTGAAGATTCAAGTATAGGGACTTTTGAATAAGAGTTTTATCCGGCCCAGTGTGTCACCATGGGGATACAGGTATAAATTTTGGTGACGAAATTCTTTTTAAGGGGAGAAAAATATAACTCCCCAGCATATACCCTGGAAGTATTATAACATGTATAGGGTGTATTAAGAAGTGATCATTACGAATTAAGTACATCTAAGTATAGTAAGAGATATAATGGTACTTAATATGAAAGACATGGGTAAACGAATAATTTGTTCGCTTTGGCACGAATATAAATAATTAGACGTGAAATATGTATAGAAATTTTTGATATGTTTTTTTGGATTTATGAACGTGATGTGATGGGAATTGATAAAAGAAGTATTCCATAAGCAAATGAGATGTTTTTTGTTAAATTGGATGTATTTTTTGTTGCTTTTGGAAGCTAAGACTAAAATTAGTTGATTTGGGATGTGTACATCACTGAATGGATAGGGTCTAATGAACAAACTTATGTAATTTGGCTATATCTTGGCTTGTAGACCACCAAATTGGATAATTTCAATTGGAGATTAAGTTAGAGACATAGGTCTAAAGCTTTAATGAAGGAACCAAAATCTGATTTTGACACTAAGAGTTTTGAATTCTGGCTTGAAGTTTAATTATGGTTGTTGTCCTTGTTTTCAAATAGCCTATAGTTTTTAGGGTATAACTCCCAATATAATAATCCAAATTGTATGAAATTATTTCCATTATAAAATTAAGACATAGGAATGAAATTAATTGATAAGATCATTGTCCAATATGGGAATTAAAGGAAGAAGAAGGATTAATGTGTAATTTTCCTAAAGTCAACTTATGGACCAATTAGATTAAAGCATGTGTGACCAACAATAACATAGCATGTGTGTCCAATAGAGATTAAACATATATGTCAATCTTGAAAGTTTTTGAATGGGCATATGGAGAGGGCAGATGGACGACACTCCTAAGTTTAGATTTTTATCCTTTCTATTTCACCTTCTTCATCCTGTCATTTTTCATTTAAGAAATCAGGCCAATCTTAGGTGGAAATCAAGGTAAAAGTTAGGGATTTTCTCTTCACCTTTACCTTTTATTGCTTTGCTTATAAAGAACTGAAATTATAAGATTGGAAGTGGGATTGAGATGTATATTTATGGTGTTTCTAGTTGGTGAGTCAAGCAAAACCAAAGAGAAAAGGAAGGAAAGGAAGACCTACTTTGTCAATTTTGATGTTTGAGACTTTGCTTGGTTGATTTCTATATTTGTGTATAATTGAATGGATATAAAGATTCATTTGGATGTTAAATGTTTACTGGGACATTAATTTGGCATTATTTTGGTGTTACTTTCCATGAACTTGGTTGTATATGACAAGAGAGTATCGTGTAATGGAATTTTGTCCAGGGTTTATTTGAGTCAGTCACATTGTTTGAGTCATAACTCAGCCTACAGACCTCCAAATTGTGTGATTTTAGTTGCATATGAAACCTAAGACATAGTGATAAACATCTTTAGAGGGATTCTGACCTAATTTTGGCTTTATGACCTTATAAATTGAGATAAAAAATGATGACCTAATGCTACCTCTATTTTGGAGCAGCTTGTGATATTTTGTCTAAGACCAAATGGTCTTAATGTTGGTGCTATAGAAACTAAAGACATAGAGGAAAAAATGTCTACAATATATTGAAACCTAGTTTTGACATTTTCTACATGCATATTAAGTAACAAGTAGTGGTATGAATGGAGAGAGTGTCTGTCACAACCATGATATTGTTTTCGTTTTTAATTTTTACTGCATCTTATCCGAACCTTTATGAATGTGTATGAAACTTTTTAAACACCTAGAAATAAAGGGAATAGGGCTTACCATATGTGAATTGGGCGACTAAACATTGGAATTTAATATTGAACATAATGCACAATAAAGCAAATTTACATGTATATAAATGATTTGTATGCATATTCACTACACATGTGTATAGTATGATTATACAAGTGTGATTTTGGTACCCTTCAAATGCTGGTGAATTATGACTTGCATTTATGAACACGAATAGAAATTTTATAACTTGAAACTGAATTTTATGAGTTGTCAATATATTAATCATAAAATTGGTAAATGATAAAAAGAAATAAAACTAAAAAATTTCAGAATACCTATAAAGGTACCCGAGTAATTTTAAGTTAGTTTTCGGGTCGGGAGAATTTATAAAGTGAGTTTTCTAATTTTTATAGATTTATTACATTAATAATAAATTAAAGTTTAACTCCAAGAAAGGAATTCAAGTGTTTTGAAGTCGATTTTGAATTAATTTACATGCTTTGGACATCACATGAGTGAGATATTTCAAGGTTTTTGTGCCTCAGGTCTTATGTTCAGTGTTCAAGATTGCATAATAATCACTTAGATTGAGATTGTTTCAAGTAAAAGTCTCAAATAAAGTTCAAAGACGATGTATTCAACACAAGTATGTGATAATTTGGCTGTGCATTCACGTTTCACGTTTAGCATTTATTAATGATATTTTATCACATACTCTATGCCCATATAAAGTCTGAGGATAACATAAAGATATATCCCTTGTGTTTGAGGATTTAATACTGATGAGATTGCAGTCACTATAGTGACCTTTCAAGTCAGTATTTGGATTGTTTTGCTTGCACGTTGGGGGATGTCTTTGGTCTTATGTTCGGTTATTTTGCCCATAAGTGTTGGCCTTATATGAGATTTAGAGATGTGTATAACGACATTAAATAGAAGAAAGTTGCTTGAATGATCTAATAATCCATAGATGGTAGTGTCATGAAAGTTGATGGTTTGTACTATGGTCGCTTTTATGTGGAGGTCTAATTGCATATATTATGTATTAAACCACAGGTGTTTCATAATATGGGTGATCGGATTCTCGATAAAGATACTTTTAAAGGCTTTAAGTATCGTTGTTATCCTATATTTATGCTGAATGGTACATTGTCATTTTGTAATCACTTTTTGATCAACAATCATAGTGTTACCATTGAAACCCTGATTGTTTTCAATATAAGGAAATGGATAGAAGATGTATTCAATTCGCAATGGAGATGACTGAAAATAATATGGCCACTCATACCGAGAGGCCATCTCCACCTATATCTAAGAGTTCGAGAGCTCATAAAGCAACCTATTCAGCCTAGGATCGTTAAAAAAATGTATTGCATGACCATTAAGAGATCCATACTTGACCATTTGTTCAGTGTACTTCTGAAGACAAACATAACAAAGGAATTTCTTGATAATGTATCCAACAGGTACACCATCTCATCTAATGCTGAGACAAGTGCCTTGATGAAAGAATTTTTCTCCATAAGCTATAGTAGAGAAGGGGGAGTAATCAACTACATATCAAGAATAATCCATCTACAAAGTAGACTGAAGATGCTGAATATTCCTCTTCTTGATGTCTTTATAGTTCACCATACTCTCCCTTTAGAGTTTAGTAATTTGGTGATGACATATTACTAACTAGATGAGGAATGGGACTTCAATGCTTTGATTGCCCATTGTGTTGTTGAGGAGGAGAAACTTATGACTGTTGCTCCTATAACCCCTCAAAGCAACTAAAGGGAAGGCAAAGTTGAAGCTCGTTAAGTTCGAAGGTAGAAAGGCTAAATCTTCTCTGCGTGATGAAGCAGGTCAATCAAGTGCAAGTAAAGATCTTATGAATATAAGCTAAAAATTTAAGGCCTATAAGAAAAAACTGAAACTGTCAGGTAACTCCTTGATTTATCAATTAATGAATCTAATTTTGCAATAACCACATAAAGTTCCTTGTGGTTGGAAAGTGAAGCATCTAATCGAGTTGTCTTCACAATACAGAGATTCATATCCAGGATAAAAGCAACTAAGGATGAGTAGACACTGATGATTGGCAACAATGAAGAAGTGTATGATATATCTATGGGGGAATGTATGGTTGGACCTTGAAACAATGTTCAATTTGGTATTACATGGCACATTTTATATTTGATCGTTGCATCAATTTTATACAAACAAAGTTAATGTTTTGTAATTAATGCTTCAGTTTTCGGTTAATACAAAATATATTAGTACAACTTTCTTGTCATATGGTTTACATAGAATATATCTCACCCTAGAAAGACACATGCTTCTTCATAAATTTCCCAACAGGTCATGAAATATAAAAACCCTGATAAGTGAAAAAGTCATATATATTGTGACATAAAGGTTAGGCCATATTTTCAGAGCTAGGATTAAGAGATTGATTGAGGATAACATTCTCTCAACTCTGGATTTAGATGATATGGAAACATGTATTGACTTCCGTAGGGGTAAGTTCACTAAAATAAAGAATAAGGAGTCAACTTAAGTATCTGGCTAATTGGATAGTATACATACGGATTTCGATGAACCTTATACATCTACATTGTATAAGTCTAAGCATTTTCTGACATTTAAAGATGATTATTGCCGTTACAGTTTATGTGTTCTTACTTAAAGAAAAGTATGAAGTCCTTGATGGTATCTAGATAATTAATACTACAGATGAGAACTAGTTAGGAAAATCCATAAAGATTGTCAGATTTGATCACGGAGGAAGTATTATGGCAAATATGGTGTTTCAGAATAAGAAAAAAATTTGTTTGCCAAATATGTGCAATCAATTGGAATAGTGACTCAGATCACTATGTTAGATAGTCCTGAGCAAAATGATATGTTGTTAAAAGGCATAATCACACCCTAAAGGACATGACAACGTCAATACAGAGCAGGACTAACTTGTCTAATTATCAGACAGATAGGAAGCCTTATACACATTCATCTATAGGGCTATCCTGATGAGCTGCGTTTATATAATCCTTATGAAGACAATTTGCATATTCATTCCAACTATTGCTATTTAGTAGGATATCCTGAGCATTTTAAAGACTACAGATTCTACTGTACAAAGAAGGGTCTTGAATTGTGGAATCACAAATAATAGAGTGTCTGGAATACGATGTCTATGATAGTGGTGGACCCTCTCATCCTTCACACGATAATTGGACAAATACTACAATAATTATGTATCCATTACTCATACAGTAAGGTTCAGTGGATCTTGGTTTGAGTACCATTTCTTTAAGGGAACAAGAACCCGTAACAAAACATACAGAGGTTCCTAGGGCACTAAATCCAATGCAGTTATGCAGATCCACTATAATGAGATGACCTGCTATCTCATTGAAATACATAGTCTATTTGGGTAAACAAGACTATAACATTGAATATGTTGAAGATCCAATCACTTTGATAGACGTTGTTTCTGGACCCACGCAGGTTTGTGGTAAGATGCAATGAAGAATGAGATGAAATTCATGAAGCATAATAAAGTATGGGAGCTAGATTGATTTGTCTCAAGAAAGCAAACCTGTTAGTTAAAAATAACTATTTAAAATCATAAAGGATTCAGGATAAAATTTAGCAGTTTATGACTCGCTTAATTGCTAAATGGTTCACTCAGTGAGAGGGGGTTGACTTTAATGCTGCAATCTCTCACGAATTCTCTAAAGATACATTCAGAGTGATTATAACAATTATAGCTCATGATGATATAAAATTACATCAAATGGTTGTCAAAATCGCTTTTCTAAATAAAGACCTTTATGAAGAAGTCTATATGGTGTATGCTAAAAGTTTTCAAGATATAAATAGAACTAACATGGTTGTACATTAAGCAAATCAATATATGGTTTACATCAAACATCCCAAAAGTCAAACCTTATATTTGATGAGGTTTTGACCTCTTTCAGCTTCATGGAAAATAAAATTAAAAGATGTTTGTATCACAAGGTTAGGGGGAGCAAAGTTATCTTTCTATTATCCTATGTGGTTGATATATTGTTCATGTTTAACAGATTGACCATATTGCATGAAGTTGAGCAATTTTTGGCCAAGCATTTTAATATAAAGGACCTTAGTGAAGCATCTTTTGTCCTAGGTATGCAAATGTACCGGACAAATCTCAACACTCATTAGGACTTTTAACAGAATGCACATATTGAGTATGTGCTATAGAGGTTTAATATGGTTTATAGTAAACCTATTGTAGCACTAATCTCTCAGAGTGAGAGACTATCTTTGGCACAATGTCCAAACAATGAAGTGAAAAGAGAAGCTATGAGAAATGTTCTTTATTCTAGTGCGATTGATTGCCTGATGTATGCTTTGGTATGCATTAGGTGGATCATTATATTTTTTTTTGGATAGTTGGGAACTAGAAGTGTTGGACCCCATTTTTGTAGTCCAACAATCTCTCGGGAGTTGAAAAGTGTAAGCGGGTAACCTTGTAAGGTTATTCTAACAAACCCTCACCTTACTCTCATCTCACAAGGGTGGCTTGCCCACAGCAGCCCATCACCAACATCACAATTTGACTTCTTCAAGCCAATTGTAGCTCTATTCCTCTAGTTTATTTGAAACAAGAACCTTCTCATTCGGAACTCTATAGCTCAAGATATGCTTATAAATCCTAGGTGTGTTCATAACCTAGTTATGCCCCTCCGACCGATCCCTTATTTTCCTTTCCTCAATCTCTTTCAAATCGACCCCCTAAAACTACAAATTTTATTAACAGGTAGGAAAATGTGTCGAGAATCTATTGCTTTAAGAATCACTTAATTTGGAGGTTGGGTTATGAAGTTATGGCCAAAAGAATCAACCATGCTCATGTCTTCAATCACGTTCTACCTATCTCGGAACAATTGGCATAACGTTCACTAGAGATCTCGGATTAAGGTTTTCTTTGAATGGTTTCAAATAAGACTTCTAGACCTACAACTTTCATGAAGACTTCAAAGGCAAATTATATCGTCTAGAGGGTCAAAAATAAGACCAGACAATAGGATTAGATGAATAGTGCACCAGACGATATGACGTCATCACTAAACGATATGATGTCATCAGACGATACGTCCTCACCAGATGAAGCGTCCTCACAAAACAAAGCGTCTTCATAAGAAAAAACACCCTCACAAGACGATCCGTCCTCACTAGAAGAAACATCCTCACAAGATGAAGCGCCCTCACAAGGTGATCCGTCCTCACCAGACGTTCCGTACTCACCAGACGATCCGTCCTCACCAAACGAAGTGTCCTCACAAGATGATACGTCATCACCAGACAATACATCTTCATCAGACGATACATCTTATACTCCTGAGCATCTCCATTTATAAGGACACTAACTTTTGACTTCGATATCCAAAAACTTCATACTTTACACCGTTAGAAAGCTAGAAAGATAAGCTACAACTTTCCAGAAGATAACTTTGACTAATTTAGCCTAAATTAGTCCAGTTTTCTTCCTTAAATTCGGTACAAAAATTATACCCCTATGAAAAACTTAGATTATGAAATGTACAACTACAAAAGAAACATACACATACGCTTGGGGAACTTTTCAGTTTTATACTCATTTGCTAAATTAACAGAAGCCCATACATAACTTTAATTACATAATAACATTATAAATGAGGGCTTAACACAAATTACAATGTATATAGGATGCTCAATGTTTAACATGCTTATGAAGCTATCCAAAAGTGATCGAACTAACTTAGTTACAAAAATTTCTAATATCTTGGAGTTTCCGATGCCTTGCAAGGATTGCTAACCTTCTCGTTCTGCACCTAAGAAGGGAATAATGAGGTGAGCTACACAGCTCAGTGGCTAATATATTTATATCCATTGGCAATTGGCCACATATTCAAGCATATGTACATGTATATCTAGCAATTAGAGCATTCTCACTTTATTCAAGCAATTTAAGCATTTGATCAATTTAACTCAAACTTATAACATACAACATAAACTTCATCCATTAAACATAACACTCAACTTTACATTATACTTGAAAATTTAAAGATGCAATGCATAAACAAATGGCTCGAGAATTCCGTGGAACGAAACAGAGAAACCGAAGTTTACACCGTGAACAAAACGAGTCTGATTTCTCAGGATCTCGTGGCCTCAAGTGGGAAGCCGAGAGAAGGCTATGGGTTAATGTGCATGTGACTAAGGAAACGGGTTCCTCTCTTGACCAATCACAACCAATTTATGCTCAACTAAACTATATGCTCATACTTTCATGCTTTTTTCTTCTTTTCATTTAATTCCAAATGTTATAACCTTTTGAAAGGCATAACATAATCATAATGCATCCTACACTTCCAAACGTTCATAATTATTTCGATTTCAAGCAAATCAACATACACACACATAGGCAAGAATTTGCCCAATTACATAATAACTATAAATGCATTACCCACCTAATTAGCTTTCGAAAATCCAAGACAAGCTTGCCTTTCCCCTTGCTCTTGGGTAAGATTCCCTTCGTTTCTTAAAACAACAAAGGTTCCATTTAAAACAATATTCCAATAAAATTCTTAAACTTCAAGAAATCACAAAATTGCAATAACCACAAATTAAACTCAAATCTAACCTACCTATAGTCCATTTACGTTAGAAAACCTAAGATTTAGTTTAGAAACCCTAAAATCAATTGGGTTCTCCTAATCCATCTTCTTCCCACAAAAACCTCTTTTCTATCTAACTCCTTCATCCTCAATACAACCCATTCCTTTAATAAAGCAAGGAGAAAAGATGGTTAACCTACCTTAACAAACTTGATTTTGCTTCTTTTCTTTTTCACCGAAACCTCTCTTCTTCTCTCCTATTTTTGTTTTCACTCTCCTCCCTCTTCAATTCACATTTTTCTCCTCTTATAAGTAAGATAGCGTATTCTTTTTCCATTTGTACCCTTAATGAGCCCAAAAACTCCATCTTACCCTTCCTTATAAGCTTATGTTCTTTTATGCTTAAGTGATCTCCCAAAAATTCCCTTAAACATCCTTATTACATTAACACTTTCATTCCACTTACCCATTCAATAAATACTATTAACCTTCACATAGTTATAACTCCAAAAATTTAATCTATCTAAACCTCAAAACTATTTCAAATCATGCTTAACTTAAAGAAAATTCTTTCAAGGTCCAACAAAAGATAAGTGGAGCTACTGAAGAACAAGAACCCACGATCATGGGAAAGGGCATGTTTCCTATGATTATAGGAAATCTATGGAGAAAGTTTCTGTCACATTAACCTAGGATCGTGGGAAACATAAGGATAATTCTCAAGATCGTGGGATGCTTAACTCAAGTAGTCACGTAAGTTTCACTTATTTGTTTAGGGTTTCACGATATATAATGTCAAAAATTCCTAATGTTGAAGAGAGTGGTGGAAACTAGCCTCCAGGAGCTAAAAGACAGATTAAGAGCCTACAGATAGGTGAATAATTAAGTTTTTCATTCCTACTTGTGCAAAGAGCATCCCATCAGCCAGATTTTCCATGTTCAGGCAAACAAGAGGAGCAACTCATCCCGTCTAGTTCTTATTTCAATTTTTTTTCTTTTAGCATATATATAATGGATTGTTTGGTTATTGGGGAAGTTAATGACATTATAATTGGCAAATATTTTTTTAGGGTTTGTTGTTTGAACTATTTGTGAACCTTCAGTTGATGATTCAATAATATAAATGTTTGTGTTATTTATTGGGCTCAAACCTTGCAACAAATCGAGAGAGTGAGCTAAGTAATATGTGCTAAATGTACAAAGAGAGTTGACATCTAATAAACCTATAAATAACAAGTTACCAATTTATTAGGAAGAGATTTCAATAGATTGATACACTGCCTGTTGGATAGCTTCATATCTAGTTGATTGTTTAGGAAAAGTTTTGCACACTGAGAGATACCTAATTTATTTAACTAGTGACATTTAGTTTCACCTTGAGAGAGGGTAGCTAAAATTTAAGGAATCTTGGGCCATGCATAAATTGAATCAATTAACTACAGGGGAGAAAATAAGAATAATGACAAGTCGTGATTCTTAATCTTGATTTTCTCCAAGTTTTAGTTATGATTTTGGTTTAGGTTGCATTATTTCCATTTACCTTTAGTTTGTCCTTATTTTACTTATCTATTTAAATTTGATTGAATCATTTTTTAAAGAAAGAATAACCTGAATTAAGTGGTGCCTAAGCACAATCCTTGTAGGATTGAAATTCGCTTTTTACTATAAGTTACGACCCATATACTTGTGATTTTGATTGCAAAACTAGTAGTTTGGTTTGCATTCAACAGTAAAATGTATTGTATTTGGTGTTTTTGGAGCTTCCTACTCTATATCTTGTTTTAGTGAATCAAAATGTTTATACAATATTAATAGGATAGGCATATGTAATTCATTGCTACCATACACAAATACTAACGAGCAAAAAAACAAAATGTATTATGATAAAGCATAGCTAACAAAAAATGTAATTAATGAAATGAAACAAAAAATCTAAAAAAGGAAAATAATGTAGTTTAAATTGTGTAAGGAAAGTAAACATATCAAAATTCCTAATACATAAAAAGAAAAATAACCAGTTATAATCTCATAATATCATCAATGGGAATAATAATACTAATTCTAGCTAATGTTGTGATGTATATGGTGGTTGCTATGAAAACTCCTTATGAAGTAACTAAGCAAGCAATCACTTCTCTAACCAACTTCATCACTACTAAAATGCATCAAAACAACCTTGTAGTTCCTTTAATATTTGACTTTATTCAATTAATTGATTTTCCACTTTTGACATTGTTGTTTCAATCTTTTCTTATATAGTTTATAGTGCACCTACTGTGGGTGCTAAAGCTACATTTCTATTTATCTTAATGGCATCATCCACTACCTAGTCTCTATCTATCTAAACTAAAAAATAGATACCATTGATCCTCTTAATCAACCCCATATGCATTATCATCTCAAAGTCATCAATGTATATATAACACCTAACGAAAAAAGTAGGAGTATAAAGAAATCACCCAAGTTCATCAATAACAAGGTTAAGAATGACCAACCATAAATAGATCATATCTTCATTTAGGCCATAGCCTTTAAATAAATTGCAAAATAATGACTTAGATTACACAGATATTAGGTCATAATGCAATATAACTAAAATAAATCCCAAACTATCACTACCCTAACGTTCTTCTTTATCTTAGAGATGGAATGGGGAATGACTTGATGTAGGTAGGGAATTGCTGGAGATATCATATCATTACTATTAAACCTAGCAGGATAGTAGTTAGAAAACTCCTCAAAGATAGAGGGAAAAGTAGTTTCATAGTCATTAAAAGAGGTCCCCTCAATTTGTTTTGATGTATAAAACTCGTGTTTTGCTCCAAAATCCTTAAATTAAATATTCTTGATCTCCAAAAAAAAAGATAAAAGATAGTAGCACTCTTATAATACATCTTAAGTTCTTATTATCTACATCAGAAGTGGTTAATATTCCTAAGGCTAACTCCCTAGGGAATTCTTTTCCACTTTAAAGAACATCAACCAACCTACATTTTAAATATACCTATGACCTTCATCAAATATCACTATGGTATCCAAGGCTTCCTAATCCACAGTCATGGTGTAAAAGGCCAAAATTATGAGTACTCATAACTTTGAACATTAGTTAGGTTAAAAAAGAAACAAGAGATGGTTGATGCACATTGATCAAACCAAAAACTAAAACCTAACTCAACACATCTAAGTTTATAGTAGTGTTGAGAAAGAATCATTGATGTGTGCTTGACTGATCATATATTTTGATATGAGTTTAAATGTTGATTCATTTGATTTGCTACATTTAGTGAATAATGACTTAGAAATGCTTAAGACACTCACTTTAGCTTATATTTGGTTTTAGGTACATTTTAGAAGTGAAGGAGCGAAAGTGACCCAAAAGTATAGTCATTGAAGCCATCTTCTTGATGTACACACTTTATTAATTCATGGAGCAAGAAGAAGAGACAAGATAGAATGTGAAGTAAAAAACAAAGGAAAAAGAGTCTCAGCCACACATTGGTGTGTATAGGCATCAAAAACTTCTTCCACCCATGCCACATCGCTAACGGCTGTGAGAGGCTTTGTCACAATTGTGACAAGTATGTCACGGGTGTGACACACTAGTCACACCTATGGCACACAGTGACACCCGTGGCACACAAACTCACGTGTGTGATAAAGGATATCACACTCGTGAGTCCATTCTCACGAGCGTGAGAAGGGATAATTGTCCTACTTAACCATAGTTTTTTAACTATAAAAGGTAATGATTTGATAGTAAAAAAACAAATCTCTTAGGATAGAAGTGAAAACCTTCATTTTTCTTAGTTTTCAGCTTATCTTTTAACACTAATAGAGGCGATGATGGTTGATGCTTAGAGCCTGAAGAAGGAGATGGAAGGTTAACTTCCTAACGCCAGTTCAAGAGTGAAATCAACGTCGAGTCACAGTTAAGCTATCTAATCTTGTTAATGTCGATACTCTATTTTCATATTGTTATTATTGTTTTGTGTTGATTGAATCGAGTTTTTGTATAAATGATCTTAATGTGTTATTTGGATTGTGCTATTACAAACATATTGCTAGAATGTTGAATGTAATCCATAATCGTTACATTTGAAGTTTGTTAGTAGCATCTAATGATCTTGAATCGTTAGGAACAATGTAACTTAGGTTAGATAACCCAAACGTGAGAGGTTCATTCCTTTATTGATCATTTTCCACTTCGTAATGCAACTTCCAAACTGAATCTGAAGATCGTACCCTAGGTTATTTGGTGGCTAGGTTTTATTAACGATCTTATCTTAATTAAACATAATCTAAAGGAAAATCGAGATTAGTAGAGTTTATTGTTAGTCTTCGATCAATAGTTCAAAGAGAGGTTTGAAGACGTTAGGATGATTGGATATGTTTGATCGTGTTGAGGTCGAGATTGATCCTAAAACTAGACTTTACTCATATTTAACACTTTAATCACTTTTGATTGTTTGCTATAATTTGTTTTTGCTAGTTTACTTTTACTTTATTTTCTAAATTGCGTAAAAATCAAACCCCCCTTTTATTTTCCTTGCGTCAATTGATTTCTTTACAGAAATTAACTAAACATTCCTTATGGATACAATGCCGACTCACCATAACTACAAATTCTAGTGTGCAAAGTTAGGTAATTTTGCAGTGCACTCAACACGTGCTATCAAATTTTGATGTCTTTACTATTCATTTTCATTTTTTATTTTAGTTGGTGTTTGTATATATTTCTTTATAATTGTTTCTTTTTGTTATTTGTTAATTTTTAAATGTTTGTTAATGTTGGTTTATAGTAGTGACCATATATCCTAGTAGAGAACTTGAGTAACTTAATCCAAAGATCGAGAGTATATTGCGAAGATTATAAAGAGAAGCAAGAAAAATTTTGGAAGTAGAACTAGAACTTAAATTTGTAGATACTATGGCAAATCTGAGAATGCTGAGGGAGTTGGATGCATCAAACCTAACTCAAAGACCATTTTGCATTACATTTCCAAATTTTGCTAAAAATGATACTTTTGAGCATTAGAATGTGAAGTAATGAAAAAAGGAAGAAGAGTCTCAGCCACATATTGGTGTGCATGGGTGTCAGAAACATCTTACACCCATGCCACACCTCTCATAGCTGTGAGAGGGTTTGTCTCACCTATGAAAAATGTGTCATGGGTGTGACACACACACTTACAAATCATGTCATACTTATAAGTCCATTCTTATGGGCATAAGAAGGGACAACTGTTCCATTTAACCTTAGTTTTTAACTATAAAGGGTAGTGTTTTGATGGCAAAAAACAACTCTCTTGGGGCATAAGCAAAAACCTTCATTTTTCTTCATTTTCTATTTGTCTTTCAACACCAACAAAGGCGATGACGGTTGATCCTTTGAATTTGAAGAAGGAGATGGAAGGTTAACTTCCTGACATCGGTTCAATGGTGAAATTAATGCCAAGTCATAGTTAAGCTATCTGATCTTGTTGATGTCGATACTCTCTTTTTATATTGTTATTATTATTTGTGGTTTTTGTATAAATGATCTTAATATGTTATTTGGATTGTTTTATTAAAAACCTATTGCTAGAATGTTGAATGTAATCCATAATCAATACATTTGATTTTTTTAGTAGTATTTATTGATCTTGAATCGTTATGAACAACGTAACTTAGGTTAGATAACATGAAGATGTGAGGTTAGTGCCTATATTGATCATTTTTAACTTTGTACTGTGGCTTCCAAATTCAATTTAGAGATCATATCCTACGTATTTAGTGGCTAGGTTTAATTAATTATCGTATCTTAATTAAACACAACCTACGAGAAAATTGGGATCAGTAAAGTGTATTGTTATTCTTTGATCAATAGTTCGAAGAGAGGTGTGAAGATGTTAGGATGATGGGATATGTTTGATCTTGCATTTTAATCATTTTTTATTTTTTTCTATAATTTGTTTTTGCTAGTTTACTTTTACTTTATTTTCTAAATTATGTAAAACCCCCTAACCCTCTTTTTTATTTTCCTTGCATCAATTAATTTTGTTATGAAAATTAGTTTTGTTTTATATTTCCACTGCTGTTTTCTATTTTTGATGCATAAGATGCAAGATCAAAAACAAGCAGTGGTATCAGAGCCATCTTATGCCTATTAGATGTAGTTTATATTGCACGTGCAATAGGATTGCATGGTTGTGACAACTAGGGTTCTATTCTTAGAAAATTTGAAATTAAATTATCATAATTTTTCATAATTTTCTTTTAATGATCTACTCATGAGATGTTTCTAGATGACTTTCAATGGATTTCGTGATTGAAAATTGATTTTAATGTGGTTAAAATATTTGTTTTCGAATTTTATACAATAAGTATGAAAACTATTTTCCTGCAGAACATATGATGTTATTTGGCTAAATTATTGAGGCTTAACATGTTTGTCTTGGAATTTGAATATGGAAAAATTAGGTAAACATATTTAAAATGTCTTTAATCCTTTGAAAGTTTTTCCAGAATTAGCTAAAATTGTTTTAATTAATTTTCAAATAGTAAACATATCTAGTCGGTTTTGTTGAAATTGATGGAACTGTTATATTTGATAATTTTGTATGTGTACGCTTCTGTTCTAGAACCTTAAAAATATTTTTTTGATTAAAATGTGTTATTTTGATGTCTTATGCCTCCAAAATGAATTTTCTCAAAATTAGATTTTTAGAAAATATTTAGACGTTAAATTTGTCATTTTTATGTGTCTAGTTGTAGTTTCGGTTATCTTAATGATTTTGGGTGATTCCAAAATTATTTTGCTGAACTTGAAATGACCTAGAGATGTATGAAATGATGATTTGATGTTATGAAAATTTTTTGAAATTTTGGATATTAATTTTGAATTAATTTAAGTGGGGTCTTAAATTTTCTAGTATGACTAGAAAGTGGCATGTGTTACAAAATTAAGGTGATTAATTTTCACATCAAATAATTAATTTTAAGGTGTATTAATTTTTGAATTAATTTTTAAAAATTGGAGTTTAATTTAATTTGATTAATATTAAATTCCAAATTGAAAGGACATACATAATTAACTTTATTTGAGATTAAAATTAGTAAGCAATTCGATTCAAGAGTTGAATCGACTTTTAAATTTTAGGATCCATCAATTGTCACAATCAAAACTTATATGTTTAATTTGATGCATTAGAGAATGCATGTTAGGATTGTTTGGACTTGCATGATGGATGGTTATGGACTTAAGCCCAATATGATTGGGGTGTCCAGATCATGCCATATAGGTATAGTAACTATATGTACATATACACACACATATGATATATACAAAACCATCCTAGTTAGATGAGACTTAAGTAGAAATTCCTTACATAGAATATTAAAACTAACGTCTTCCATTAATATGGTGAGAACTAGAGTTCTTTTAGATATAGGGTTGTTAGGAAAACCAAGCCTGCTCTACACGAATATGTTCGATTCATGAAAATGTGATTTTCAGATTAATGGGTTGGTCTTAACCAAAAGCGTTGATTTATTGGGCAAATCCAAGGTCAACATGGACAGAGGCAAAGTTGGGTGGCGTACATGATATTGGAGTTATGTAAATATAATGCCCTGGAAAGCAAGTGTATTTATATATAACTTAATATTCTTCCAGTTACTTTTGTAATAAAAATATTTTTTATTAATAAAAGAGTTTGGTTTTATTTTTATGCGCATTATATATCTAGTCATAAGGTACCAAGATTATTTTGTAAGTAATATACATATATATGGAGATGTATGGGAAACATTTATATTATTAGAATCTAAATTAGTTGATTCACAGTTGAATAATCAAGTTGGTCGCTTGATTATG
>JAOQMP010000209.1:28976340-29000332 GCA_027563575.1 Erythroxylum pedicellare | reverse complement strand
CATAAGACTTTAACTAGTTTCACAACCTTGTTTCTTAAAACCTTTTCCTTCGAATCTAAAATCTCCACTGGTTGCTCTTCATATTTCAAATCCTCCCTTAGTTAAACCTCGGATGGTTGAACTATGTGCGAAGGATCCGACCGGTACTTCCTCAGCATTGACACATGAAAGATATTGTGAATCTTAGATAACTCCGGTGGCAAAGCTAACTTATACGCTAAGGGCCCAATCTTCTCCATGATTTCATAAGGGCCTATATACCTCAGACTAAGCTTGCCCTTTTTACCAAATCTTAAGACTCCCCTCCACGGAGAAGCTCTAAGGAATACTTTGTCTCCAACTTCAAACTCCATTTCCCTTCTATGTGCATCCTCATAACTCTTCATTCTTTCTTGAGCTGCTTTAATTCTTTGCTTTACCAATTTAATCTTATCAACTGTGATTTGCACCAACTCAGGCCCTACAAGTCTTTTTTCACCTTCTTCATTCCAACAAATAGGAGTTTTGCACTTCCTACCATACAAAGCTTCATAAGGTGCTATCTGAATTCCTAAGTGGTAGGAATTATTATAAGCAAACTCAATGAAAGGTAAATGATCATCCCATGAACCTTTGAAGTCCATAACACAAGCTCTTAACATTGCCTCCAATGTCTGTATTATCCTTTCTAATTGATCATCAGTTTGTGGGTGGAAAGCTGTGCTAAAGTGCAACTTGGTTCCTAAAGCCTCCTGTAAGCTTTCCCAAAATCTGAAGGTGAACTTGGGGGTACGAAACTATAGATCTTGGAATTCCATGAAGTTGGATAATTTCATCCAAATATTTCTTGTCCAAAACATTCAAAGAATCCGTCTATTTAATTGGCAAGAAATGTGAGGACTTAGTTAACCTATCCACAATCACCCATATTACATCATGCTTCTTGCTAGTCCTCGGCAATCCCATCAAGAAATCTATCGTAATCTTTTCCCATTTCCATTCCGGAATCAGTAGAGTTTTAAGCTTGCTTGAAGGTGCCTGGTGTTCAGCTTTAACTTATTGGCACATTAAGCATTTTTTAGCATATTCCGCAATTTCTTTCTTTATACCTTTCCACCAGAAATGCTCTTTCAAATCTCTATACATTCTCGTACTTCTTGGGTGCATTGAATAAGGTGCATTGTGTGCCTCATCTAGAATCTCTTCGTTCAACTCCAACATGTTAGGAATACATAATCAGTTACCTACCACCATCAGTCTATCTTCTCTGATCTATATTTCATAAGGTTTACCATTTTTAATCTCTTCTCGGAGCCTGCTTAAATACTCATCTTATTCCTGCAAGTCCTTAATCTTCTCATTGATTACTGGCCTCACTCTAAAGTTAGACAATACACAATCAGACTCAATTTGCCTCAATGTACCCTTAAGTTTGGCTAATTCCTTTAACAAAGGAAGATATACTGGCTCCATATGTGCCATAGTGGACTTCCTACTCAATGCATCCACTACTACATTAGCTTTCCCCGGGTGGTAGTCTATCATCAAATCATAATCTTTCAATAGCTCTAACCACCTTCTTTGTCTCAAATTCAACTCCTTTTGGCTCATTAAATACTTAAGACTCTTGTGGTCTGTAAACACTCTGGTGATGACTCAATATAAGTAGTGTCTACATACCTTCAACGTAAAAATTATGGTAGCTAAATCCAAATTGTGCATAGGATAATTCATTTCATATGTCTTTAATTGCCTAGAAGTATAAGCAATCACTTTATCACCTTGCATCAACACGTAGCCCAATCCTTTCTTTGAGGCATCACTATACACTGTATATCCATCACTACCCAAAGGCAAAGTCAAAACCGGTGCAGTTGTAAGTTTGTTCTTCAATTCCTCAAAATTACTCTGGCACTCCTCTGTCCATACAAATTTTTGATTCTTTCTTGTCAATTTGGAATGTGGAGCTGTTATTATAAAAAAGCCCTCCACATACCTTCTATAATACCCGGCCAATCCCAAGAAACTTTTCACTTTAGCTACATTCTTAAGTGCTTCGTATTTCACAACTGCTTCTATCTTCGTCATATCTACATGTACTCCTTGCTTTGAAAACATTTGTCCAAGAAATGTCATTTCCTTTAGCCAAAATTCACATTTGTTGAATTTGGCATACAACTCATTCTTCCTTAATATCTCCAAGGCAACCCTCAAATGTTCCTCATGCTCATTATCACTCTTAGAATAAACCAATATATCATCAATAAAGACAATGATAAATTGGTCTAAGAAAGACTTGAAGACTCGATTCATCAAGTCTATGAAAGCTACAGGTGCATTTGTTAATCCAAAAGGCATAACTAAGAACTCAAAGTGGCCATACTGTGTTCTAAAAGTAGTCTTTAATACATCGGACTCGTTTATCCTCAATTGGTGGTAACTTGCTATCAAATTTATCTTAGAAAAGACCCTTGCCCCTTACAACTGATCAAACAAATCATCGATGTGCGGGAGCGGATATCTGTTTTTGATGGCGACATACTTAAGCTTCTTATAATCCACACACATTCGCAATGATTCGTCTTTCTTCTTCACAAAAAGGACTGGATCTCCCCAAAGTGAAGAGTTCGGCCTAATATAGCCTTTCTTCAACAAATCTTCCAATTGCTCCTTAAGCTCCTTCAATTTTGCTGAAGCCATTCTATAAGGTGGAAACAAAATTGGCGTTGTGTCTGGAAGAAGTTCAATGGGAAATTCAATCTCCCTAGGTGGTGGTAGTCCTGGTAACTCCTTAGGAAAGACATTCAGGAATTCCATGAACACTGGTATATCTTCTAACCTCCCTCTATCTGCCCTCGTGTCTACCACATAGGCCAAAAATGCTTTATACGCTTTCCTCATCATTTTCTCTACCATCAAAGATGAAACAATACTCGATAAGCTAAATTTTTTGTCTCCAATAAACATCACCTTTCTTCCATTATCCAGATCAAACTCCATTGTCTTCTGTTTGCAATCTAAGTTGGCATTATATTTCTCTAAGGTGTCTATACCCAGAATTACATCTAATCCTCCCATCTTCAATTGCATTAAATCCACCACTATATATCCCCCGTCAATATGTATCTCACAGTCTCTATAAACTTGACTGATCATGATATACTAGTCGATTGGAGTACTCACCATCAAAGGAGTATCCAATGGGCTCAAATATCTATTATACACAGTTTCACCTAATGAAACAAAGGAGTGGGTAGAACCCAATCACATGATCATCAAATAATTTAAACATACCAGTCACAACTTTTGGAGCGGTCTCTACATCCTCTCATGTCATTGCAAACACTCGAACTGGTGCTTGCCCCTTGGTCTTCCTGGAGGATTCACCCTCCTAGCTACATCAGAGCTGCCCACTTTAATTGTAGCCTTCTACCACACTGTCTCAGTTCTCTTTGAAGCTTGCATATGTGTTCCCTCTCTTCTTGCATACTTCGGACACTCTCTTGCTATGTGCCCTTTCTGTCCACAGTTGAAGTATGCTCCTGTCAATCGGTAACATTCCCCTTTATGAAACCTTCCATAATGATCGCACTTAGGTATAGAAGACTTATCCCCTTCTCCTCTTTTACTGCCTCCCGTCATTGAGGCTTGATGAGAAACAGTAGGAGTCTTCATCGACTTAAACCTGCTTGCCCTACTGCTCCTCTCCTCAGACTACACAAGGAAAGTCCTGGCACTCCTTTCAGGCACAGAAATACCACCTCCCCTCTTGAACTGTTCTCTCCCATTTCTCTTTTTGGTCACGACACTTTCTATGTTCTCAATGTTCTCAACCCTCAAAGCTGCTTCAACTAACTATTGAAAATCACAAAAATTCTACACCACCACTTTCTCTTTGATGGCTAGATGCAGTCCCACTTCAAACCTTCGAAACTTAGCCACTTCGCTCATTATTAACTTAGCTACATATCAGGCTAATTATGTAAATCAACGCTCATATTTGCTCACCGTCGTCTCCCTCTGGGTGAAACTCAGAAACTCTCTCTGATTCTGCTAAATGTACACCTCAAACAGGTATTTCTTCTTATAAGCAGCTAAGAAGTCCTTACATGCCAGCACTGGTGGTCTCATCTGGCTTCCTGGCACACTCTCCCACCAATGCAGAGCATCTCCTTGTAGCAAGCTTACAGCATATACGACTTTCTCATCATCTTCAGACTCCATCTGATCTAGTATCCTCTCAGTCTTTCTCAACCAGGTCTCGGATTCTTCTAGATTCGTTGTCCCATAGAAATCCACTACCCCATACTTCCTGAGCTTATCAAACTGTTTCCACTTGTTGAATGGGGTCGGAGTAGAAGATTGTGGCATCTGGCCTATGGCTTGAGCAAATGCCTGAAACATCCTCGGATCCAATGGAGCAGGCACTTACTCCTATGGAAGAGGAGACTCCTATGTTTCTGATTGAATGGCCTCATTAGCTTGCCCTATAGAAGCCTCAGTATTTCCTAGGGCCACTGACTCATCAGTACTCTCCTCCCTTGTCAGAGAGTTAGGTGCAACTGATCCTTGCAGAACTCCTCGTATCTTTCTACGAGGTGGCATCTTACTCCTTCAATGGAAACATTAATGATTAGCTACATTTCATTTTAAAATCCTAATCCCTATATGTATGTATGACATGCATGTCACTTAACACAATTCAATCAATTCACAATGCAACAAATAATTACATAACATAACAATTTATCCCACTATGCATTCTAAGCCTAGGAAAAACCTAAGCTCTAATACCACAAGATGTTGGACCCTAACAATTGCTCTAATACTAAACAATGCTAGAACCCATTTTCGAAGCCCAACATTTGGAGTCAAAAGACGTGATCTTCATTAACCTATATTTTTGGAGTCCAAGTCTCTCTCTCTAATACCATAAGATGTTGGGCCCTATTTTTCAAGCACAACGATCATTTCAGAGTCAAAAAGCATGAGCGAGTTTCTTTATAGGGTTATTCTAGTGAACCTTCACTTTGCCGTCATCTCATAAGGGTGGCTTACACACAGCAGCCCATAACCAACATCACAATTTGAATTCTCGAAGCTAATTGTAGCTCTATGCCTCTAGTTTATTTTGAAGCAAGAACCTTCTCATTCAGAGCTCTATAGCTCAAGATATGCTTAAAAATCCAAAGTGTGTTTATAACCTAGTTATGCCGCTCTGACCGATCCCTCATTTTTCTTCCATCAATCTCTTTCAAATAGACCCTAAAAGCTATAAATTTTATTTACAGATAGGAAAATGTGTCGGGAATCTATTTCCTTAAGAATCACTTAATTTGAAGGTCGGGTTATGAAGTTATGGCCAAAAGAATCAACCATGCTTATGTCCTTAATCATGTTGCACCTATCTCGAAACAATTAGTATAACTTTCACTACAGATTTCAGATTGATATTTTATTTGAATGTTTTCGAAGAAGACTTCTAGATCTACAACTATTATGAAGATCTTGAAGGTAAATTCTATTTTCTAGAGGGTCAAAACTAGGACCAAACGATAGGATTAGATGAATAGTACACCAAATGATATGATGTCATCACCAGATGATATGATGTCATTAGATGATACGTCCTCACCAGACGAAGCATCCTCACGAGACAATACGTCCTCACAAGATGAATTGTCCTCACTAGATGAAGCATTCTCACTAAATGAAACGCCTCACAAGACAATCCACGCTCACCATACGAAACATCCTCACCAGACGAAACGTCCTCACTAGACGAAGCATCTTCATCAGACGCTACGTCCTCACTAGATGAAACATCCTCACTAGACGAAGCGTCCTCACCAAATGATGCGTCCTCACCAGACAACATGTCATAACCAAACGATACATCCTCACCATTCGATGCGTCCTCTCCAGACGACACGTCATCACCAGACGATACGTCCTATACTGTTGAGCATCTCCATTTATAAGAACTATAACTTTTGACTCCGATATCCAAAAATTTCATACTTTCTTTCTTTTTTCTTCTTTTCATATAATACCAAATGTTATAACCTTTTTCAAGGTATAACATAATCACAATGCATCATGCATTTCCAAACATTCACAATTATTTCAATTTCAAGCAAATAGATTTCAAGCAAATCAACATACACACACATAGGTAAGAATTTTCCCATTTACACTATAACTATAATTACATTACCCACCTAATTAGCTTGCGAAAATTCAAGTCAAGCTTGCCTTTCCCCTTACTCTTGAGTGAGATTCCCTTGGTTTCCTATAACAACTAAGGCTCCATTCAAAATAACATTCCAATAAAATTCATAAACTTAAAAAAAATCACAAAATTGAAATAAATACAAATTAAAATCAAATCTAACCTACCCACAGTCCATCTAGGTTAAAAAACCCAAGGTCTAGTTTAGAAATCCTAAAATCAATTAGTTTCTCCTAATCCATCTTCTTCCCACACAAACCTCTCTTCTCTCTAACTCCTTCATCCTCAATACAACTCATTCCTTTAATAAAGCAAGAAGAAAAGATGGTTAACTTACCTTATCAAACTTGATTTCTCTTTTTTTCTTTTTTCACCGAAACCTCTCTTCTTCTCTCCTATTTTCGTTTTTCACTCTCCTCGCTCTTCAATTAACATTTTTCTCCTCTTATATTGTACCCTTAATGAGTCCAAAAATTCCATCTTACCCTTCCTTATAAGCTTATGTTCTTTTATGCTTATGGGATGTCCTAAAAATGTCCTTGAACATCATTATTACATTAGCACTTTAATTCCACTTACTCATTCAATAAATCCCACTTACTTTGACATAATTATAACTCCAAAATTTAATATATCTAAACCTCAAAACTATTTCAAATCATGCTTAACTTTAAAAAAAAATTAGGGTCTAACAAGAAGACAGTCAAGTGAGTGTTGAAATGCTCACCAATGATTATATGTTGACATACAATCAGGTCAACAATCTAGACCTCATAGGGTTTTTAGATTGCAATTTTGCTATATTTCTGGATGATTGAAAGTCTACTTCAATTAACATTTTCATGTTAGCAAATGGTGAAATACCATGGAAGAGTGTCAAGTAGATACTTACGGCTTCCTCGATAAAGCATGCAAAAGTTATAACATGCTATGGGGCTGCTTTATAGACAATTTGCCCAAAAAATTTATTTTCGAGTTGTCTTTGGCTAATAAGGAGGCTAGACCCATTCGGTTGTACTGTGATAATCTTATTGTTGTATTGTTTAATAACAATAATAAGAATATCACAAGGTTTTAGCATTTAGAGGTCAAATAATTAACCATAAAGGAGTTGATACATAAAAGGTAACATTAAGATAGAGCGTTTGAGGATTGAGAAAATGTTAACAAATCCTTTGACTAAGGGACTTCGCCCACAAATGTTTGAAAAACATGTATCTAGTATAGGTGTATTGAAGTCTTTAGACACTAGTAGCTAGGGAACATTAAGTTTCCTACTTAAAAGTTTGTTTTGATGTATTATGATAATATAGTGGTTTATCAATAAAGATGATCATCGTTTATCCTCAGTACTACGTGTTATCATACATAGTCATCATATATGTAAAAGTATTAAGATTTGTGTTGATCTTAAGCATTTTAAAGGCTATTGGGCATATAAACAAATTGACCTTGAGCCTATGTCATTAGGATACATACAATTTAAAAGGATATTTATAGACTTTTCACATGACATAAGGGGATATAAGTTTTTTAATCTCATAATGGTTCTCTAGTGCAATTAGCAATCAGTTAGAGGATATAAAGGTTTTCTTTAATGCTATATAGCATTCAATGAGAGGAAACAAAATTTCTCTGATGCAGTTTCGCATATGTAATTTAGCATAAAGTTTAGAGAAATCAAGACCTACAAATAGAAAGATGATACGTATCAGATCATAGAGGTATCATCTAAGTTTGCCACACTTTATTTTCTCATTCATATTAAGAAGGTATTAGATATTCATGATTCTATTATTGGACCTGTGTCATACATGACACAGGTGTCTAATATCTTACAGTATCAAAAGCCTTGTGAGACGGAATGATGAACTTTTGTTATCTTTGGATCAAATGTTTTGTTTTTAAATTTGATTGATCAATACAGTAGCGTGACTTAACCAAATTTTAAATTGATTTTCAACTTGAGTCAATATCACAATTATTTATTGTCCAAGGCAGAGAATATTAGAAATTTTCCCATTTAGTAGACAACAATTAATTGCATTTTAACATTTTTTTAATAACTTATCAGTTAAGTTATCTTAATTTGATTTGGATAAAGATAATAAAGTGACCCAATAAATGATCTAAATTAATGGGCTAAAATTTAGGAGAAAAATAGACTCAGTTAGTATGGATCGAACCCATATTGAGCCTTTGGTGAAGAGGCCTGATATAGATGCTACATAAATAAGGTTAAGGTCTTTTGTCTCTGCTGTAGCAAATCGTGAATGTAAGAATACCGTGACTCATTCTGAGGTTCACATATACAGAAAGCTACAAAAATGCTTTAATGCATCTCAGTGAGCAGTTCTCGAGAAAATGTCGATAGATTCACACTCGTTTTGACTTCGAAAAGCTCGTTTGAAGTTTTTAAACTAAAATCAGGTATTTTACTCATTTATTCGTATATTTCTCTTTCACTTTTGATTCAGGATACGTAACTAAAGTCCCGTTACATATTACAACATATTCATAAATCGTGAATTATAACCTAGTAAAACGAATAAAAGAATCAAGGAAGAAAGGTCAAACAATAAGAAAGAAAATTAAAGTACCAAAATAGAAATACCCTATTCGTTATGTCGATGGAAGTTTGAAAAGTAAAAGCCAAGAACCCCCAATCTTGTGTCTTCTCTATTTGTTGGGTTGAACAAAAGATACAAAACTAAAGAGTTATACAAAGAGGTTGAGTTAGATCGAAGATAGAGTCTGAAAATGCTTTCAAGATAGAACAAATAAAAGAAATTAAAGTTTGGTCATGTCTGGAGTGTAAAAAATCAAAACTTGAAGAAGAGTGACGAAGATGATTGGGTCACGGTTTCTTTTTTACTTACGTTTTAGGAACAACCAGACGATTAAGTAATAAACCGGGCGGTTTTTTATTATAACGATTATAACTATGAACCGAACCAAAAAGCTACCCGGTTCATACTTTTTTGGGTTGAACTGGTCAATCCGGTCCGGTTTTTAATCCTTGATTAATATTTTAGCATAGTAGTTTTCTTTCAACAGCAACTAATTGGTATATAATAGACAATAAACACGCATCAGCGAATGCTAGCAAAGGTGGCACTTACTACATGCTCTTCGATCGACTTTAGTTCGAACATCCCTAGATACTAATGAACAAAATTATGTGTTGCATTGTTCAATAAGAATAGCATATCTTATTGGGTTTCACCGACTTCAAAAAATAGCATAAAGAATTACTTTTATAGCTTGTGAGACGAACAAAATTCAGGCTGTCGCACAATGTATATTTGATCACCACGGCTGTCTTCCTTGTAAATGTCCTGATTTCTATGCCAAGTCCACAATGCATATGTAGAATTTATGACCTGTTTCGAGGAATGTAAAAAGAGGCATGCACGATAAGTTATAGATTACAGCTACCACAAAAGTCACTTAATGAAGACAGAGGTCGTTTCAGGGGGCAGGCTAAAGTCATGTTGATTTCTTATCCCTTTTGAGGTCAAGTGAATTACGTCTACAACTACTGTGCTTTGGTAATGTGTCACTTGACTAGCTTCTCAAGGAAAATAGAATAGAAGCAAAGAAAGATTTTTGTCGTATAAAAAAGCTTCTCACAGACATAAAACAAGTCACGTTTTACTTTATTTACCCTCTTGACAAGGAACTTAATGGAATACAGGAAAGTTCAACATTTTGGTTTTACTAACATAAATCTTAACAATCTCACGTAATCACATTAGGCAGTAAATTACTAAAATGTGGACATATATATACTCGTTCACCAATGAAAAACAATGTCTACATCATATGATAGCTACCGTTTTCAAGGAAATGTTATACATGCTTGTTGATGCATATTAGATAAGCCGTGGGCATATGGACCAAATTGTAGATGATGATAGGAAAAATGAAATCAATTAATAAGCATATCATGAGAGATTCAGTTTTAGTTACATGAAGTAACAGAAAGTAATATTCTTGTTATCAGATGTATGGATAGCATATCAAAGATATATAAAAGGATTTGAATTATGATCATAAAACTGTACCTCAAGTATTCCATGCCCAAAACTGCTTTCTCTGAACGCACTCCACTCTGGTTGCTTGTTCCAACAAAACTTGCCTTGAGCTGGGCCTGAAGTAAATTTTATATGACATACCCCTCCAAACTCGGGCATGTTGTCTGCAGCAGAAGGGCAATTTCCAGGATCATCTGCATGACTAACATCAACCTCC
This sequence comes from Erythroxylum pedicellare, assembly GCA_027563575.1. Classification (NCBI taxonomy): domain Eukaryota; kingdom Viridiplantae; phylum Streptophyta; class Magnoliopsida; order Malpighiales; family Erythroxylaceae; genus Erythroxylum; species Erythroxylum pedicellare. The sequence continues at coordinate 28,989,867 of JAOQMP010000209.1, read as the reverse complement.
TCAATATTTCCACCATCACCAACTGTTATGTAAACAGGACCACATGGATCCAAAGTATAGTCAAAAACTCTGTTCATCCGCTCATAAGCATGTACCTGAAAGGCAGAATTATACGCCATATTACATCTCTTCTAGTATCTAAGACTGAAACATTAGTTACGGATAAAAAAGATAAGCATCAGCAGCAGCTTTTGTTTTATAATTGCATGCCCTATGCATGTGTTAAAATTTGAGTAGGAACTATATCTTTTGCATATGTCTAACGTTTGCAGCAGGTATAACTTATATACAAAATTCTAGTATAAGTGAAAACTAATAATTCTAGTACAATATCTAATCCCATAATTTATGGGATATTATCTAATCTCATGATTTATGGGATATTCTAATATAATAGAAAACTTAATCAAATACAAGCAATCATTCAATGCTGATTGCAGATTTATTGTCGCAATATAGTCTCATAGGGGCGTCTCACTTAATCTTCAAGAATAATCTTCAACCAAAGTAGTTCACACACATCTTGAGCCATCACTTGAAACTCAGCCTCTGCACTTGATCAGGTCATTACATCTTTTTTTTTTTTTTTTGCTTCGCCAAGTCATTAGGTTCCTACCAAGAAAAGTGCAATATCCTGAAGTTGATCTTCTATCAACAATAGATCCAACATAATCAACATCAGTGTATGCCTCAAGAACCAAACATCCATTTTGCCTCAAGAACCAAACATCCATTTCTTTTTAACAAAATACCTTTCCCTAGTGTTCCCTTAAGATATTAAAGTATTCTTTAAGCTACTTGCAGATGACCTTCCTTCGGACTGACTAATTACACTTATTGCATACGCTATATCTGGTCGTGTGTGAGACAGATAAATTATTCTTCCTACTAGTTGCTAATACATCTCTTTATCTACTACAACATCCTCCTCTTCTTTGCCAAGCTTAAGATTCGGATCAATAGGGGTGCTTGCAGGTTTGCATGTTGTCTTGCCTGTTTCCTTATAAAGATCTATAACATACTTTTGTTGAGAGATAAAAATTCTTTTCCTAAAATGTGCAACTTCAATTCTAAGGAAATACTTCAACTTTCCCAACGCCTTAATCTCCAATTCCTTAGCTAATCTTTGACTTAAAAACTGTTTCTCTTTATCATCATCCTCCGTCACTTTATATCAACATATACTAGAAGAGTTGTTACTCCCTTCAAAGGAGAGTGTTTGATAAACAATGTACGATCTCGTTGACTTTGCCTATATCCGATAGCTAATATAACTCGAGCAAATCTTCCGAACCATGCTTAAGGCGATTGCTTAAGGCCATATAGTGCTTTCTTTAACTTACATAGTATGAGCAGCCAAATTTTTCCCATAACTTGGTGGAACTTCTATATAAAATTCTTCTTCTAGATCTCCATGTAGAAATGCATTATTGACATCAAACTATTCCAGTTCCCAACCATTATTAGTTGCTAATAACAAAAATACTGTAACCGCATTTAACTTTGCAATAAGAGCAAAAATCTCTAAGGTCATATGACAATGTCGAACATGTCAATTAATTAAAAGAAAGAAACGAAATTGTGGATTATACACACCATTGCCCATGCCTCATAAACCATGGCAGGATTTAAGTACGGATTTTGTCTTGGGAATTCCTAAAACTGTAAGAGGGTATGATTCCATTTTCATAGTGTTCGATAGGTTTTTCAAGATGAGTAATTGCTTTCCATGATCCAAGACTTATGATGTTGTCCATATTGCTGAACTCTTCTTCAAAGAAGTTTTACATCTCCATGGAATACCTTTAACAATCATTTATGATCATGACGTGAAGTTTATGAGTTGTTTCTGGAGAACTTTATGAAAAATAATGAACACTAAGCTTCAATTTCTAATTCTTTCCATCTCCAAATTGATGGGCAAACGAAGATGTGATGAGAAGCTTGGGAGACTTATTAAGATGTTTGATTTGAGACAATGAAAAAAATTGGGACCTAATTCTTCCTATGGCAAAATTTGCATACAACAGTTCTGTAAATAGGTCAACTGGTAAAACTCCTTTTAAGATATTCTTGGGAATTCAACCAAGGAAGCCTATTTACCTAGTTCCTTTACCATAAACAACACAAGTGAATGTTGAAGCTAAAGGTTTAACACAAACATGAGGGACATTTTTTATGAGGTACAACAAAAGATAACAACCAACAACTTATCTTATAAAGAATATGCTGATCAACATAGTCGATTGGTAGAACTCAATAAAAGGGACATGTTGATGATTAGGATTCGTCCAAAGCATTTTCCGAAAGGGAAATATAAGAAACTTTATTCACTGAGTATTGGACCTTATGAAAGAATCAAGAAAATAAGTGTTAATATTTATGTTTTGGAATTACCAAGTGACATAGGAATTAGTCCTATCTTTGGTGGACTTAACTATTTATCGTGGATATGATGATAGGCAATCTCCTCCTCAAGTTGTGAGAATTCTAACAATTCCTCATCTTAAAGAGGAGATAGTTGATGTTTTTGATGAACACATTATTGCCATTAGAGATGGAGGATATCAATAATTTCTAGTCAGGTGGAAAAGAAGACCGATTTCTGACAGCACTAGAATTTTAGAATCTAAATTTTAGAAGTTGAATCCAGACTTATATAATTAATATTTATCACTTTCTATATCGAGGAAGACTTCAAACAAGTCAGGGGGAAATTGATATAAAAGAGCTTAAAGTCTATAGAAGAAACAAAAGAGAAAAAATTAGTCAACCACAAGCCTTAATTTGGTGAGATGAGGATTGAAATTGAGTTGAGGAAAAAGAAAAGAGCTGAATTTAGATTATGTTACGATTTCCTATAAGATAAGAAGTAGTGGTGAATTAAATATGTTATTCTATAGATAGCTTATCCTAATTGTTTAGGACTTAAATCTATATTAGAATAAGATTTAAATTTGTTAGGAATCCTTTCTCACTAGAATACGATTCTAACAACCTGTCTATAAAAGAGTGTATATTTAGACCTTCAAGAATAAGAATACGAAATTTTTTTACAAACTTGAGTTTTTGACTAGAGCATGTGATACGTTCTTCTATGAGTGATTCTCAAACCCTAGGAGTGATTCTTAATTTCCTACCCTCCATTCTTTGTATTCCTCACTAAATTCCAGCAATTCTAACCTGAAATTCCAGCAACTAAAATCTTAGATTCCAGCCATATTAAATCCCAAAATCATATGCCTAAATTTCCAACAATCAAAGCCACAAAAAAGCTAGCTATACCAAATCTGAAATTTTAGCATTCCAAATTGAAATCCAAACCTAAAACTTGATATTCCAGCAGCCTATTACTAATTTTGTGAGTTGTAGCTACAAGTTTGTACTTTTTCTATTTGTCCTACATCAATTTCTTTTAGGAGTTCAAGAACTACAAAAATCCAAAATGTAGCAATTTACGCTTCAAACCATGTGATTAACCTCTGTAATAGTCACATCAACTTCCGTCATTAACTTTTGTGAAATTAATCCAGAAACTGTTTACTTTATTGCACCACTTTTCAAGAAAGCTTCATATGAAAACAATCAATGTTCTTTTAACTGGAGAGGGGTCCAACTTACGTGTCCAGAGAAAACAATGTCAACATGATATTGATAAAGAAGTGCTTCCATTTCCTGCCTCATACATTCAAATTCTTGATAATGTGAGGAATAACTATTGTACCAAGGGGGATGCCATGCAGCTACAAGCCAAGGGATCTTAGTACGATCCACTTGGTATAGATCTTTCTTTAGCCAATCATACTGAGCACCTGGAATTAATAGCAATGTAGCTTACTTTAAAAGCTGCAATGGATTTTGAAACTGAACTACACAACACAGTAACTTAAAATTCCTGAATCATGTAAATTCAATTTTCAAATGGCAATATGAAGAAATGAAATGACAAACCGGTAACGTTGTAGTCAACATATGCTCCCAACATGATAAAGTGTACACCTCCAGCATTAAAAGAATAGTACAAGTTACTGTTGGAGCCGGACTCTTCTGATGGAAAAGCAAACCTAGTTGAATATGATTTGAAAGTTATACTAGAAACTTGAGGTTCAATTTCATGGTTTCCTTCAATGACCATCATAGGAACTCTTGAAATCAGTGGCTCCATGAACCTGAACTTTTGAAAAGTAGTGTTAATGACAAGCCCGGATAGCCAGTTGTTTTAACTACAGTGAGATATCAATTTTGAAGCACCACTAGAGTGTAAAAAATGCATCAGTATACCACCAATTGTATCGGCAAAAATAAAGATATAAAACTTACAAGTATCCGGTTTTGTTAATCTGATAAAACTTACAAGTACCGGATTTTGTTAATCTATTTACCTCATTCCTATCCCTAGTCAAAAATTGATCCCCCAAGGATTCCAATAGAAATGTTACCTTCCCCAGCCATCCCAGCGAGGTTGATATGTCTCTCTTATAGGTGCATCAGGGAAAGCACATGAAAAGCATGAAGCACCCTTCCCACCAGTTGTAAGATATTGATTTGCATATGTTAAATCTCCAACCATTAAAATCAGTGACGGATCATTAAAGATCACATGGTCTATGGTGGTTGATGAATTGCTTGTCAAGCCTAGATCTCCAATAACTGCTATTCTACGAGGATATGAATCAGGCCTAGGCAATGGTAACATTTTAAAGGTGCGTTCTTCACTCATTGATGGGATCGAGCTATCTCCACACCTGTAATAGTATTTTGTCCCAGGTTCAAGATCTGCAAGGGGAAAGACTCATCAAATAGAAAACCATTCAAGGTAAATGAGGGGTACAACTTGTATTTTAAATAGACGCATTAATTGCATAAAAATTGAAACATTAATCTTTGATGCACAGTTCACAGCATTTAGTTTCCACACAGCTGCCATCAATTGCTTCATTCTGGAAAACAAAACACTAAGCCATCAATTGCTTGTAAAATGCTGGAACCATAAAATTCAGGAAGATTTAACCAACATGATCACCTTCCACTACACATAAGCAGCTACGTTGCAATAAAGGCTACTATGGGAAGTGTATCCATGATCCTAGCCTTAATTTTATTAGTAAAAGAATGTTCAAGATGACATACTTTAAGCCCAAGATAGATTATTTAATCTTTTTTTTTTGATAAATGTAGATTATTTAATCTAGCATAAAAGGAAAAGCTAAAATAGTTAGATGAAAATAGATTACCAACTATTCATCACGGTGTTCATCAGAACTAACTCTTTAATAATTAACAGAATAAACTTGTTGTCATAATGAATGAAGATCCCCACCTCTCAATCATCCACTTAAGTGAAAAGTTATGGAAGAGTTCTTCTATCTATTTAGATCTTAGGGTTTAGTTTTCACTCGTCCCATAGGATTGATCAACTGCTTTGGAGCCTAACTATTTTATAGTTAAAAGGTTAAGGTTTATATAATTACCAACAATCCTCACGTGGTGAATGATAGCAGAGGTGTAGTTCTGAAGTCCCTCAAACGGATACAACTGACTGTAAACACTCGAATTACCTCTCTGTTTACTTGTATATTTCCCACTTTCTTTACCATACCATACCTCACTTGCCACAGCAGCGGGATCAAGAGGAGTGACATTAAAACCAATCTGTGCGTCCCCTGAAAAAATCCAAACAACAACTACTCTAGCAAAAGAATTACCACAAAATCCACCAAACCAGGTAACAACACAATAGAGACAACACAAGGAATGATCAAACAAGAAATAGTAAACTACCAGTGACCCAAGAAACCCACATAGACGTTGGAGAAGAGAGTGCTAGTGCTATCTGCTCCGGGAAGTTGGAAGTGACATTCTTCTTAAGGCGTGGATGGTTCATGGGCAAGTCATCACTCCCTCTACGTAGCGAACTGTCAAAACTGCGAGTGAAAGGCTCAAAAGGTCCTTCGAGCGTGGTTGGTATACTTTTACTTGTGTGATGAGCCATCACTACCCTTACAGTTGTTAGCAACAACATCGTTATATGCATCCTCCAAACTCCACACTGATTCATTTTTATGGGCTGCCAATCGGGATTCCAAGCTTAATTTGGTGAACGATGGCTTACAATTTGGATTTCATTTATTTATCGAGTATTCATTTTCAAGGAAACGTGCAAGTTAAAAAGGAGGACGTCGGAATATTCCATTTATTGTTCAGTACTCCAAACGATTTACCTAATCAAGAGTGTAGCAGGAAAGGATGGAAACATGAAATATAATATATACCAATCACCAAAATAACATAAAGATGGACTGGCATCATAATGACAAAACGGATACAATTAAATGCATCAAAATGAGCTTCTACACAAAGCAGCGACGTTATCCTAATAAAATACAAAATTTGAGAAGGTACAACTCGTAATAGCTTTTTCTTTTATTATTGGATTGCGTGAATTTTTGCAAGATGGACCCAAGGTTTAATAAAGCTAAAGTTGATCCAGCGTGTTATATTCATTTCTTTCTTCCATTATTATTTGTTCCTGGTTGATGATGGCTGCTGCGGTGGTGGTCATTCATTCGCTTGTATTCTCGATAAGGCAGCTGAGGTTCATTTTCTTGGTTTTAATGAGTGGGTGAGGAGGTGGGTACCTGTACCCCTAAAGCTTTTAGTTTTTAGTAACTTTGTTTTTTTTTTCTCTATATAATCATACTTTCTAATCATTACACTTAGAGTTACAAGCCGGTCGAAAGAAATGACACAATTCAATGAAGGCTTGGTCCTACGAGTTTTTTCAATTCAAATTGAAGATAAGGACAATTCTATCAAAAAGCCAATTAAATAAGAAATTTTATCCCAAAATTAATAGAATTATTTTTTTTATAGACCCATTAAAAAACTTTTGAAAATGGCTCAAAAAATAACAACAAAATATTTAAACGATTAATTATATAAATGAAAAATCAAAATCAAAGATTAAAAAATAAAAATAAAGATAAAAGTAAGCAAATAAATATTATTTCAACATTTAATGACAGGAAAGTTGGTTTAGGTAATTACGTAGTCACAGCTGGACTGGGAACGCCAAAAAAGGACCTCTCTCTTATCTTCGACACACGAAGCGACATTATATGGACTTAATGTCAGCCATGTGTGACATCCATGTGTGACATCCTGCTATCAGCAACAAGACCTCATTTCCAATCCTTCCAAGTCTACTTCTTACGTCAACATCTCATGTACCGCCTTACAGGTATTTATCTAGTTATATAGTTGACGTCTTTATGTTTCTATCTACATGTCTTTCATATACATACACAATGAGCAAGAAGGCCACTTATAAGTTTTAAGCCTATATTTATGGACTACGTCGTTGGAGGGATATGGCACCTTCACCAACTAGCGGCTGGGATGCCATTCACCGGTGGCTTTTCCGTCTAAGGAGTAGTTCAACATCACCGAACAGTGCCTTTTTGGTGCTAGTGTCATACATGTCTTCCAAGACTAAAGAAGTCTTGACATAGCGAGGCCAGAGCTAAAGAAACTTCTGACCAACTTTGCAGACCAGACGTCAGATAAGGTTACTTCAGTGTCGAATGAGTAGAATAGAGTAACAACTGCTCTATACTTGCTTTCCTTTATTTACCATACACCTTCCATATGATTATGACCAGGACAGCAAAATAAGATCGTAAACTATTACTGTATTAAACCGTGCTAGTTTTTGTGTAAGCTATAAAAACAAAGCAGCAGGAGTGTAGCCTCATCAGACTGGGAGGAGAAGCAGGGAGACCCTGTGGAGTCCAAAGCTACTGGATGGCAACTGGGTTTTAGTGTAAGTTCGTTCTTCTTCTTCTTTATCATGTTTGGTTTAGTGGACATGGTCTGCATTATTGCTTTAACAGCTGCTGGAATGAGTGCGAAGGGCGTAAGTTACTTCGGGCATGCGCAAGGTAAGGCCAGAGCTGCACCTCTCTCCCCCTATATCTGCTATAGCAATTTCATTTCTCTCCCCTCTCATCGGAAGTGTTACAGGTAAACTTTAAATTAAATGTTTTGTATTTTGCTAAATGTGTATGCTTGTAAGGTTTCGGTTAAGGGTGGTCCTTTTTTTTAGTAAGGGGTGTTAGTTATGGTTACCATCCATCTGGTTTTTTGGTCTTTTTTGTTTTCTCAGGTGCAATGAGCTTTACTCACAGTCCGCTGTAAGCTGGGTGGGGTTCTCCTTTACTAAAACGTTCATAGGGAGTAACGGATGCAGCTGAGCGCAGCTACGGCTGCAGGTTGGGGTCAGGCGGAACAAGTAGGTTGCATAGGGATGGGGAGGTAGACTTGTTAAGTAATTGATATATGTAGACTCTGGCAGTTGATTAGTCAGCTGCCTCGAGCATCCTAACAGGGCAACTATTGCAGGAGAAAGGCTGGTCCTTTTCTCTTCGTCTGACCCGTTGGATTCTGCTATCATTTTAATACCTTCTCCTCTCGGTACTTATACCATATATTTATAGCCTTCTCTATTAAAATCTCATCTTACCATTTTCACTGTTCTTTATTGTTCTTCTACCCCACCAGTTGTTTCTCTTCAACTAAAAATTGGTTCTAGAGGCTCATAACTCATAACATCTTTATTTTTCCATGCAATTTCGTAAAATAAGATAGTGGCGACTAAAAGGGAACATCGTGAAACATTTTAAAAACTAGGTTTGGTATAATATAACATAGACCACGAGTGGGATGCTAATCGGATGTGGTAGAGTGTAGCTCCCGTAGTGAGAGAAACAACCACAAAATTGCTAGGGATATCTACAAGACAAGGGGTGGATGGAATCTTGGTGGTGGTCAGACGAAGTCTAGGAAACGGTGAAGGCGAAAAAGAGAGCTTATACAGATCTGTTGGCAAGTGCAACCGAGGCGGAGTGGGAAAATAATAAAGTAAGGTATAGACTGGCAAAACAGAAGGCCTAGAAGACTATCGCAGTGGCTAAAGGAGAAGCTTAAGAAAATATATACAGGGTTTTGGATATGGTCAGGGGAGCACAAAGAATTTTCAAGATAGCAAGAAATAGGGCAAGTAAGACGGTGGATTTTAACCAAGTCTGTTGTATATGTGAAGAAGCAGAATAGGTGCTCACAGAGGCCCAAGACATCAAATGGAGGTGGCAGAGTTACTTTTACGACCTTTATAACGAAGTCTCATTGGTCAAAATAGAATTAGGCAAACCCCCAGTGTCAGTACACTTTTTAAATGTGTTCTCATGGGGGAGGATCATAAGGGGTGAAAATGTAAAGGTTTTAAGGGGGATGGGGAGCAGACGGGCCTTAGGGCCGGACGAGATCCCTATAGAGGTATGGAAGAGAGTAGGTGTTGCCGATATTAAGTGGTTAGTTCAGCTCTTTAATGTGATCCTCGATTCAGCTAAGATGCTGGATGAATGGAGATTGAGTAGGTTGATCCCACTATACACGGACAAGGGAGTCATCCAACATTGCCACAACTATCGAGGCATCAAATTACTAAGTCATACCATGAAGCTGTGGGAAAAGATAATTGAAAAGAGAATCCGAAGAGATGTTTCTATATCATACAACCAATTCAGTTTTAGACCGGGCAGGTCTACGACATAAGCATTACATCTACTCTGGAGACTAATGGAATGCTATAGGGAAAGAAAATGAGATTTGCATATAGTTTTTGTAGATTTGGAGAAGGTGTATGACAGGGTGCCTAGAGAACTTATATGGTGGTGATTTGAGGCAAAGGGCATTTCGATGACTTATATCAGAGTAATTAGGGATATGTATGAAGGAGCAGTTACTAGCATAAGGACAATAGAGGGCAACACAAAAGCGTTCTCCATTGGTGTAGGACTACACCAAGGGTCGGCCTTGAGCCCTTTTCTGTTTACATTAGTGTTAGATGTACTTACCAAACATATTCAAGGAGCGGTACCTTGGTGTATGTTATTTACGGATGATATTGTCCTAGTAGATGAGACCAAGGAGGGGGTCATTGCCAAGTTAGAACGTTGGCGAGAAGCATTAGAATCGAAAGGTTTTAGAATAAGCATATCTAAGACAAAATATCTAGACTGCAAATTTTTAGGTAGCTAGATGGCACAAGAGATGGCGATAGCAATTGGGATGGACATCATACATCAGAAATCGGGTTTTAAACACCTAAGATCTATCATTTAAAAAGATGGTAATATCAATGAAGATGTGTTACATCACATTAAATCTAGGTGGGTTAAATGATGAAGTGCATAGGGCGTTTTGTGTGATAAAAAGATCCCTTCTAAAATCAAAGGGAAGTTCTACAAAATGGTGATTCGACCAACAATGTTATATGGGGCAGAGTATTGGCCTACTAGACGTAGACATACATGACAGTTGTCAGTAGCAAAAATGCGTATGCTTAGGTGGATGTGTGCCATTACTAAAAGAGATAGGGTTTGGAATCGTATGGTGAGAGCCAAACTACAGGTGGCTAGTATTGCTGGCAAGTTAAGAGAGATTAGACTTAGGTGGTTTGGGCATGTACACAGGATGCCCTCTGACGCTTCGGTATGACGTTGTGAGAAAATAACCCTTACTGGGTAAAAGAGGAGGAGAGGGAGACTTTATAAGGATTGGAGGGAAGTGATCAAGAATGATATGTCTGAACTGGCCCTCACTGAAGTCGTGGCTAGGAATAGGAAGGTTTGGCGTAGGTAGATCAGAGTAAATGACACCCTTTAAAGCCCTCATGCCTAACTCCCAAAATTCAAGCTATAGTCCGACAGATTTAGCCAAAAATTTACGACTCATAAATGTAAAAAATTTTCACTTTGAAACTGTAGGATGGTCATAACATCAAGGTCTCTCAGTGAAGACCCCTAGCGAGATAAGCGACAAGAGGAGCTAGTCTTTACAGTGTGTAAGGTACTAGCAGATCTGGTCTCTTTCAGGTATTTTCCTTATTTATTGTTTGAAAAGTTATTTACTGATTGTGGTTGAGTGCCGACCGTATTGATTTATTTACTCCTTTATTCAGCATCAACCACCTTTGTACATTCTACATTTGAAATTTATTTACTGATTATGGTAGAGTGCCCCACATATTTTATTATTTACTACTTTATTCAGCATCCACTCCCTTTATAAATTTTGCATGTGGGTCTAAAGGAAACAACCTCTCTACAATGTAGAGATAAGGCTACGTACTATCAATCTCCTCAGACCCCGCTTTATTGCGAGACTTCAGACTGGGTGTGATGATGATGATGTAGAAACTATAGAACAAGGCTTCATTATTCGAGGCTCAAAATAAACTAAGCTTAATAAGGTTCACAATTATAATTTTTAAAAAATAATATATAGATTTTTTGTTAAAGAGCCATGGATTCATGCACAACAAGGCAGTATAAGTGTTGGAATCTAAATTCCTATCCCATGACATCCCCAAAATTTCAGAATCTTAGATGCATGCATACATAGATTATAAGAACATGAAATTTCAGCACTTGTACCTTTGATAATGCTCCTCCTTTCTTTAATCTTCTCCTTATTTGGGTTGTAACAAATACCAAATAACTTCCTTGATCACTCAAGAACACGCAACGATGAAGAAGAAGCAGTGTGTAAAGGTGGTTAGAGCACCAAACTAGATGAGTTCAAGTAGATGCTCAAATGAAGAGATAAATCAAGATTATATTACCTGGAATTAGATTCATGCAAAAATTGCATTAAATGCATGAACAAGACTTAAGATCAATTCTCTTTAACTCCCGAATACTTCTGAACCCCTTATCCTCTCACTGTATTAATTTGTTAGTCCTTGTGTACATAAGTGAAGAACTCACTTAGGTCATAATTGTGGCCTACTTCGTTGATAGCCATACACACTTTGTTTTTCATCCGATCTTTTATGCGTGTGACCTTTAGGTTCTTGGTTATTTTGGACACTTGAATTAACTCTTAATTTGAGCTAATCATGGATGGTTTCATGCCACTTGAATTAACTCTTAATTCAAGCAAATCATAAAGGGGGTTTTATGATGCCAATTTACTAGAGTATAAGTGGATTAACACACGAACTCTTCGATATTTAATTATCCAAGTTACGAACCTTTCTATAGATAATTATCGTGCAATTTTTCCTTCTACCATTCTATAGCCCACTTGGTTCAAAGCAGGGGCTATGTGTCAACTCCCACTAAATTGACTATGTCACATCTAGTATAATTGATGTTATTTCTTGTCCTGAAATCTCATTACTCCATGTGTCATTGAAGACTCTCTTTATGACACATAACTGCTCTGGGCACAGACTCCTGAGTAATGATCCTGACAAGAGGTCGTGGGTATCATCTCCTTCTATTAGGAGTGGTGAATCCTTTATTGGCTACCCAATTACCTTCGAATATCAATAGTTGTACTCAATAACCACCCTAAGAGCGACCTTGTCTTGAGGTAACAAGGAATGATCTCAAAGCAAAGGAATAGTACCCAAGATATCCTTGAGTACCTTAAATATAAAGATATTTGAATCATTACTATGATGAGATTAATAATTGACATTTGATAGATCATTCATATGATAATCTCATAATGGTCATCCGGTGTACTTACTACTTTTAGTAAGCATCCACATGTTAACTCTAAACATCTCATGCTTACAGTTTGTGAGACCCACCACCTGATCAAATTAAGAAGTATAACATGTGTTAGTCTATTTGGATTAATAATATCTTGTCTTATTAATCCTATGACTAGGAATTATTTAGATACTAACATAATTGCACATGGTAGGAATCTCATTATCATGATCTCATCATGATTTCCTTCTTGCTATGTTTTGTATTATGGACTTCATTAATTCGATTTAAGATCAACATCAATTCATAAATAAACGAGCATTAAATAAATGAAAATTACCTTTCTCTTTATTAATCAAAATAAAGTTTGTACAAAAGTGCTAAAGGAGATTACCTTTAGAGCACTACTATAACATTTTTAACCAATAGTTTAAAGCAAGACAAAAGGTACAATTTATTTATTAAAATTTTCATAAAAATTTAAAATAAACTAATATGTTTAATATTTTAAAAAGATTCTAATATTTGACAAACTATAATATTCAAATCATAAATTGATAAAAATTTTAAATTGTTGTCAAATTTATTGACTTGACGTTATTTATATTAGGAAATCAAATAAATCATAACTCTTAAAGACCTTAATATCCTAAAATTTGGGAATTTAGAGTTTTTAACCATAGATACATAAATGTTGACAAATTGGTGTTTATCTCTAGCCACTATTCCTTCTCCATCGCTATCTTTCCTTTATCTTTTCCTATTGTATTGTGATTATGTTTTAATCATAAGCGTACCACATAGTTATAGCTAATATTAGTGAGTATGGATCAACCCTATTAGGAGTATAACTATTAGTGATGATCATCTTTCTATTATCTAATTTAACTAAATGAAAGATTGATTTAAAGAGAATAAACAAAATTAAAATAGCAAATAAGAATAAATTAGCCAAAACAATAGA
>JAOQMP010000209.1:28940802-28976240 GCA_027563575.1 Erythroxylum pedicellare | reverse complement strand
TCCAACCTCCGATTGACCCAAATTTTGAAGCGTTATATTCCTAAGACATTACTCTACCTCTCCACAAAAATATATAGTTTTGGGATTAATTTGAAAAAGATGAAATTGAATTAAGTGAGAGGATTGGTTAAAAAAATTCTGAACATGCTTCCGTATTGTGGTGATATCTCGACCTGTAGAGGTCCGAATGAGGTGATTCTTAGTTATGAGCAAGCTAGAGACATGGAATTACAACTTATCTAAAGGAATAAATTTTCAATTTAGGACCCAAGACTTTTAAATCTTCAAATTTGTTCGGAAGTATGTGATTTGGGTATTTTTGTTGAGGTTTGACTTGGTGTGGAATTCCTCCCTTTTGGGATGCGCGTCCAGATGTCACGTAAGACGTCGGGCACATGGCTCGTAGGGGTGGGGGTCCCAACAGTAATAATCTCAATGTTTAAATCTAATTATTCAATTTTCAACTTTAGTTCCTTAAATTCGACATAATATATTAATAAGAACAATTTTTAAGAAAATAAAAATCTTTCATTAGATCAAAGAGATCAATTTAAAACATAAAATCTAGGGTTTATAATATCTAAAGCTATATTATGATTTTGTTCATAATAAAGCCAAGAAAACCAACAAAAAATAAATAAAAAAGATAAAAACTGAGATGGCATAGCTTGAATCTTATTGTTTATTGATTGATTGTGATAAAATCTTGCTTTTCTCCAAGATTGCTACTCCTTTTTTATGTGTTCTTGAGTCTCCACAAACTTGGAACAAATTTCTGGTCCTCCTAAAAATCTCTCCTTTAGTTACCTCTTTTTCCTTGTCTTTTTCATCATGAAACCATAGAAATTTAGTTAAATTCAACCTTTGTTGGTATTGTATTGCTTTATAGCCCTCTTGGCTTCTTTTTCGTCAAAATTACTATCAATATGGGTCTAACACAACCCCATATTGGTCTTGTATTACTCTTTCCAAAAAGGGGAACAAATAAAATAATCCATTATAGAACATAAGTTGAACACAAGTCCTTATTGGCTCCTTGTTGCCCCCTGTTCTAAAACATAAGTCCTTGTTAGCTCCCTATTGTCCATTATTCCAGAACATAGGTATTGGCTCCTAGTTTGCCCCTATCTTTGAACATGAGTCCCTATTGGCTCCCTGTTGCACTCATGTTTAGTAGCATGGCACCCTATTAGTGGCATACTCCATACTACTTTGGAGTATCTGCAAATCAAATATAGGTGGTTCTTATATTGTTTAGCTTCCTAACATAAGACACAAATGGAGTCCCAGGTGCCAAACCATATGCTCTTATTTCTAATTTTGTTTTTAATCATAAAACAAACGATTAGGGAATCTCTGAGATTAAAGGATTGCTTCCAAAGTAGTTCGTGCCAAGTGACTTCGCCAAATTTGCTTGTAAATATCTTATGATAGGAGTTATTTATGAATATCCCACTTAGACTAGGAGTCCATATTATTCTATCTTCTATATACCCTTTAGGTATTGAGGTAAATATTCAGTAAGTAGAGATAAACCTCTAAAATTCCCATACCAATCTCCATTTTGAATAAATGAGGATACTTTGGTGTTTAGAGGGATTCTATTCCTCAGGTAAATGATCTCATTCCTTTGTATGAGGGGCCTAGAATCAGACCAATTGACATACCAAAACCATAGGTTTACTCCATTTCCTAGTTTTTATTTGATCCTGGGATAAGTTATGCTTCTTAAGTTCAATAATTGATTGAAAGTCCAAGAAAAATCTCTTGAGTTAGTTATTTGCCAGAAGTTTAGGTTTTTGAGGTGATATTCATGCATCCATTTGATCCAAAGGGCTTTCTTGTCCGTCCATAGTCTCCATACTCTCTTGCTCAAAAGCACATTTTGCATACGTGAAATGTGGATGATTCCTAGACCACCTTACTTCTTTGGAATGGTAAGTTTACTCTATTTTACTTTGGCACTTTTGGAATTCTCTGCTTGTCTAGACTACAAAAATGTTTTAAAAATTCTTTCAATTTCCTTGATGACTTTCTTTAGAAATACAATATGAGCTAACCAATGCATTTGTAAACTATTAAGAACTAAATTGATAAGTGTGAGTCTAGCAGGAAAGGAAAGAAATTTGTTTTGTTATGCATTTATCATGGATTTATCTTTCTTTGAACTATTTATCATCTTTTGCAATATTCTTTTCAGCTCGTGGTTAATAGCCTCAAATTTTCCACTTATTTGTAAGTAGTATATAGTAGTAACATGATGATAGACTTCCTATCTTTTAAGAAGAGCATAAAAGATGTATTGCAGAAATATGCTCCTCTTTCACTAATTATGGCTCATGGCATTCCAAATATGTTGAATAATCTCCTAGTAAAGTTTTACACTACCTTTCCATGAATAGTTGGAGTCACCATCCTATCATGATACGTAGTCCACTCTGACTAAAATATAAGTGGCTTCCAAGGATGGGAATGGTCCTATGAAGTCTAGGCGCCAAACATCGAACACTTCCATTTCTAGAATGTTAGACAATGGCATTTCATCTTTTTTAAATATGTTCCCCACTCTTTGACATTTATAACATTGTGTAACAAAATCTCAAGAATCTTTAAACAAATTTGACCAATAAAAAATACATTCTAATACTTGTGTCGCCGTCTTGCTCGCTCCATAATGTCGTGCATAGATAGATTTATGACAATATGTTAGTATGTCTAACATTTCTTCCTCCGGAACATCACAGGTTCTATATAATATTGATTTATCCTATAATAATGATTACACTTATACAAGAACCATTTTTCCTATTAATAAGAAAAATTAAGGGGAAGGATACCACTTGTAACATAATTTGTTACATCAACCTACCATGGTATCACAAGGTGGTTTAACAACATCAAAGTTTCATTAGGGAACCATTCATTGATGTCCTCATTTTGCCTCTCCTTCAAGAAGTGATAAGTGGTCAGTTACCACATTTTCTACTCCTTTTTATTCTCTAATCTCAATATCAAACTATTGTAGAAGAAGCACCCATCAGATAAACCTTAGTTACGTGTCTTTCTTTGCGAAGAGATAATTTAGCTCTATATGATCAGTAAAGATGATCACCTTAGATCCCAAGAGGTGATACCAAAAATTGTTACATGATAATACCACTGTTAACAACTCTTTTTTAATAGTAGTGTAATTGAGTTGGGCCCCTATTAATGTCTTGCTTGCATAATAAACTACAGGTAGCCTTTTATCCTTATATTGTCCCAACACACAATTTATAGCTTGATCACTAGCATCATACATTACTTCAAACAGTAATGACTAATCCAGTGACGTTAAGATCAGTGCTAAAATTAGTGTCTCCTTTAACCATTTAAAGCAGATAAACAAGTATCATCAAATATGAAAGCCAAAATTTTGAATAAAATAATGATAAGAGGTTTAGTAATTAAAGAGAAGTCATTAATGAAGTCACGATAAAATCTAACATGCCCTAAAAACACTCGAATGCCTTTAACGTTAATTGGTAGTGGAAGCTTCTCAATGACCTCCATCTTGGCTCTATCCACTTTTATACCTTGGTACGATATCTTGGGTTTCAATACTACTCCCTCGTGCACCATGATGTGACATTTCTCTTAGTTTAGAACAAAATGTGACTCTTTATATCTTTAAAGAACTCTATCCAAATTTGTCAAGTAATGCTCAAAAGAGTCTCCAAAAATTGAAAAATCATTCATAAATATTTCCATTATTTACTCAATCATATTTTTAATAGACATCATACATCTTTAAAAGTAGATAAAGCATTACATAACCTAAAAGGAATTTGTCTATAGGAAAATTTTCCATAAGGACGTGAAACTATCGTCTTTCCGTAATCTTTTAGACTAATAAAAATTTGATTATTACCTAAATATCGTTAAGGAAATAGTAGAATGCATGGCTAACCACTTTTCAATCATTTTATCTATAAATGAAATAGGAAAATGATCCTTTTTAGTCACCTTATTAAGCTTTCAATAATCAATGCACACTCTCTAACTTATGACTGTTAGAGTTGAAATCATTTGACCACTTTCACTCTCCATTACTATCATACCTCCTTTCTTAGGTACAAGTTACATTGGGTTGACCCATTCACTATTCAAAATTGATTAGAGGATACCCACATCTAACAACTTTATGACCTCTTTCTTGACCACTTGTTTCATATGAGGGTTTAACCTTCATTGTATTTCCCTTATTGCTTTACTCTCTTCCTTGAGGCAAGACTACATTAGAACTTATTCCTCTTATGTCCTTTCTCTCTTGTTCCCCATCCAATTAGTTTGAAATAATGATGGGTAAAGTTTGACCCTCACCTAAAAAGGACACCTAAGGTGCTTAGGTAAAGACTTGAACTCAAGAGTTGGTGGCTTTACAATGGTAGGTCCTGGTATGGGTGCTTTTGCACTCACTAAGATCTCTTTATTAGACTAAACACCTAACTCCTCCTCTCCTTCTTCTTTAAATTCAGCACCCTCAAAACTGTCTTCTTCATTGCAGCTCTCCTCTTGCTGTTTAATATAATCATCTATAATGTCTATCTTCATACAAGAGCTACTTTCCTATGGATTCTTTAAGACATTTTTTTAATCCTAAACTCTACTTGATCATCATAAATTTGAAGGATAGTTTTTCCATCACAAACACCAATCAAAGCTCTCCCCATATTCATGAAAGGCTTGCCAATAGTGAGTGGATAATTCCAATCATCTTAAAAGTCTAATACCATGAATTCCACCACAATAATGAACTTATCCACTTTCACAATGACATCATTCACCATACCAAATAGTTTCTTGATTGATTAATCTACTAGCTGATTCAGTATAGAAGTTAACTTCATATCGTCGAGTCCTAGTTTCTTAGAAATTGACAAAGGCAAAATATTAATACTTGCACTTAAGTCACATAAACATTTAGCAAACTTTAAATCACAAACAACACAAGGTATCATAAAACTCCCTATATCCTTCAATTTTGAAGGCATGTAGTTGGTGAGGATGGAATTGTAGATTTCATCCACTTGTTTGATAGCATATCTTTTAGGAGCATCACGTACTTAGGTTATCTTCCAATACTCCATAAAAGATAAGTTTATTTGCAAAGTCTTTAGCTTTTCTACAAACATTGCAAATTATGCATCTAATTTATTCTTCTGAAGTCTTTGTAGGAATGGAATCTTTAGTGGATATGGAGAAGGAGGAATGTAGGTGGGATTCTCATTCTTCTCATCTTCCTTTTTCTTTTTCTCTTGATCTTTTACATGGTGGGGTTTGACTTGTTCTACTGTTGGTTCTTCTAGCTCTTTCCTGCTTATAAGTGTAATAGCCTTAATGTTCTCCCCTAGATTTACTTTCGTGTTGCTTAGGAGACTTCCAACTTTTTGTGTAGACATTACATTGGCTAACTAGCCCACTTAAACCTCCAAATTATAAATAGAAGAGGCCTAATCCTTATATAATTGATCGAATTTCCCTTCCATACTTTTCTAGGCCTTATTTTGGCTTGTGAACTAGGAATTTAGCATGTCCATTAACTTGTCCATCCTCGATTCCCATGAATTGGAATTGTCTTGTTGAAAACCTAGTAGACCTGAGCTCTTATTTAAATCCCTACATTGTTAAAGCAAGAGAAATTCATATGGTTCTTCCACTAAGGATTGTATGGTTTTGAATAAAAATCATTACCTCCTCGGTTAAATTGCGCTCCCATGAATATGTTTTTGTTTTCCACTGAGAAGTAATCAGCTGTGATATGGATTTATTGTCTACATAGCTTGTGTCGATGTTAAATTGCCCTAAGTGGAGAGGAAGAGGTGGCTTTCAGACTGCTCAATTGCTTGGCTAGGTTGGTAACCTCAACTTGCAATGCTTTCGTTAAATCAACTATAATCATTCCCTTTTGATCCCAAAAGGTTAAATATTGTCTACTTCATTCTAATATCGAAAGACAACTATTATTCACCGTCTCCTCTAACAAATAATGCACGTCCTCAACTAATTTTTTCATCAACAATCCTCTAGCAGTTGCATCAATGGTGCCTTGTATGGATTGATTAACTTTGTTGTAAAATGTTTACAAAAGGAACTCCCTCGGCAAGTTGTGATGCAAACATCGTCTTTTCAACTCCTTATATCTTTCCCATGCTTCCTATAGAAACTCCCCTTCATTTTGCTGGAAATTAGTAATTTCCTTTATAAGCCTTGTTGTCTTAGTTAAACGGAAGTGCTTATCCAAAAAGGGTCGTATCAATTGCTCGCATGTTGTGACTTTTGTTGGGTTAAATGAATTCAACCATACCTTAGCTCTATCCCTAAATGTAAAGAGGAAGAGTCTCATACTAACTGCATCTTCCAACAACCCATTATAGTGGAATGTGTTACAAATCTATAAGAAATTAGCTACATGAGCATTGGGATCCTCATTGGTCAAATCATAAAACTATATGTTGGTTTGCATCATATTTATTAGTGTTATTTTAATCTCGAATGTGTTTGTTTGCACTGGTGGTCAAGTAATTGCTTGTTGATTGGCATTGAACCATGGACTTATAAAGTCTATAAGGGTACTTTACTAATCTCTTTGATTTATTTCCTCCTCTTAGCTCTTTAAATCTCTATTTCTTGCTTTATGATTTCTAGAGTTAGTGTGTCCTCTCCTTTTATTGAATTCCGAGTGATCCTTATATTCATGTGCTACAATAACACAAGAAAAAGGTACCAAATCCTTAAATCAAAGGAATTCAAGTCATATAAGATGCTAATTAAAACCCAATAATGACACCAAAAACTTGTTGATTTGTTTTATATAGAAAACTTTCAATAACACAAGTATACAGATAGTAACATATAGTAGCAAAGGTATCATTTCCATGAGGACTAATTAGACACATAACAAGTTGAATAAAAATTTGTTAAAAATATTAAAAGATTGATTGAATTAAAATAAATTACTGAAATTGAAATAACTAATAAAATAGAACAATGGAATAATTGAGTTGTTAATAAAAATAAAGTTGATCAAGTTGGAAACTTAGGAATCATTATATCATTGTTTTTTCTACCCTTGTTCTTGTTAATCCAATAATGCTTAATCCTAGATATCCTAAGGTTTTGATCACACTCTCTCGAGATCTATTAAAATCCTAATTAAAATCAATAATAATAGAATTATAGCCTCTCGATTGACAAAACGACTCCCAACTATTCAATTAGATTTGAAGCAATTTGAAGGATAATTAATTTACAATTAAGATCTCTCTTCAATTGTTAGTTAATTTGATAGTTATAGGTCTATTAAACTACCAACTCTCATTGCACACCTTAACACATGTAACTTGATTCATTCTTTCGATATATTTCTAAGTATAAGCATAACAATTATCACAAAGCATTGATATATCAATGAATTACATAAAAATAAGGTTTAAAAAACATATCAAATTTAATATAGATTTATAAACCCATAATCATGTTTAACTTCATAATAATCCAAATAAACATCGAAGACAATGAAATATATAAGAGAAAAGAAAGAAAAACTAGTTGGAGTTTTGATTTGAAAATCTGGAATTTCTGGAGCTTCCCTTGATGTCTCTCTTCTTGATTTTTTTTAATTTGGTGTTTGCTCTCTTTTTTGTATTTTTCTTTGCCTTAAATATTTCTTAAGGTTTCTAGGGTTTTCTCACTAAATTTGGTTCCAAAAATAGCCATGAAATGTCAAGAATAGAAAAAAAAAACTCACGAGATGGAAAATCTAAAGTTTGCTAGAATTTGCTCTCTCCTACATTTATGGCTTACTTCTATGCTTCCAATTCTACTCTTTTCTTCAATTTCCTATTTCCATTCACTCATAAACACATCAAACACCCCTTGAAATATAAAATTAAGATAAAATTCTTACTTTATACCCCTTAAACAATTAAAATACATAAAAACATTAACAATAACACAATTCCAAGTCTTAAACATATGATTATCATCTAAGAAAACACTTAAAAACACACCTGAGCACCTAGAAAACATACTATAATCTACATCTATCATCGTTCCCACGAGAACTACTTAGACACCTAATGACTTGAATGTAATTTGTTTAAGGTACTTGATATGTGTTTAAATGTTGATTCATTTGATGTATTACACTCAGTGATTAATGCCTTAGAAATACGTAGGATACTCACTTTAGCTTATATTTGATCCTAGGTACATTTGAGAAGTGAAGGAGCTAAAGTGACCTAAAAGCATGACCATTGAAGCCATCTTTTGAATTTCCATATTCTATTGATTCATAAAGCATAAAGAAGAAGAGGATTGAAAGAAAAGACAATTAAATGCCAAGAAAGATGAGACATATGCTGGAAACACAAAGAAGAATACTGCATTGTAGCTCACGACTATGAAGTATTTTAATTCCACAACGTTTGAGGCATAAAGAATACTTGTGTGACACATGAAGAGTGGATGGAAAAATAAAGAAGTGTGACACGAAGATCGATGGTAAGAGGATAAATTTGAATTGTTGTCGGCTATAGCATGAAAAATCTAGTATAATAAAAAAAAATTGGACAGCTACACATTTGGAGGGCTCTCACTCGAGGCTACAGGGATTGCATGGACTAAATGTATATCATGTGAGTTACAACTATTATTTCATGTTTAAATTATAAACAAAACAAAGAGATATTGTGGTGTTAGGCTAAAGCAACAAACGTGTGTGAGTGGTGCTAAAAGTGGGGTAGAATAAAAACGTGAAAGAGCTAGAATGGGAGGCTTAAAAAGAACACAACTCCTGTCCATTTTACTTACTTTTAACCTAGCTACCTCATGAGTCTTGGGGAAGGCAACTGAATAAACGCTTGGTTATAGACGAGTCATCGTCAAAGTGGATTCCCTAGAGTTAGTTAACATCCTGTCCTCTTCCAATATAGTTTTGTCTAAAGTTAATTTTTTAGTGGCAGGTACCCATGGTTTAATCTAACGAGCTTGGGAGGTGCAATTTTAGCATGAACATCACGAAGGGAACTAGTGTGTCAATAATTTGGCCTCTCTCGCAATCCTAGCCAACCCAGGCATGTATATACTCTAGGAGCCTCCGATGACAGTCATGTAACTCGTCCACCGAGACAAGCAATGAGCTTTGTACCGCAAAACACTATAGTAGCTAGTTTTTTTTTAAGATTTGTTTTTTTATTTGTAAAAAAAGGAGAGGAAGAAGTCAGAGGGCTGAAAGAAGAATGAGGGTTGGCAGTAAGTGAAAGAAACCAAGAGTGAATAAAACAAAGACAACTCCCTCAATATTTGTCTCCTTCAGTTTCGGAAGCAAGTGGAGCAATTGGATGATTCATCTTCTCTTTGGTTAACCTTCATCTCACATGATTTTAAAGATATTTTTTATCATAAAAAAGGTGAGAGTGTCAGCTGAAAAAGGAAGAAGGGAGCTGACCTATAGCCCTCTTCGATTTTGCAAAGGAAGGTGGGGCCTAGCTGAAAATGTTTTCTCTCACTTCTCTTCCGTTTTTTATAGAAACAAAGGTGATCTTGGTTGAAGCTTGGAGGCCCATAGAGAGGATGGAGGGATAGACATGCTGGTGCCAGTTCATGGGGATATCAATGCCAAGTCACGGTTAAGCTATTTCATCTCGATTAATGTTGTTCATCTCTTTTTGGATTGTTATGTTGTTTGTGTTGATTGAATGGGGTTTTTGTACGAATGATCTTAATATGTTATTTGAATTATTCTATTATGAACCTATTGCTATAATATTGAATGCAATCCGTGGTTGTTACATTTGATGTTTGTTAGTAGCATCTAATGATCCCATATCGTTAGGAACAACATAACTTAGGTTACATAACCCGAATGTGTGAAGTTACTACTTATATTGACCATTTTCCATATCGTAATATGGCTGCCAAATTAAATCTATAGATCGTTATTCAGTAGTTAGGTTTTATTAATGATTATATCTTGATTAAACACAACTTAAGGAAAAACCAGGATTAGTATAGCATTCTATTAGTCTCAGATCAATAGTTCGAAAAGAGTTGTAAAGACGTTAGGATGATGGAATATGATAAATCATGTTTATGTTGAGATTGACCCGAAAACTAGGCCTTACTCATATTTGACACTTTAATCAATTTTTATTTCTTGTTTTAATTTTTTCTATAATTTACTTTGATTTTATTTTCTAAATTGATTAAAATCCAAAACCTCATTTTTTATATTTTCCTTGCATCAATTAATTTTGTTACAAAAATGACTATGGATTCAATCCCAACTCACCATAACTATAAATTTTAGTGTGCAGAGTACTGTAAATTTTGCAGCGTACTCAACACACACTGTCAGTATTAAAGGATTGACTGAATTAAAAAAAATTTACTGAAATTAAAACAATTAATAAAACTAAACAATTGAATAAGTGAATAATTGAGACTAGCAATAAGATTAAAGTTAATCAATGATGGAAACTTAGGAATTGTTCTATCCTTATTTTGTTTTCTCTTTATCTTATTGATTCAATTTATGTTTAATCCTAGACATCCTAAGGTTTTGGTTTCCCTCTCTTGAGATATAATCAAGTAATCTAAATTGAAATTGATAATAATAGAATTACAACCTCTCGAGTGACAAAATTACTCCAATTATTCAATTAGATTTAAAGCAATCATAAGGAAAATTAATTCATATTTAAGATGTCTCTTGAATTGTTTATTAATATGATGCATATGAATTATTCACTGTCTCAAATTATTACCTAATATACGCATAACAAATATCACAAGCATTAATGTATCAATTGAATTCAACAACAATAAAGTTTAATAAAATAGATCAAGAACAATCCCTAATATGGATTTTTAAACTCATAATCTTGTTCAATATCTTGGTAACCCAAATAAACATCCAAGATAATGAAATTATTGAAGAGAAAAGAAAGAAAAACTATTTGGAGTTTTAATATGGAAATCTGGAATTTTTTAAGTGCTCTTAATGTCTCATCTTGATCTCCTTTGGATCTGGTCATTGCTCCCTTTTTTCTAGGGTTTCCTCATTTAATTTAGTTCTAAAAATAATCCCAAAATGTCAAAAGTACAAAAATCTTTCCGAGTTGGGAAAGTTAATTTTTGATTTATACCTTGCTTGCCACGATCTTGGCATCTTCCATGCTTCACATTCTTCTTCTTTTATTTAATTTTCCTATTTCCATTCACTCACAAACATATCAAACACCCCTTGAAACAAAAAATTACGATCAAATTTTTTCTCTAAACCACTCAAACAATTAAAGCACATAAAAACACTAACAATAACACAATTCTAAGTCCTAAACACATGATTATCATTTAAGAAAACACTTTAAAACACACTTAAACATTTAGAAAACATATTATAATCTACACCTATCACCAGTCACCTTAAATGTATATCTAGTTTTAAAACTTTGTATCTCCACGACACCATGTGGAAAACATTAGAAACTATAAAAGCATCAACCTAATGTGAATGCAACTTGCTTGAGAATTATTTAAGTCTTGAATGTTAAAAAACACTTTTAAACTAATAATAAGGCTTTATCTCGAGATCATCTTTTCTTAGAAAGCTTTGGTCCTTTCTTTATATATCCTTGGATTCTTATACAAGTCGTTTTGTTTCTTTTCAAGCTCTTATAATTGTAGCTTTCTATAGATTTCCATATCATAATGGTTCATGTCACAATGCTTGAGAGCCTAGTATGCCTTATATTGCAGTTCCACATGAATACGCATAGCTTCCTAAAAACCAATCTATATGGGGACATACCAATTGGGGTTTTATAGGTCATCCTATAAGCCTACAATGCATCTTTCCCACCTTAAGATCCAATCCTTCCTATTAGATTGAAATGTTTTCTCCATAATCAACTTGATTTTTTAGTTAGATATCTCAGCTTGGCCACTAGTTAGGGGATCGTAATTAGTAGAAACCTTGTGCATAATATGGTACTTCTTAAACAAAGTCTTCATCACCTTATTTGAAAAGTGTGCTCCCCTATTGCTTATGATAACTCCTAACATCCTAAACTAGATTAAAAAAATGAAAATAACTTTATCATCAATAGCTTTACTGGCTTTAGCTTCCGCCCACTTGGAGGCATAATCAACTACAAGTAAGATATAATGAAAGCCAAATGATGGAGGAAATGATCCTATAAAATCAATGCCTTAAACATCAAAATTTTCATAAAAAGAATGGGGGTATGTGGCGTTTGATTTTTACAGGACAAGTTGCCTAATCATTGGCACATGTCGCATTACTTATAAAATACATATACATCCTTAAACAATGAAGGCAAGTACTTGGGTCACTTTGAAAGGACCACCCCAATGTAATTTAGGCTTCTTAAAAATAATTTCAATCATAGGTTGAGTTGAATAATAAACCACATCTCTAACTTTAAACTCATTTTTCTTAATATGAGAATTATGCCATTTTTTTAACTTTCTCCTTATATAACTTGGCATTCTCATAAGCATTCACTAGTAACTCTTCTATCTCATTTAATTGTAGGAGTCACTTTTCAATAGTTGTCTTCCAATGAAAATTTAAAGCCTTAGTTTCTCAATATGCCCTATCCTTTAGCTCCATAGGCAAGTGACAAGCCTTCTCATGAACAAGTCAAAAGGGTATTGTACTACTCAGAGTCTTGAAGGCAGTTCAATATGCCCATAGAGCATCATTAAAAATCAATGCCTATTATTTCCTTAAACTATTGACTGTCATCACCAATATTCTCTTAAGTTCGTGGTCAACAATCTTTAGTTGGATGATAAGGCATGGTTACTCGATGTCAGACTCCATATCTCTTAAGAAGAGCTTTAAGAAACTTATTACATAAATGGGCTCCTTCATCATTATTCATTGCTCTTAACATTCCGGACCTACTGAGTAACCTTTGATGAACTTTTCTACTACGTTACCATCGTTAGTTGAAGTCGTCATTGTTTTATCCTATCTCGATACATAATATAACCCCACTAATGTATAGATGTTCCTTATTGAGGATCTGAATGGTCTCATAAATTCCAATCCCCATACATCAAATACTTCTACCTTTAAAAAGTTTAAAAGTAGCATTGCATCTCTTTTTGAAATGTTCCCCACTATTTGGCATCGATCACATTATTCCAAAAATTCATAAGCATCCTTGAACAAGTTAGGCCAATAAAATTCAAATTCCAATACTCAAGTTGTTTTATTGTTCACTCCAAAATGCCCTACATAAGTAAAATCATGATAATGTGTTAGTATGTCTAACATCTCCTCCTCTGGAACACATTTCCTAATCAAACCATCAACATAATTTTTTAATAGAATTGGCTCATATTATAAGTAATGAATGCACTCATACAAAAGGCTTTTTCGTTATTGGTATGCTATATGAACATACCATGGAATCAATTGGCAGTTTATCATCATCTCGGACTCATTGGGGAATCGCCCATTGATATCTTTACTTTGTTGTAACTCCTATCCTTTAAGACGTGATAGGTGATTAACCACCAAGTTTTTTGTTACCTTGCCTTTTAATTTCAGATTCTTGAAGAAGTAGTACTCATCAAATAAGTCTCAATTTTACATCTTTCTTAGCAAAAAGATGATATAGATGATCATTTTAGATCCTAAAAGATAATACCAAAACTTTTCACTAGCGAATATAACTGCTAGTAACTCCTTAATAATGGTGTAATTGAGTTGGTCTCCCACTAATGTCTCTAATAGTGAATATGCTTTCCATAAATAAGGAACATCCTTGAAATAGTATTTAGATTCAACCTTTATTTTGTCCCTTTGAGAACTTATTAGATCATTTGAAAATAACCTAGTAACTAAATAATTTCATATATCCACATACCAAGGTGAATTACCTTTAATCAAAGAGTAAAGTTGCTTATCTAGAAAGAGTTCAGAAACCATAGGCCAATAGATGATTTGCTATTAGATTCTCTGTACCTTTTTTTATCTCTATTTTTAAAATCAAATTCTTACAATAAGAGCGTCCATCATAGTAACCTAGTTTGGATTCTTTCTTTTCTAAGAGATATTTAAATGAAACATGGTCTAAGAAAACAACTACTTTTGTTCCTAACAAGTATGAATTAAATCTAATGCAAATATAATAGCAAACATTTCTTTTTCCATTGTGGTGTAATTACATTAAGTAGGATCCAAAGATTTAGATGCATAATACATCACATAAGGTTCTTTACCTTTTTTTGACTTAATACTTCTCCAACTGCCTTATCACTCGCATCACATATTATTTCAAATGGTAAAGTCCAATCAGGTGGGTGAATTACAGGAGCACTGCTTAACCTTTCCTTCAGTTCATCAAAAGTATTTTTACAAGTATCATCAATCATAAAAGAAGAGTCTTTTGCTAGTAATGCACATAAACGTGATGCAATTTTAAATTTTTTGATAAAATGACGATAAAAACCAACATGGCCTAAAAATGATTTAACTTCCTTTATACACGTAGGGCATGGAAGAGAACTTATGGTCTCTATCATTACCTTGTCAACTTCTAAACCTTTTGAACTTACTATATGCCCTAATACCACACCTTATTCTAACATAAAATGACACTTTTCATAATTTAAAACAATATTAGTATCAACGCATCTTTGCAAACTAATAAAAAGATTAAAGAGACATAACTGAAAAAAAATCATCAAACACAATAAAGCCATCCATAAAATTTTCCATTTCATGTTTAATTAAATTAGAAAAATTATCGTCATGCATCTTTGAAAATTACCTAAACCATTACAAAGTCCAAATGGCATTCTCCTAAATGCAAATGTACCAAAAGGGTATATAAATGTGGTTTTATCTTGATCTTTAGATGATATAGCAAATTGTTTATAACCTGAATAGCTATCTAAAAAGCAAAAGTAAGATCATCTTGCTAGTTTTTCCACTATTTAGTTCTCCACCCATTTGATATCCTAGTAGGAACAAGTTCACCTTGGTTATTTTCTACTACAGTTATGCCTGTTTTCTTGGATAGTACATGTATGGGGCTTACACATTTGGAATTTGAAATAGGGTATATTATGCCTATATGTAACCACGTTAATATTTCCTTATTTAACGTTTCCATCATAGGGGAGTTCAACCTACGCTGGGCTTATCTAACGGGTTTAGCATTTTCTTCAAGAAGGATCTATGCATACACAAAGTTAGGTTAATCCCTTTTATATTAGCTATGGTCCATCCTATGGTGTCCTTATGGTCTTTTAATACTAATAAAATTTTCTATTCTTGTGATAAAGTTGAAGCACTTCAGATTCTCACCCAAAAAAATATACTTGAGATTATTGGGAACAGGAAACAGGTTTAAGCTCTAATTCAGGTGCTTGGATAACATATTGTACTAAATTAAAAGTAGTAAGAGGTAAATGATTAGAAAGTGTTGATTGTTCGTTTTGTAAGGAGTTATCTATCTATATTGCTTCCTCAATGCTCTTAATTCCCTCTAATTGTTCTACTTCATCACCTATGCTTATGTTAAAATCAAATAATATATGTACAATCTCATCAATAATATCTATAGTGTTAAAAAAGCATAAATAATTGATGTTATCAGGGTATTGCAATGTGACACCCTAATACCCCCTGGGAGGATACGGGGGTGCCACGCATACAACATAACATACATGCATACAAAATCGAGAGAAAGCAAAACATATGAAACATTTAGCATGCATTCTCAGTAGCTCAAATCAGAAGCAATTCAGAGCAAACATACATCATAATACACTGAGCTTAATACTACTTGTTCCAAACTGGAACCAGCCTAAATTAAGGTTAGTACAAACCTTCATATAAATCCAAAGTCATATACATCAAAGATAAGTCAAAAATAAACTCCAAAAATATAATTTTAATAAAACAAGACTTAGACTCCATTGGCCATTGCAGTTGACTCGTCCCAGTTCTTATGTCCTTATCTCTGAACCTACAGGAGGCAAATCCATAATGCTAAGCATATAAGTTAGTGAGTAATAACTAATCTATACATAAACTGACAACCAATTATACACAATCATGATATATTAGGAGCATGCATTAACAGTTTATCAGAATGAACAATTCAAACATATTATATTAGATCTCAAACATATTGTACAGAAAACAGAACTGAGTCTTAAAAAAGGGTATAAACCCTTCATAATCAGAACACAATTTCTTTGTTTATATTAGAGTCAGAAAGAAATCAAAATACAAAATCATATGACTGTTAAATTCATTTACAGAAGTGAGTAATGGGACTTATATAGGAGATACCATAATTGGTATCAGCAGGAGAGACATATGTCTCAATATTAGGAGACATTGAAGTGTTAATACAGGAGATACCAAGGTGTTAATAACAGGAGCAGCTGCAATTCTAGGCATGCCTATTTAGCCACAACTAGGACTTGGCAGTTTTAAAACCAAACAAATTCATTTCATATTCAACATAATTAGCCAATCATTGCTTTCATTCTAAAATTCAAACATATCAATCTGATAGCTTTGCAAATCATTCAATGGATTAAAGCCAAATAGCAAACAAACAGTCAAAGCAGACTATCCAAACTTTCTCACTAGATTTCTTACTGAATTACCCACAATTATTCAACAAGACTAACTTACAGATAAGATCATCTACATTACTTACAAAAATTATCGTCTAAACTTACTTACAAAGTCTCCCTTATTGCCTATTGCCTTGATGTCTTGGCAATATCTGGAATCGGTCACTATGGGTTCCTCTAAAACATTTAATACAAACACATATCATTATTGTGAATAATTATAAATTCAATTATGCACATTCATGTATACTGAATATGAATAATGTATGTTTATGACAAATTCTGGATTTCTTATCCTTAGTCTTGTCACATTAACAATCAAGAGAAACCATACTGAATTTCTTAATCTAGATTTATTTCACAACCAACTTTCGGGTCCACTTTGCTGAATTATTCTCATCAAGTAGGTAAGGTAATTAGGTAATATTTCCTTCTAGAAAGTTGTCCCTCCTTGTCTTAGGTTTCCAATGACATAAATTTCATCCAATTTGGTTTATTATACTGAAAGTTATACTCAAAAGATTTTAGACTATTCTTATGCTTTAGCAGAATTCTTATCTCAAATTCCAATCAGATTATGAAATTCTTAGAGGTAGAATTATAATTTAATCTGTTCAAACAATTTGTATCCTTATGTCTCTAGTTTACTTCAAATTACAAATCACTCCATTCGGATAACTACAAAGAAAGTTATGCCTAAAATACCAAAGTATGTTCAAGCTGTCTAGAAAGTTGGTCGTGGCGAACTTTCCAGAAATGAAATCCTTCAAGTTGGCGATGGCGAACTAAGGAAAGTTGGTCGGGGCAAACTTTACTGCGTTTTATTTATCTTCTTTTTTCATTATTTTCCCAGATTTTCTCACTTCCATCTTATTGAATGAAGACATATCACATTTAAACCAATTCTTCTACTTCCATTTCAGCTCATCACAACTCATACAACTCAAAACTCAAGAATAAAAAATCAAGCTTCACAATTGAATATGGAATCTATGTTTTCTCTCTCTACTGCTACATTCATTTTCACTAACACCCATTCATCACAACCACTCAACTCATACGAAACCTGTCTACTTCACTAAGTTTCTCTTTAAGCTACATGCAATTAGTATTACACCTCCACCTTTCCATTGTACAATATTATCAATTCATATCATCATCACTTTCACTGAAACCATTTAACTTATATAACTCATGCATATGTTTATTCTTAACACATAAGACATCATCCAACTCATGCATGTACTTATTTCCAATACACATCATCAGAATCATTCATAAAACTCAGACAGCTAAAACTTTACAAACCTTGTTTTCAGAAAATCACCAGGGTTTCGTTGATGGTTGAGGAGCAAGACTAGGGAGAGAAAAACAAACTAACAGCTGGACCAATTTCTTTGTGTTGTAAAGTACAATACTGATATAGGAATCCAAAAACTAGTGTTTCGGTGAATAAGATTCATTGATTTTTTAAAGAACACCAACATAACCCGAAGAACAACAAGGCTTTTGTGATTTTCCTCTCTAGCACAAGTGCTCCCGTGTGTTATTACCATGTGTATGGTTTCTTAATTGACACACGACTCATTGTATGAGTGCCATTTGTCATGCACATAGAAGTGCTACATGTCATTAAGCCATTAGTTTAATTTTCCTAATATCCCAAAATTATAAAAAAAAATCCTAAAATTCCCAAAAATTCTAAAATAATACCAATAATCCCCAAATAAATTTTCATCACTAATAAACCCCAATTCTCATCTTAATCGAAAATTTTAAAACCAATTGTACCTGGAAATGTCAATGAATGCACTTACAAATATTGGTATGAGTCTAAAAATACATATGCATAAATAAGCAAAAAAACTCAATTATGCAAAGCATATTATGCATTGAAATTCCTTAATATTCTAACCCCTAATATAGGGCATTACAATTCTTCCCTCGTTAAGAAATTTTGTCCTCGAAATTTTACCTGATCCAAATAGTTGCAGATACTGAGCTTTCATGGTTTCTTTAGGTTCCCACGTTGCTTCCTCAAGTCCATGATGTTGCCAGAGTACTTTTACCAAAGGCAGTGACTTGTTCCTGAGCTGTTTAACTTCTTTAGCTAATATTGAAATTGACCCTTCTTTATAAGACAAATCCGGTTGTACCTAAATTTCTTGCACTGGAATTTTATGTGTCACATCAGACCGATATCTTCTTAGCATAGAAACATGAAAAACATCATATAGCCTAGCCAATTCTTTAGGAAGAGCCAACTGATAAGCTACTGGTCCAATTCTTTTCAAAATTTCATAAGGACCAATGAATCGCGGACTAAGCTTACCCTTCTTTCCAAACCGAAGTATGTGTTTCCATGGTAACACTTTTAAAAATACTTTATCACCCATTTGATACTCAATATCTTTCCTTTTTAGATCAACATAAGAATTTTACCTATCACTGGCAGCTTTCAATCTTTGCTGCATAATCTGAATCCTTTCTTCAGTATCTTTCACAATTTTTGGCCCGATCATCTTGTTTTCACTCAACTCAGTCCAACATACTAAGGTTCTACACTTCCTACCATATAACGCTTCATAAGGCACCATACTAATGCCCGTCTGATAACTGTTGTTGTAAGAAAACTCCATCAAAGTCAGATAATTATCCCAACTCCCAAGAAACTCCAACATATAACCTCGCAACATATCTTCTAATATCTGTATAACTCGTTCAGATTGTTCATCTGTCTGGGGATGGAAAGCAGTACTAAACTTAACCTGAGTTCCCAGAGCCTTCTATAAACTTTTCCAGAATCTCGAAGTAAATCGAGGATCACGATTAGAAATAATCGATAATGGTACTCCATGCAGTCTCACTATCTCATTCACATACAAATTTGCAAGCCTATCCAAAGAATAGTCAGGATGAATAGGCAAAAAATGAGCAGATTTAGTAAACTTATCCACAATTACCCATACTACATTATGCTTCCTTTGAATGAGAGGAAGATCGGTGACAAAGTCCATGGTAATGTTATCCCATTTTCACTGAGGAATAGAAATAGGATGTAACAAACTAGATGGAACTTGGTACTCAGCTTTAACCTACTGGCATGTCAGACATTTTGCTACATAATCAACAACATCCCATTTCATACCTGACCACCAGTAATACTGCTTCAGATCTTGATACATCTTGTTTCCACCCAGATGTATAGTAAATACTATATTATGAGCCTCAAACAACAACTTCTTCTTCAATTCATCATTAGTTGGCATACATAACCGATCCTTATAATACAATGCACCATCTCTTTGTACAGAAAAATCAAAATGTTTACCTTTCTGAATAACCAAGATAAGTCGTTGTAACTTATCATCAACTCTCTGAGCATCATAAATTTCTTGCCTCAATTTAGGCCTTACTTTCAACTGAGCTATTAAAGCTCCATCAGATTCAAGTTCCCATTTACCTCGCCTCACTGATAATGCTGAAATTGTCTTCCGACTCAAGGCATCTGCCACAACATTAGCCTTGCTTGAATGATAATTCACAATACAATCATAGTCTTTAAATAGTTCCAACCAACGTCGTTGTCTCAAATTGAGTTCTTTCTGGGTAAGCAGATACTTTAGACTCTTATGATTTGTGAAAATTTTACACCTTTCATCATATAAGCAGTGCTGCCAAATTTTTAAGGCAAACACTACTGCTGCAAGCTCCAGATCATGTGTAGGGTAGTTCTGTTCATGAGTCTTTAGATTCCTAGAGGCATAAGCAACTGCCTTTCCTTCCTACATCTAAACACAACCCAAACCATTACCAGATGCATCACTAAACAAAACATACTCCTTACCAGAAGTAGGTTGGACCAATACAGGAGCTTCAGTAAGCATACTTTTTAGCTGATCAAAGCTACTCTGACATCTATCAGACCCTTCATACTTCACTCCCTTCTGTAAAAGTTTAGTTAAAGGGGATGCTATCACCGAGAATCCCTTAGCAAATTGACGGTAATACCCAACTAGACCTAGAAAACTTCTCACTTCTGTCACATTCCGCGGTGGCTTCTAATTAACAATCGCTTCTGTCTTACTAGGATCAACTCTAATTCCTTCAGAAGAGACAACATTCCCCAAAAATGATATCTCCCAAAGCCAGAAATCACACTTACTCAGCTTAGCATATAACTGTCTTTCCCTTACAATCTATAATACAATTCAGAGATGCTCACTATGATCCTGTTCATTCCTAGAATAGAACAGGATATCATCAATAAATACAACAACAAATTGGTCCAGATAAAGCTTGAACACTTTATTTATCAGATTCATAAATCTTATAACCCGAATGCCGTTACCGGAAATTCATAATGTTCATAACCTAAATGAAGTCTTTAGTACATCCACAACCTTTACCCAAATATGATAATACCCTGATCTCATATCTATCTTCGAAAACACTCCTGCATCTTTCAACTGATCAAATAGATCGTCAATCCTTGGCAACAGATACCTATTCTTCATTGTGACTCTATTCAACTGTCTGTAATCGATGAACATCCATAGTGTGCCATCCTTCTTCTTAACAAATAACACTGGTGCTCCCCACGGTGACAAACAGGTCTAATAAAACCCTTATCCAGAAGCTCTTGTAACTACATCTTTAACTCCTTCAATTCAGTAGGAGTCATTATGTATGGTGTTGTAGATATAGGAGCAGTGCCAGGTGTAACTTCAATAAATAACTTCACTTCCCTTTCAGGAGGGAGTCTAGGTAATTCTTCAGGAAATACATCTGAAAATTCATTCACTACAAGAATGTCAAGCAATTTACCACCCTCCTTCTTAGAATAAAGCACAAAAGCTAGATATGCTTCACAACCCTTCCTAAGAAGCTTTCAAGCTTGCATAGCAGATACCATATTAGCTAAGGAGCTATTGTGGATGCTTTGCAATATTATTTTAGACTGATCATATCTCCTGAGCATAATTGTCTTAGCTTTACAGTTAATTACTGCCTGATGCTTAGATAAGCAATCCATACCCAGAATCAGATCAAATTCATGAAAAGATAATTTGATCAGATCTGCTACATAATTATTTCCTTGAATCATAATTAAGCAATTCCCATACACCTGATTAACCAACACACTACTACCTAGAGGACTGATTACCTAGATATCATACTCTTAACTAATCTATAAGAATCTCCTTATCAAACACTTCTTCAACACAGATATATGAATGTGAAGATCCAAGATCAATTAATGCATACATTTCAGAATCAAAAAGAGAAACCATACTAGTAATGACATTCGGTGCGTCCTGATCCTCATGAGATTTTAATGCATAAGCTCGAGACGAAGCAGTAGGCACAGCTGGTCGATTTACAGTTTTTGATTGATTACTCCAATTCGTTCTATTCTGCCTAGATCCTCCTCGACCTCTACCTCGACGTCTGTTCCCAGCCTATGTATCAGAAACCTCTCCACCAACTTGTGTTATCTCAAACTATCTCAGAGGACAATTTGCAGTCATATGTTCTATACTGCCACAATGAAAGCATGCACCTGTAGCTCTCCAATAGACACCCCAATGATGATTAGAGCAATGTGGGCAGTCTAGGGCACTAGAACCTCGGCCCCCAGAGGAACCCCTACCAAAGATAGTTGATGTGAGAAATTTTTATCGCCTTTCTCTAGTCACAGATCTCTGAGCAACTTCCACTGCAAAGGAAGTACCTTCCCGACTTCATTTCCCCAAGGACTGACCTCCGCTAGTAAAGCCTCTTCTTTGACTTCTTTCTTTCCTGATCGTCTCTTGTCTTTCTATTTTCATCACAGCTTGTACCAACTGATAGTAAGTAACTTGTTGTAATAGAGTAAATGTTGCCAGATGCTCCTTGATAGAGTCATGCAATCTCTCCTCGAACTAATGACATCGGAACTCTTCAGTAAGTACAGATTCAGGGGCATACTTACTGAGCCGATTAAATTTTCGTTCATACTCAACAACTGAAAAACTCTTATGCTTCAGATTCAGAAATTGCTTCCACCTATCCTTTCTGTAATCCTCTATCACATACTTAATTTCAAATTCTTGGGCAAAGAATTCCCAATTTAGAGGCACCGATAGTTGAGGACTCCTCATAACAAATTTCCACCATTCATAAGCTACTCCCTGTAGAAGGGAGACAACACAGTGCATCATCTGCTCTGCTGGATAACTGATCTCATCTAACACCCTCTTAACCTTCCCTATCCATTATTCAACTCTCTTATATTCCTCCAGATATGTCCGAGTAAATTCCTCAGCTCCATACTTCCTCAGCTGATCAATTGGAGCTTTGGGTGCTGTAATCCAATGTAGCAACGTCATCATATCCTAGGACAGCTTAATCAAAGCCTCTCCCTGAGCTGTAGGAGGTGGTACCTCAGCTTCTCCTTGATTGTCTCCAAAAGGTCCAGATATCATTGGACGTGATTGCCTAGGATTATTACTCTTAGCAACCTTGTCAACAACTTTCTAAGATCCATCCATCTTTAATTGTATAGACAAAACATAGGGCACCGCATTAGGCCAAAACACAACTTGTACACTCAAATAGAAGCAATGGTTAAGCGGTGGTTAAACCAGAATCACCTAAACCATGATATGAATCCAAAAAGATGTGACACCCTAATACCTTTATGGAAGGATATGGGGGCACCACATAGACAACATAATATACATGCATACAAAATCGAGACAAATCAAAACATACGAAACATTCATCATGCATTCTCAATAGTTCAAAGTAGAAGCAATTCAGAGAAAACATACATTATAATACACTGAACATAAAACTACTTGTTCCAAACTGGAACCAACCTAAATTAAGGTTCTTACAAACCTTCAAATAAATCCAAAGTCATATACATCAAAGACAAGCCAAAAACAAACTCTAAAAATACAATTTTAACAAAACAACACTCAGACTCCATTGGCCATTGCAGTTGACTTGTCCCGGTTCTTATATCCTTCTCTCCGAACCTACACGGGACAAATCTACCGTGCTAAGCATATAACTTAATTAGTAATAACTAATCTATGCATAAATTGACAAATAATTATACACAATCATGAAATCCTTCAAGTTGGCCGTGGTGAACTTTACTGCATTTTATTCATCTTATTCTTTCATTCTTTTCCCAGATTTTCTCACTTCCATCTTATTCAATGAAGACATATCACACTTAAAACAATTCTTCTACTTCCATTTCAGATAATCACAACTCATACAACTCAAAACTCAAGAATCAAAAATCAAGCTTCAAAATTGAATATGGAATTTGTGTTTTCTCTCTCTACTGCTACATTCATTTTCATTAACACCCATTCATCACAACCACTCAACTCATCTAAAACCTTTCTACTTCACTAAGTTTCTCTTTAAGCTACATGTAATCAGTATTACACCTCCGCCTTTCTATTGTATAATATTATGAACTCATCTCATCATCACTTTCACTAAAACCATTCAACTTATATAACTCATGCCTGTGTTTATTCTTAACACATAAGACATCATCCAACTTATGCATGTACTTATTTCTAATACACATCATCATAATCATTCATAAAACTCAAAAAGTGAGAACTTTACTAACCTTGTTTTCAAAAAATCACCAGGGATTCGGTGATGGTTGAGGAGCAAGACTAGAGAGAGAAAAACAAACTAACAGCTAGACCAACTTCTTTGTGTTGTAAAGTACAATACCGATGTAGGAATCCAAAAACTAGTTTTCGATGAAGAAGATTCAGTGATTTTTCAAAGAACACCAACATAACCTGAAGACCAACAAGGCTTCTATGATTTTTCCTCTCTAGCACAAGTACTCATATGTGTTATTACCACGTGTATGGTTTCTAAATTAACACATGGCTCATTGTATGAGTGCCATTTGTCATGCACATAGAAGTGCTGCATGTCATTAAGCCATTGATATATTTTTCCTAATATCCCAAAATTCTCAAAAAAATTCCTAAAATTCCCAAAAATTCCAAAGTAATACTAATAATCTCCAAATAAATTTTCATCACTAATAAACCCCAATTCTCATCTTAATCGAAAATTTTAAAACCAATTGTACCCGAAAATGTCAATGAATGCATGTACAAATATTGATATGAGTCCAAAAATGCATATGCACAAATAAGTAAAAACTCAATTATGCAAACAATACTATGCATTTAAATTCCTTAATATTCTAACCCCTAATATGGGGCGTTATATGCAAAGCATAAAAAATGTTAAACCTGATAGCCTCTCTGTCGAAGTCTATGATAAGGTCACCTTTATGAACATCTATCTTTGTTCTTGATTTTTTAAAAAAGGGTCTACCTGATAGTAGTGATACTTCCTTTTTTGAAACAAAAATTTCTCCCATATCTAGCACATAAAAATCAGTTGGAAAAACTTACTCGTTAACCTACATTGAAGCATCTTTAAGTAAACCATTAGGATATAAATTTGACTTATAATGAATTATTAATGTTGTCTTTTATAAAGGATCAAATCTTTCATAGAGGACCTAACTTAAGATACTCATATATATACATATATAAATATATATCAAGGTGTAACATTTATAAAGGTCCTTAAATTTGGCATACACCCTTCAAAACTAATATATCCTATTTTATAAGGGATAACGAATATACTTAGGTTCTTACATTTTGTAGGAATTTTCTTTTCAATCATTGTAGACACACTCTCTCCTATACTTACCTTTTCATTTTTACCTAAAACACCTCTTATTACTGCATAACCCTTTAAAGAACTTTACATATCCTGGAACTTATTTGATTGCTTCCAAAAGAGGACTGTTAACTTTAACTTTCCTAAAGGTTTCAAGAATTTCTTGGTTGGCTACCTCTATTCTCATCTTTGTTAACTTGTAAGGAAAAGGGGGAACACTTCTAAACTTATCAATTGATAATTTGGAAGTAGTATATACTTTCGATGTCCCTTTATTTTCTTCTTTTTTATTTTCCTTTTCAGACTTAGATGTAACTTCTAACTCTTTTTCCACTTCACATCTTTTTCTTTTGCTTTCATTAGGTTCTCTTAATACTTTCCCAATCCTAAGAAATATTACGCTAACATTTTCTTTATTACTTGGGATGGGTGAATAGGTAATTTCCTAGATAATTGGGTTTTTACGTTACTTAGACTGCACAAATTTGTCCTATTTAGGTCTCTAAATGCTGTAAATGTGTATTTTCCTTCTTTTGATATTCTGCACCTTATGTGTATACTTGCCCAATCTAGTTAGCTAATTGGCTCACCATATCTTCTAAAGATTGACCAGTGGTTGGTTTTGAGGTAGGTTAGGTATAAAAGAAAACCATGGATTGTTTTGGTTACTAACAAAAGCAGGTGGGTTTGTCCTAAGCCCATATTTAAAGTTTGAATGATCTTTACAACCCTCATTATATGTGTTTGAAAAAGGTTTATATTTCCTCCATGCTCCTAAATAACTACCCACAATATTAACATTTTGAACCTGCAAAGAAGACATGCATTAGTAGTGTGAGTAAATCAGTGCAAATCCTACAAGCATGAGCTTGGGTAATACCACCAGCTATAAGTTTCGACACTAAAGTAATCAAATAAGCTATTTGTTGAGAATTTTCCTTTAATTGATCTAGAATGGCTTGCACATCTATTTTTTTAGCTCTTCTAACTTGATTAATCTCATTTTTAGTTCCAAATTCTTGTGAATTTCCATGTTAGAGATTAATTGTCTAGCTTGTACAAGAGTTTTATCAACTAATGCCTCCCACTAGCTGTGTCTATCATGATTCTATCATATGATAAAAGTCTCTTATAGAAATATTTTATTAATAATTGTTCACCAATATGATGATTGGGGCAACTAGTACACAATCTTTTAAGTCTTTCCCAATATTTATAAGTAATTCATTCATGTTTTGTCTAATTCCATATATTTCTTTCCTAATAGATCTTGTTTTACTAGCAAGAAAATATTTTTCAAGAAATGCTCTTTATAATTCTACCCATGTATTTATCGATCTAAGAGGTAAATAATAGAACCAATCTTTAACAAAATCATGCAATGAAAATGAAAAAGCCCGTAATTTCACTTATTCTTCATGAATTCCTTCTGGTCTCATAGTAGAATAAACAACCAAAAATTCTTTTAAATGCTTATAAGGATCCTTACCTGCACATCCATAGAATTTAGGTAATAAATTTCAAAAACCTGAATTTAGCTTTAAGGGTCTTTCCAAAACTGGGAAGACAATGCATAAATGTTCATCTTCTAATTTTGGCTTTGAAAGTTACTTTATGATAGTTGCGTCTATTTCTATCTTTTTGTCTTCCATTTCCAGTTTGATTTATATTTCAGTTTCTTTTCCACGTCTTAATTTCATAAAAATCACCTTTTTTCTTCCTTAGTTATTTTTTTAAATAAAAGAATTGTCGTTTATGATTCAAAAATAAATAAATTGGGAAAATAAAACTTTCCCCAGTAATGACACCAAAAATTGATTTGTTTTATTAGGCATATACAAATTAAATCCTTATTTGACTTTCAATTTATTAAACAATTTAGTATAGAGTAAATAATA
Source organism: Erythroxylum pedicellare (assembly GCA_027563575.1). Lineage (NCBI taxonomy): Eukaryota > Viridiplantae > Streptophyta > Magnoliopsida > Malpighiales > Erythroxylaceae > Erythroxylum > Erythroxylum pedicellare. Next base: position 28,948,932 of record JAOQMP010000209.1, on the reverse strand, counting down.
GTTGATTCCATGAGGAAAGTCTATTTAATAAATAAGTTTAATTGTTGATAAGTTTAAAAAAATTACAGTAAGTTAATATCAACTTTTAATCAAGAAAAAAATCATTTTTAAATAAAAGAAACTGAATCAAATTGGAAAAGGAAAACATTATCTCCTTCAATTCCCTTCAAAATGGAAAAGATAAGCAGAAGCCTTCAAAAATCCAGGAACATGCGACTCTTAGAGACATTTTTAGGCTATAAAATGGTAGCAACGGGGAGGAGAAAATAACAAGCATCCACACAAGAAGGGAGTTCTCTGAGAGGATTGGCACCCTTCCAAGGTAGATTAAAGTTAGGAATTGTTGCATTTTTATTTGTTTTCCTCTGCTGCATTTTGTTTTTTGCTATTGCTATGTCATTTTGCTCCCTTCTCTACGCTTTTGTTCATCTTCTTCTCCTTTTTTTATGTTACATTTTGTTCTTTTTCCAACTGCTACACTACGTTTTTCTCCTTTTTCCTCTGTTGTGTGTTCCATTTGTTGCTCACTATTGTTATGTTTTGGTTCTTGTTTCTTTGCTATTGTCGTTTTTGCTGATGGGTTGCATTTTGTTTTTTTTTTCTAGTGGGCTATTTTGTTGCTACTTTTTTTATGGGTAGTTCTTCATTTTGGGTTAGATTTTCTTCTTAATTTCTTTCTTTAAGTCCACCAACCCTATAAGAAAATGTTTAGTACAATTTAAACCCTTTTTAGAATAAAATATAAAATTAAATAATTCGAATAATTAATAAGAAAATACAATAATTTAACCTAAAAGTTCTATCTAAATAATATAAAATAGGAGTGAAAGTATGCTATAATTTTTACTTGTCAAGATAGCATGCAACCATTTGTCCTTATATTGCCCTATTACACATATGATTGATTGATTGCTAGCATCGCACATGACCTCAACCGGCAATGACTAATCTGACAATGTCAATATAGATACTAAAATGAGTGCCTCTTTTAGCTTATCTATCACTTAAGTTAAGTGTTGTTTCTCCTTATGTAGCTTGAAATTATGATCCCTCTAAATGATGTAGATAGAACATGTAAAAGCTATTTTCACTAATTGGCCATCCTGTTTTAGTAAAGTCTACCTATTAATCCAGTCCAAAATATCTTACCACTCTTTTGGGCTGCCATAGACTAGTATAAGATGTTGTATTATGGTCCAAATAGCTACAATAAAATGAAATTGAAAGAAAATATGGTCTCTTGTTTTTGGAGACACCCTATAGAGTAGGCATCTCGGGGATCAGAGACATTAAAACAACTATCCTTAGTTCTTAACTTGTTTTTAGCTACCAACTAGCTGATTAAGGAAGCTTTAGTTTATAAGAGTGTTCTTTTAAAGCAAGCTAAACTGAGGGACTAATGGAGAATGAGACCTTAAAGCTTAGTAATAGGAATCATTAGAGAATATGTGAGTTTTGCTTCCCTTCCAAACAAGTTCATCTTCCATTTGCTCATTAGGATTATAGTCAGGGATCAACTTAAGTAGACATAAGGAGCCTCTAACTTCACTCCAGCTGCTATTAGAAATGATAGAGTTAACCCTTTCTATAAAAGGAAATATGATTCTTAAATGAGATAGTTCCTATCTCATTGTTAATAAACTTGAGTATGTCCAATTGTCATACCATATCCATGTGCTGCTTTCATTCCCAATATGAGAGTGAATTAGAGGATAAATGGAGTCTTGTAAACTTAGCATCTGAATGAAAGTCCATGATTGATCTATATTATCCTAAATTTGCCAAAAATTTCTTTTTTAAGATATAATTCATTGATCCACTTAGATCATAAGGACTCCTTACTAGTTAGAGCCTTCCAAATCCTTTTAGCTATGAAAATTTTTTGCACCACCTTGATTGAACTAATTCCCAGCCTTTCCTTTTACTTAGGAAGATAGATCTCCTACCATTTAACTTTAGCTCCTTTCTCAAATTTAACGTTGCTTGACCAGAGAAAATTCCTCATTTATTTCCTCATTTCTTTAATCACCTTTTTAGGTAAACATAGATGGGTAAACCAATGAACACTAGTGCTTCTTAACATTAAAGTTATAAATTAAAGCCTACCAGCTACTAATAGGAATATGTTATATGGACTATTGATTCTTTCCTTGATTTTGATTAAAAGAGGTAGGAAACCAATATATTTTAGCTTCTTGATAGTAATGAGAATCCCTAGGTATATGAATGAAGCTTGTTGAGTAGACATTCCCATTACACTACTGAGTACCCTGTATGTTGTACATCAAAATGGGTTTACCTTCAATTTAGATAAATTTGAAAATTCCTCAAACATCCTCATTATAGTCTTATAGAGTAAAAGTTTGCACCACAAAACCTCATTACATCATTAGCAAAGTCAAGATGTAAAAGTTTTAGGGATTTACAGTTATGATGAGAGAAGAATACGGAATTTAAGGAAGTGTAATAGGTGATCATTCTTGATAAAACTTTAAAGACAAGAGTGAATAGATAAGGTAAAAGAGGATCATCATGTCTAAAACCATTAGTTCCTCTGAAAAACTTAGTGGGAGCACTATTTAGTAGCATACTTAAGGAGGATGTAGAACTGCAATCTTATATCCACCCTACAAAGGAATTAGGGAATTCAAATGGTTTAATACAATCTAAGATAAAGCTTCAATTTACTGTATTAAAAGATCTGTAAAATTCAATCTTCAAAACATAACTTTTGATAACTTTTATGCTATCATAATCCTTCAATAATTCCTGAATCATCATAACCATCCTTAATATAGGTATGCAAGTTGGATCTATCCGAACTATGATTGGAAAATTTCCTAAAAGACTCTGGAAGTAGTAATAAGTAAGCTTCTATATCTAACCCATATCAGTGATGGTCGCCCTATCTTCACACAATAGCATGGAAATCTTAGTCCTATTTTTCCTAGCCAAAATTGCATTATGGAAAATTTTGGAGTTGTTATCCCCCTCTCTTAGCTATAGAGCTTTAACTTTTGGACAAAATAAAGAGTTGAGCATAGATAAGGCTAAATTATACTCCCTTAATTTGATCCATGGATCCTAAACTTAGTATTGAGTTAAGATAAAGTTCCTCCTAAGCTTTTCAGACTCTATCCTTAATAAGTAGTACCATTTCAATATGTTAAAATTATGGAGATTTTTTTATTCCTTCTTTAAGCATACTCAACTTCCTCATAAGCTAAAAGGATTTACAACCTCTGACCTACTAGGAATAGTATCTTCTTAAAGTATTGCCAAACTATTCCTTTGTAGATAAAAAGTTGAAGAAACTAAAGGGTACTCTAGATTTAGAGCTTAGAATAATTTGGAGTGATATGAACACATTGAATTTCCAAAATAAGCATATGGATCATGAAAGGCATAATTAATTGCCATTACTCTGTCCAGTTTCTTTCTAATAAACCAACCCACTTACTGCTTATAATCATATATAAATAGGTTCCTTATGTATCTCAAATCCCCCAATCCCACCTGAAGCACAACTTGAGTCAACTCCTTATCTACTCCTTTAAGTTAGATTCTTATTCCTTTAGCCCTGCCTGGAGATTCTTATCTCTAAAAATAAGCAACTTCTTGATGTGATATGCTTTTGTTTTGGTTTCCAAAAATCCCAGTAACAGAGGTTCCTCCAAAATGATGTCCTTAATAGATTGGATTTTGAGAGGGTTATTCATTCCTCTCAATTCCACACCAAAATAGTCGTTTATAAGATAAAATAGGGTTAGGAATAAACATATAGATCCAAGGATAACAATCTTTGGATATATTTTTACCGTTCTTTCTTCTTGATCTTCTTCTACTAGAGAAACTAGGCTCCAGTAAGAAACTTTTTATAAGAAGTTCCTCTTTAAATCTAAACAAAGAAGGCTTTATAGATGTGCTGGTTATTGCCAAAGGATCTTGTTCTCTATTTAACCTAAGATTAGATATAACTCTTAGGTTTATTTCAGAACTTAGGCATATAGTTCTCTCGGAATACCCATAGAAAATCTTACCAAGTCAAACTACAAGGTCTGATGGTACTGCCTAGAATAGTCTTCCACCACTAATATGCGAGACCTTATAGTAAAGAGATTGCATAATCAAATCTTTCATCTGCCTCGCAATCCATCTAATTGAACACTCTTTCCATTCTCTCAAACCACCGTTTTACCTCAGTAGGGTCTGTACTTCCGTAAAAGTCCACATCCTCCTACTTTCTCAATTTATTGTATCTTCTTTCTCGCCTTTCTGGAATTCTCGAAGGCATTTGAGCAAACTTAGGTACAGGAGACTCTACATTAGCTCCTATAGACTCCATGGTAGCTAACTCTCCAATTTGATCTCCTGTGAAAGGTGGCCTATAACAAACAAAAGTTGTGATCACTTTCTGAATCTCTCACTATTAATCATTTTTTTATTCTGATATGTCCCTATAGATGTCAAACCATGCTTTGACACCAAAAATGTAACATCCCACTACCATAAAGTATAAACCCGAACATATAAGAACATTCAAGTACATATCCTATGATAGTGGTACGTTAGAGAAAAAATAAATCCAACTTACACATGGCATCAACTAACTTAATTAAAAGTCATGAAAATTTAAAACCTTTCATTACATTCATTCACGTAAGCTTACACTGTGTTTTACAAACTTTATACAACTTTTAGACAAAAACTACAATATACTAATTACAACTCTTCTAATGTTAGCTGACAGACCTCTGAGCCATAATTAGTCCAAAATGCTCCTCTAATCCTGATTAAGAAACTAGGTGTCCTGTCTCATACCTAAAAAGCCACGTTGCAATTTTTAATGAGTTTTTCAAACTCAATGAGCGAATCATCATTGATGATTTCACAAATATTCATTCAGAACATGTATATTCCAAATACTCTCATTAACATGGCATATCATGTAATCATTGCAAGTCAAAACAGGTATTTACAAATACACATGTGACTCTAGATTCGTTATTAATATTGTGACCGAGTGTCTATCACATATGTATACAGGTACTAGCCCATTAGGCTCAGTTAGAATAGAATCACGGAGTATAGCTCTATGTGTAGAATTAGAAATCACGGAGCAAAGCTCTACGTGTAAGCGTTTTCATACTGGATACTCCGGTCACAACACCTTTATCTGAGTATGCATTTTATGAAATGCATCAAATACAGAATATGCCATGTATAACAGTCACATATAATGCACAATCAGAATCTTATAGTCATCGGACCTAAGTCCAGCATTCAACTTTCGTTAAAAATTCAAATATCATTCAAAATTCAAATACACATAGAACACTTCCAATACATTCACAAATATTAAACTCCTCGGACTTTAAGTTCAGAATTCATAAACAAATCACAAGCATTTATTATTTGGAAATTAAACAAATATAATCAATCCTAGGAAAATCATCTAGGTTGACTCATAATTCGCTCCAATAAGCTATTGCCTAGATAGTCTGGCAATGTCTGACTGTCGTCCAATGTGCTCCTCTATAAATTAAACAACACATTGACATGTATTACACTTTTGCACAAATGTATATGCATGCCTTTATGCACCTCTATGTATATAAAAAATGCATAATGTATATTCAATGACAAATTTGGGTATCTTATCAAATTATTATCACCAAATCATTCATATATCAAAGCCCTCATAAACAATTTATATTCTAAGAACCAAGTCACAAGCGTGCAACATCACACGCCCATGCATAATAACCAAGAAAAGTCACAACCGTGCAACACAAAACTTACAGTTATACAGTCCAAATTAAAACAATCATGGGTGTGAGATCTTAACTCACACCCGTGCATATCAAATGACAATTTTATATTTTCTAACAACATGCTTTCAGGTTAATTTGCATTATCATGCTAATAAGGTAACTATAATTAGGCAACACTTTCTTCTAGAAACTTGTTCTCCAATTTCTTAAGTTTCTATTGACACTAAGATTATACAATTTGGTTCAGAAATCTAAAAATTATACTCCAATTATTTTGGACTTTTCATAAACCAAAACTACATTCCATGATCAACTTCAAGTCAGATTTTAGAATTCTTAAAACCAGAATTACGATTTTATTACTCATGAAAATCGTATTTTTATGTCTCTAGTTTCATTTGAATTAAGAATCATCTCATTTTGAACTCTACAGGTCAAGATTTAATAACAATACCAAGGTATGTTCAGTAAAATATTCTAGTTCATACTATTCCAACAGATTCCCTCACTTTCATTAGATCAAAATATTTCAAATCAATTCAGAAAGCTCGAAATTATTATAGAGAAGTATAAATATGTGTTAGGAACCCATTGGTTTAAGTTTCATGTCATTTGGATATCGGGAGCACAAGTTATAACAAAAATATCAAAGGATGTTCAGAAAAATAACTTTCAGAAAAATAATTCAAAGTCGCGATCATGCATTTACACGATCGCTAGATCACCAAATGCCTGCAAAGTTGCGATTGTGTTGGTTGAAACTCCTGAACTTCTTATCAACTTCTTCTTCTTCCATTTTTTTTCATTTCCAGATTTACACACCTTTAAATCATCCAGTATGCGTTTCTAACTCCTATACATACTCTAAACAAAATCAAATTCAAGTTTACCATCCAAATATCAAAAATCCAAAACTTCCTCTCTCTACTATAATTTTCTAGATCTTTAATCTCACTTCAATCTTCTTCATCAATTACACTTAAAACACTTAAACTAATTCTATTAACTTCATTTCAACGCAACAACACACAATAATTCAAAAATCCAAAATTCACACTTAAACATAAAAATTCGATTCTTATACTTGCAAATTCTAGTGTCTGTATTTTATTTCAAGTTTTACATTCATCTAATACAATTTTTTCCATTTTTCAACTCTTTCATTTCATCACAACAACTTATCAATTCATAAACTCTATATCATGACCTCACCAAATCTTCATTTTATATCATTTAACTCATTTAAATCCATGTAAAACCATCTCTAAAAATACTTCACAATTTCACGAATGAACTATGACATCACCATATTCGGATTTTTCTAAACCAAATCAGAGTATATATTTTTACATCAATTTTTCGGCACTTTTGCATATCCATTTCAATATAAGATCAGAGCCTATTTTGTACTTTTCTAGATAATCCTATTTCACAAATCTTTCACTTATCATCTCATTCATTAACCCCCAAAACTACACTTCTCGAACACTCATGAATAAATTCATATACGGAATCAACAATAGTAAAATATCATCAAATTCACTTACTTGATCCAACAATTAATTCCAGCAATAAGAGGGAATCAAGTGTTCAGAAAGAATAACAATTTGCTATTCGGTGCTGAGTGTTTTTTCACAGTGAAGAAAAATAGCTACAGTAAAATTTCCTTACTCAAAACATCAGAATACATGTATACTTTGCATGTCCTTCACGTGTCACTATTCACGTGAGCCAATTGTCACAATTTGACTAGCTATATTTCCTATTCCAAAATACCCTAAATTTTTAAAAAATTTGAAATAATCGTACCACGCTCTAAATAAAATTTCACCATAAATAATTCACAATTAACATCTTAATTGCATTTATAACTCATTATATCGAAGAAAATGTCAATGAATGCATGTACAATCAAATTTATATGCAATAATCAAAATTCTAATGTATGTGCAAAAATGTGCGAAGCATGAAATGAATTTTCTAGTTTGTCATTAATTTCTCATAATTTACTATTCTTGCCTTAATATGGGTAACAGGATGTTACAATTCTCCCCTCCTAACCAAAATTTTGTCCCCAAAATTCTTACTTGAATGGTCAAATAGGTAGGGTTACTGATTCCTCATATGCTACTCCTTCTCCCATGTGGCTTCTTCACTCGAATGATTCCTCTAAAGGACTTTCACCAATGGGATCACTCGGTTCCTCAATTGCTTATTTTGATAACCAATTATCTTAACTGGTTCTTCAATATAACTCAGATTACTTGTTGGCCCCCAAATTTTTTCTTGATGAATAAGTATGATTTACATCAATTATAAGATCTTTATGAAAGTTGTGGAGTTAATTATTATGTTG
>JAOQMP010000209.1:28915302-28940702 GCA_027563575.1 Erythroxylum pedicellare | reverse complement strand
ATAAACTAATATTTATTATATATTTTTTTTAATTATTAAATTAAATTTTATTTGAAATTTATATATTTTTAAAATATATTTTAAATTTAATTATATTTATTAATAATTATTATATTAATTTTATGTATCACATTAAAATTATGATTATGTTAAACGTAAAATGAAATGGAACGTGAAAAAACATCAATTCTAAAAAAATAATTCAAAATTTTGATAAAATAGAAAATAATTAATAATTCAAAAATTTGAATTATTTTTGTTATTTTACAATAATTTATTATATTTCGATAATTATTATATATAGATATAAATTATATATATAATTATTATATATAGAAATAATTAGAATATAGTAAAGATATATATAAACTAAAATGAATAAGATATAAACCAAAAAAACTAAATTAAATAATCTACAACTTTACAATATGACAATGGACTATTTTGTAATTTTTTTAAAAATTTAGGGACTATTTTATAAAATTTAAAAAATATCCGAAACGGTACCGGGTATTAATCGGCACCGGTGCAGTACTATACCAGAACCCAATCTGGTACTAAATCTGATACGGTATTCATAACATTGGATTAGAGGGAGAGAGGGAGATTTTAAAAAATTTTGAAAATTTTGCAAAATCATTCTCCCATTTTTTAAAATTTTCAGTATTGACCAATATTTAGATTTTGAATATTTTTGCTCTTCAGGTTCATATTTTTTCTTATTTAATGATTTTAATTTTTATTCGGTTTGTAGGGATATAATTGAAAACACAAGTCAAAATTAAGTTACATTTCATAAAATACTATTGCATATCAAACACTATAATAAGAATCCACTCAGCTATCCTATTAGAATTCTTATAAGTATCCAAACATGTGAATATCTTTACTTTCCATAGATTTATTTTCCGAGGAATCATATTCCAAATTCACTTTACTTTCTCGTCAACCAAACGGAGCCCAGGTGTAATGTTCAAAAATTTCCTACCTGTTTGAGGTCTTAGCTACGGTTATTTTTGTCTATTTTAGAGTTCTTACAGAGGTTTGCAGTCAATAGTTTTCTGTTATTTCCATAACTCTTGTCTTAGGATTCTCTAAGTGTTATCAAAGCTACAACCTTCTTATAGTGAAAATTATTGTACAAGTGAGTAAGAAGACAAAATTAATGATACTCAGTTATTTTAATTAAGCCCAGATAGCTTATATCACAAATATAAACCTTTTATAATGAGTATTAACTCTTTAATCTCCGCACATAAATCTCAACCTAAAGAGTTGATCTAAGGATTTAAATTAGACGAATATGACCTAAAATTTACTTTTGTAGAACAATACGTAACTCTGTAGTTTCCCTTTACACTCATCTTATTATGGTTAGGCCAGAGTTATATACATCTCTATGTAAACATTTTTTGTATGGTCTTAACATTACATGAAAGAAAGGGAATTCTAGCTACAACTAGAATTTTTTTCCTATATATGACGTACACATCTTACCAAAATGTCTTGATTGGTACCCCCTTGATTACTCTTAAAAGTGGAAGTGTCATCATGACTATTGTTCCAAACTTCAATATTTGACTCTACCTGCAAAACTAAAGCCCAAATTCAAATTGTTATAGCTGAGCAAGACCCTAGTGCTATCATGGTTATAATCCATTATCAGATCATTTAAATATTGCAAAATAATGCTTTAGGTTTGAACTTTTCAAACTCTACACAAGATGTCCTTTATATGGTAACAGACAAGTCTTAAAATGAGACTATAATCATCTAGATTTCATGACAATTGCTATCATAACAATTGTCAGAGTTAATAACTATGGGGTGGACCACAAATTATGGGAAAAAATTGCATGCTCCTCATTGACACCCCATTCATAATACCACTCCTCCAATCTTGAGAGGTTTGAAAGATGGAACGTAAATTTGTTTTTAGCAAACTTAGAAAAGAGAACCTAAAATTATCTAGAGCCTTTTATAGGCTAATAATGATGATTACTTCAGTATTTTCACATAATGAAGGCCTTAAGGGTCTCATAATGAAGGCATTAGTGCTCCTCCAATCCACTCTATCCACCCCGATAGACGTGAAATGTATGCTAGCTATCTCAATGAACATTTTATCTAAGATGTAGATTCATCTATGTGCAATTCAGACTGTGAATGTTGGATAAATGAATATCCTGATAGTGAAGATGAAGATTATGCCCCACGATGGAGAGAAGTGCCTAGTAAAAAGGTCAAGATCTAAATTTCAACTACAAAAGAAGATATAACCCAAGCATAATGAAGATGATGGCTTGAGACCTTGGATTGGTCTTAGCAATTCTAAGCCTAAACCAAAGGATCTCTTTAAGCTATTGAGAGCAGTTGGAAAGGAACACCAGACCAAACCAAAGTGCTCTGTGCCAATAATTGCTCCTATACCTAAGGAGATCCTTAAACCATTACCTTGTATGATGATGAGATCATATGAAGTAGATTTTTTGCCTTTGGTAGACACAAAATGTTATAGCACAAAATAATATCCTTTACAGAATTGATTCAAAGCTTGATAATCTATCCCAATAGACACAAGAACTAAATTCAAAAGTTAATGCTATAACACTTGAAGTGTGACAATTACATCAATAACTACTCAATCAAGCTACCCAACTTGATTCTAATTTGAGAAGATATATTGACCAACATTATTGTGGGCCAAACTTTTTTAATAAGGAAAAATAACTACAAAAAAACAGATATGACTAAAGAATAATCGATAACTATATATGAACCACACCTCTCGACATTTCAACCTTCAGACCTACTTATAACACTTCATCTTATCTTAAAGCTACTAATTACAAATTTTTTTACAAAATGTCCTATCCATTGTTTAAATAAACTCTTGCAAAACTATTGAAACCTTTCAAGCCAACCCTGCCAACATAAGACATTTTGTCAACTTCTAAATTTTTACAAATCAGAACATCACCAACTTTTCTACTAAAAGAAGGACCTTCTCAGGACATAACAAAAGAACCCATGCCCAATTAAGAATTCATAACTACCTTCAACCAGTTCCAAATAGCTTCGAAAATCAAACAGTTATAGATGGCTTTGGTAAGACAACCAAGATTCTAATTTTTTTATAGAAAGCTCTAAATAGCTTGCAGATCTCACTCAAATATCTCAAATGATGATGAATGTTCCACACTCTTCTTATCTATGCATAGAAGTTGAACCTAAAGCTATTTATGTTAAGTCAATGACTGAACCAATCAAACTACAAATAACTCCTATCTACAAACCGATTTCTAGACGATGGTTCACTTTTGATGATATCTCACCAACAAAATAAAGAGATCAACTACATGAATTTAATGTCTAGATAGATATTCAAATGACATGGCCAATTATTTCTCTTAACGACATCTTGATGGAATTTTTCTCCAAAATGACTGAAACTTTAAGATAATGGTTCCAAAGATATATATATATATATATAAGTCAGTTCTTTACTAGAAATGATTCATAAAGAATTCATCGTAGATTTTTAGCTCATTGATTGACAAAGCAGACATGATTACTTTAAAATGAAGTGTTGCTATATGAACAAGAACTATTTGCAAAAGCATTTTCAAATAATGTTTGAAAAATATTATATGCCCAATGGCTTTAATGATGTCTATATTTGATACACATCATTTCCTTCCTTCTTAAAGAGTTGCAACCAGAATTACAAAAAACAATCAATTCTCTTCATAGAGACATGTCTGAAATCTCTCTCAAAGAAATATACCAATTAGCTTTGGTAACGTTAGACAAATTATGTGAACAACATAAGTTCTTCAAAGCTAAGCTAAAAGGCAGACCTCAACTCGAACAAGCCTGTAAAAAGCCTTACTTAAAGATTAAACGCAAAGACAAGTAGAAATGTGACTACAACATAAAGAACTAGAACACTTTAAAGGAAAATCATTCTAAGTTCTCCCTTTCAACAGAAAGAGGAGAAAGAATACAAATTTTCAAATGGCATGCTTTTGAAATAAAAAAATCAAACAAATATTACCTATATAGACAACTAGGTCATTATGCAAAAAGATGCCCTACAAAGACCAAAAAAGATATGAACATCTTGAAGTTTATTGAAGCTATGATGTCTATAGGAGATGGCGAGGACATCAAGTTTCTTTCTAAAAAATAGTCCAGTGAAGAAGAAGAGACATTGTTTGCACTACCTAAGTATGAATCTACTGATGATGAAGTCTCTTATTTCAATGAAGAAGATGACGAACCAATGTACATGATAAAGTAGTCTTGTTTGAAGCTAGAACTAAGAAAGCCAATAGTAAAATGACCAAATGTTAAGCTCCAGTTACTTCTAGAAAATTATCATAGACTAATCCTAACTGTTTGTTACATGAATACAGGCTCTTATAGAAGTGTTATGAAACCACATATTTTTCCAACATGAGAATGATAACCTTATGATGAATACTTTACTACGATTGACGACCTTATCACGAAAACAAGGATTGGGATACAGTTCTTCCCACGTTATATCATTTAGATAAAACTATTAGGAAGTGATCTTCTTAGTCCTGACATACTTATTGGGATGGATGTCTGTTGCCAAGTAGAAAAGTTACAAATCTTGCCAAAAGGAATTCGTTACAAATAAGATTTTCATGTGTACACTGAAGACTGCAACATCATTAAGCTACAATATGTTCCCACTAGAAATGAAGATATTAGAGATCAACTCTTACAATATTGCCTAAAATTCATGACCAAGTTGTTTACCCACATCCATTAGGGTGAAATTCAGAATTTTATATTCAATTTGTATTCGAAAAGAATGAGGACATTAATCCAACAAAGGCAAGTCATATAGGAACGAATACATATGACTTAAAGATGACACAAGATGAGTGTGCTATACTTTGAAACAAGGACTGATTGAACTAAAAAAATAAGATTGGGCATGTCAAACTTTTTATATAGAAAAAAGAGCGAAAAAGAACAAAGGAAAGAAAATGTTAGTTATTGATTACAAGCCTTTAAATACTTATTGTTTATTGACAAAAACCCGTACTTGAGAGGAAAAAATATTCTTAAAGTTTGATTTAAAAGTTGGATTTTAGGAAATGGGTATTGAATCAAAGGATCAAAACAAGACACCATTCTACATTCCTAATGCTCAGTACTAGAGGATTTCTAAGCATGAAGTTTTAGATGGTTTTTACGAGCCCGACCTACATATAGTTAGTGAACTAATAAACTTCCTAAATACAATCCTTACTATTAAACAAATTCAATAGTTTATGGAAATTGTCAATTATATAAGAGATTTCATCCCTCATATGCCAGAATATGTCAACTAGTTGTTAAGGCTATTGAAGAAAAAGCCATCACCATGAGGCTCTGACTAAACAAAGACAATAAAGCAATTAAAGAAGATCAATCAGCATCCACCTCCACTAAAGATTGTTGGAAAAGGAAAATGAATCTTGTGGATTGATGCTAGTGAAGATTTTTGGCGAGCAATATTAATAGAGGACATAGAACGAAAGAGGTTTTACTGTGGATATGCTAGCAGATAATTTAAACCCTCATAAAAGAATTATCACACAATCTATAAAGAGATTCTACAGTAAAAAACAATGTTAAAAAAATTGGACCAAACATCGAATCAATTAAAGGAAAGGTTTAAGGTTTCAAGGTTCAACCAGTAGTAAAATTGCTATAAAATTGGTGTATAATAAATAAGAAGCAAAAATTATAAGATTAAGTAAAAACAAATATTTTATTGAAATAAAAATATACCAATGTCTATTATTATATAATGAACTAATAATAAATAAATATGAGTCTAATATAAAACTTAAAATAATAGTAAAAATCAAAATTATATTTCTAAAGGAGGTTATGTCTTATCATCTACAAAATCTCTAAATTCTTCAACGCTATCTAAAGACTCGTAAATTATGCTTTCATCCAAAGTATTTGCATCAACTTCTTCTATTACATTTAAATAAATCACAAATTACTAATGTATGAAATTATTCTTAATTGTAAAATTTTAATACATTTTAAAAATTAAATATGATTGAATAAGATATGAACTGAACATCATTAGATGTTCTTAATTCAATCATTATAAAAAATGCATATTCTTCATAAATCGCCTATTCAAGTTCATTATAATCAAAATCAGGCAATGGTTCTTTTTCTTCAATAAAAAATTAATATCTTCAATAAAATCAACATCAACTGGATCATACGTTATCTTCTTACTAAGCACTTTAAATATATAATAGAGAAATTATAGAGTCAATAATAAAAATAAAAAATGAAATAAAACTATAAATACCTATTCTTCATTTTTATATTATAAGTAAAGTAAACAAGGTCATTAAGTCTTTGAAGTTTCAAATGGTTTCGTTTCTATATATGAATACGTTAAAAAATGGTCCAATTATGTTAAACAAGGTCATTAAGTCTTTAGATGTTTCAAACATTTTCGTTTCTTTCTATGAATACTTTTAAAAAAGGCTCCAACTACATTCACAACCTGGTATAGAAGTTGTCTGATTGAGTAATCTAATAATGAGTTTTTTCAATTTAAGAGTATTATCATCGAATAATCTCCACCACTCATTTGTATTTTAAATTAATAGTTATGAAAAGTAAAAATATGTATTATTAATAAGTAAAGAATGAATTAATAGTATAAAACTTACCAGGCTACATTTTTTTCATCATAAGTTCTCTCTTTGCTAATGATCTAACAAAACATTCTAAACCTTCTTGATACAGTTAATTTCATTTATCGCTTATGATTTCTTCAATAGAGAAAATACCATTGCATTCAAGCACATCAAATAGGCCGCCCATAATATTAACTATATATGCATCTCCACTATATAAGCAATAAGGATTGAGAAAATAAGTTGCTAAGTGGATCCTTTGAGTAAGATGCTTATCCATCATCGGTTAATAATATCTATATAAGGCTTGTACAATTTCTCCTTCCCTTTAAAAAGATTTATAATTGTTTTGTGAGCTCTCTAAATACCAATATATATATATATATAACCCAACGATGGTTTCTCATTTGAGTTAATAATTCTTAACAACCTTATAAGCAAAACCACAATCTTCACAATGATCAAGCAAACATCCTAAAATTTATTATATAGAACAATAGTATAAACTTTTTTTTCCTTTTTCAATCTTTAATAACTTATGACTTGAAAGGTGTTTACTTGTCACAAAATTTTCAAGTAGTTGTTTATGTTCACAAATGCTTTTCGAAGTAATAAATGTAGCTGCAAATTTGGTAGTAGCGGGAGGCACGATCTCAACCCAATCTTCTTACTTTCTTAACCAAGAAAAAAATATGATATGATTATGCACAAAAATTATGATCTTAAATGCACCTAAAGTAAGACTAGAAATATGATTAATACCACCAATATCTTTTAAAATAAGATTTATACAATAAATAGCGTATGGAGACTAATAAATGTACCCATATTCTAACACACTCGACAATTTTAGAAAATAATTCAGATAAAACATAAAAACTTTTTTCCATACTAGAAGCATCAATAGACTTGATAAAGTTGCTCCAATATGACAATAAACTAAGAAATTAATTAAGGTTCTTTTTCGTTGGTCAGTCCTCCCATCTGCCATAATAGTGCATCCTGTTGATTCCCAAATAGCCTTATATGTATCCACAATTAATTGACATTCCTTTTTTAAATCTTAAAGCAAAGGCACATGCATCTCATAATAAGAAGGCACTTGTTAGTATGTTTGTTTGTATTCGATATCTTGTCTTTGCTTTAGAAAAGCTTTTGTCAGTATGGAAGTAAAGTAATCACTCCAACTACATTAAAGTAGGCAAAGAAAAATAAGAATGATTGCATTCCAAATATTTAGTGTCATTTTAACATCTCTTATTATTACACTCTTCTTGTTTCATACCAAATAAGTGAGCTCATCGTTTTGCTGGGAAATTACTAAAAGGGCACCTCTAAATTTTAAGAGTTCCAACCCTGTTAAAATTGGCCATTTGGCAATATAAAACTTCCAAGGAAGTATATACGGAATAACTTTTAGATCATATTTAGTCTCTTTAAAAGATGTCCCTAAAGCTGAAGTTTCATTCCTACCAAAAAAATTTGAACCTCCTTTCACTACCAAATAAACACAATCAAGGAAAGCATACAAACGTATTGGATTCAATGCTTAGATATTGGCATAGATAACTTGAAAGTAAATACCACCGTTGTGAAACAAAACATTGAAGTTACAAGATTCAATTTTGTAGTCATGTTTGCTAATAAGATCAACATTAAAAATTATCAAGACACACAAATGACCATATCTATAAGCAAAAGACCAACAACATAATGATATTCATTTATTAAACTTTTCTCCAATAATTACCAAACTCTTATAGGTTTACTCCACTTTAAATAGTCGTGTTATCTCGCAAAAATATTGCAAGTGTAGTTTTTAGTTTTGATGTTTTATGTCAACAAATTGAATACTTTAAACAGTACATATAGCATAACGATTAAAATTATAGATTGAAATAAAGTAAAGTTCTAATTGTTATAGAAAACTAATTAATCAATAAGTATGAACAAAGAAGAAATCTCCTACTCTTATGGTTGAAGCGATTGCCTTATCCTTATCTCCCTATCTGTTATCTCTTAACATATTGAAACCTTGAATAACATAAAAAAAGTGGAACTCTATAGAAGCTTGACAACTAGAATCAACATTTCACTCCAAAACCCATTCATCAACTCTCACATTTTTTGCTCCTCCATCCATCCAATTCCCACACCTTATACAAACCTACAATACATTCTTCTCTCATCCTCTCCAATAAGTCAATAACAATAGCACTAAAATGACAAAAGAGCAGTACCCCTTTGAAATAAAAATAGAAAGGCCAAATTTAAGAGAAAATACAATAACAATGACAAATCCCAAAGAAAATGGTTCTGTTTAGAATGTAAACATTTTATGACCGACAGTGATAATAAACCAAAACCTAAGCCTGAGGAATATGAGATGGAAGTAGGTGTTGTGTGGATAATATGAATCCTTTATCCTAAACAGAAGCTCTGTTCAAAGTTAAAAATAGCCTTCAAAACCTTCAAATTTTCCTTCTCAATTAGATGTAGAGACAATCCCTTCGATCACGGTGTTTAGTTGTAAAGGAAGCAGGAGATCAAAATTGCTTCAGCAAGTTTGTCATCTCAGACCAACTGCCCATGTTAGAGTACATAACTCCATTAGCCATTGAGTTCACAGTAGTTGCCCAAGGAGAGTCAACAAGGCTTGATTTCTACATCTTTAGGTTACCTATATGTATCATATTTACTTACATACATCTATGGAGGCGATGATATCTACAAAGAGAAGATGGTGAAGAGCAAAGAGTAGAGGTGAGGAGAGAAAGTGTTGATTTTTGAAATCTGAAGTTTAGGTATATCTATTTATAGACTGACTAGTTTGACTAGTTCGACTAGTTCATTGATAAACTAATTAATTATCTAATAAACTGGCTAATTTTTATATATCAAGTTTATTAAATGAAACAAAACTGTGAAACTAACCAATTTATACTATTCTTGATCAAACTAACAAGTCCAATTCAAATTTTAAAACATTGGTAAAAAGAGGTATATAAAACTTTAATTTTCACCTCAACTTTTATCTTTTTATAGTAGAAATGAACAATACATCCTTCTAAAAGATATTGGATCTGAACAAAAAAATTCTACTAAGGAGTCATAGTTAAACACATCAAAGGCCATTAAAACATCTTAGCTGATTTCCCTCTCGACCTCAAAAGCATGTCGCCTTTATCACTCCTTCTAGAGCTGTTCCCTTCATCCTTTCGATGGCTAATTTACCTAGCATTGCTAAGATAAAGAAGTTCTTTCCTCCTATTTGAAGAACACCCACTACCATTAATGAAATAACTTTTTTTTGCCTAACTAAACCTCTTCTATTATCTCCATCTCTTACTCAACCAATCAAACTTATGTTGTTGTTCATTTATGTTTAACATTCAAACACCATAGCTTACTATATTTTTCATTAATGACCTACTCTTAAAGAATGCATTGTGGTACTTATGGGCACTCTTTTTCCTCTATGCTTGTGTTATCTCTTCCTCCTTTATGGATCAATCAACATTTATGAGATAGAAAAAATGAAGATGCCTCTTATGGACATTCCTTAAGTGGTACCAACCACTGATGAGATGGAGGACTCAACTGTCACAAATTACTGAGGATCTCAGGTTATGAGAGACTTCATTATAGAAGTAAACTACTCAATGCTTTTTTGTCCTTTACCGACCTTATAACACAGTATATGATTGATCCATCCACTTTGAAAATTATGTGTATTTTTGGCAAACATGAATTCAGTGGCCAATATACAAGGAAATTTTCCTTAAGACCTTTGGCACTTTCTTAAAGACTTAAATCAATATCCTAAATTTGCACCATCATTTGTCTTTACATTTATTAGACCTTACCCAGCATATATATCCTATGAGCTTGGATAGGGTTCCAAGTAGGGATGGCAATGGGCTAGGCCAGGCTCAAGTTGTTCTTGGGGCATTTAGTGATTGGTTTTAAATATATCTTATTTGAGTGAAGCAAGTAATTACTTTTGTGTTTATGTTTCAATAAATCTTTATTGACGTTTGTATTAATTTTGATATCAGAGCACGACACTTGAATTAGGTCAGATCTACCTACGTTTTATTTTTTTTCTTTTTTATGTTTGTATCGTTCTTATTCTTGTTCCGTTCTTATTCTTGTCCTTGATTCCATTTTCTTGTTCTTATTTTTGTTCCTGATCTTGTTTTTTTCTAAGTCTTCTTCTTTTGATTTGTGATTCTTCATTGTCCTTCATCTTTCATTGTTTTTTATCATTCTTTCCTATTCTCTAATATTTTTTGATTGAGTTTTTAGCAATAAAATAGAAAGAAGAAGAGGTGGTTAGTGGTTGTATAAGTTAAGAAAATTAGGGTTTGCCAAATCAACCTTTATAAAAAAATGAAAAATGAAAATAAATAAGTAAATTTAGACAAATTCTTTCCAAAAATTCAACAATTCATGTTTTATTTTATGTTTCAATTCTGCCTAATTTTCCAATTTCAAAAATTAAGCCTTTTTTAGGGGGGGTTCAACTTCTTTCTGATTAATTATTCTTAAAAACATGTTCCGAAGTGATTGTAATCACTCCAAAGTTCGTTATTATCTTTGATTCTTAGTCTTTTTCATTACACCACTTTCGTCTTTTTGTTCTTGATTAACTTATAAGAGCATGATATCTTGTGTAAGTTAATGGCCCATTTTAGAGTTGAGGTTTGGAGAATTGAGAGGAAAAAGGCAAGAGGGTGAGATTATTATTATAAAAGCCTAATTGAGTGTGAACATGAGAGTTTAGTGCATACTATATTAAGTGTAAACATACAAGGGAGAAAATTTGGTGAGGCTTTCTTTCCTTTCTTATCTTGGTATGTTTCACAATAATGGCTCCAAGGACAAAAACATTGTTAAAGGAGAAACTAATGGGGTGGATGAGGAAGAATTAACTAATATTGATATGTCTTTTGTTTTAAAGGCCATGTAACAGTAATTTGACCATATGGATGTAAAGTTTAACAACCTAAGAGAACGACTAAAATCCAAGGAAGCAGAAATTACTAAATTGAAACACCTCAAATAAAAGAGATTTTTCTAGTTGAAGGCATGGAACGCAGCCATATAATGATGTTCATGAGTATGAAGGCGATGCTTTTGTAGATTTAGAAAAGGAGAAAACTAGTGATTATGATTTTGGGAGAGGAGGCAAAGGTAGTTGAGATGGTAGAGGTTTTAAGAGGGACTATTGGAAAAGAGATAATGTAGATTTTGATCTCAGGAGGATCAAAATGAAATTCCACCATTCCAACAAAAAATGATCTAGAGGCATATTTGGGGTTGGGGAAGAAAGTAGATTTAGTGTTTCATTGTCACAATTAATTAGAAGAGAAGAAGGTAAAATTAACTGTTAGTCATATGTTGAAGGGTGGAACATGGTAGTATGATCACAAAACTAGCTTAGGAATAGATATTCATATGTATTCAATGAAAGACCTGTAACTTTTGTACCGTTGTCACACGACATGATTTTAAAGACCAACTAAAAAGGAGAGAGAGAATAAAGATAGAAAATGAGGAGAATTTGTAAAAAAAGAACAATTGGAAAAAAAGGAGAGCTTGTTTGTAAAAATGAGAGATGAGAGGTGGGCTTCTTATTCCCAATAGCCTATGTTTGTACTCACAAACAAAGAGTCCTATTTTAATACTAACAAACTTAATTCATCTTTGCCAAGTGTTTCTATTTCGTTATTTTAGGAGTTGGTTAATCTGTTTCCTAAGAAATCAAGTGGTATGACACCTATTAGAAGGATGAAGCATCAGATTGATTTCATCCATGGAGCATTAATTTTGAATAGACTCACCTATCAAGGTAATCTCGAGAAGATGAAGGAGCTTCAAAGTTAAGTTGAAGAGTTAATAGCTAAGTTATATGTAAAGGAAAGTATGAGTCCTTATGCAGTCCTAGTATTTTTAATTCCTAAGAAGGATGGATCGTGATGAATGTGTGTTGAATGCAAAGTCATAAATAAAATAATGGTAAAGTATCACCATCCTATATCTAGATTAGATGACATGTTAGATGAATTGCATCGGTCATGCATATTTTTCTAAAATTAAATTGAAAAGTGGATAGCATCAAATTCGGATGCAAGAGTGAGATGAATGGAAAATTGACTTTAAAACTAAACATGGTTTATATGAGTGGTTGGTATTGCTTTTTGGACTTACTAATGCACCAAGAACATTTATAAGATTGATGAATCATATTTTATATGAATTTATTAGTAAACTCTTGATTGTGTATTTTGATGATATTCTTGTGTATAACATATCACTTGATGAGCATATTGAACATTTGCGTGTTGCTTTAAGTTTCTTGTATGTTGAATGGTTGTTTGGTAATACTAAGAAGTGTTCTTTTTGCACCAATCATATTTTGTTTCTTGGCTAAATTGATAGTGCAAATGGAATGCAGGTTAGTGAGGAAAAGGTCAAGGAAATTAAGGATTGGCCTACATTGAAGTCACTAACTGAAGTGCAAAGTTTCCATAGTTTAGCAATTTTTTACAAGAGGTTCATCAAATACTTCAGCACTATAGGTGCTATAATGATTGAGGTGATGAAAAAAGGCATCGAGTTTAAATGGGAAAAAGAGTAAGACGAGGCATTTTCCATCATTAAAGAAAAACTCAGTTCAACCATTTTACTTGTTTTGCTTGATTTTTCAAAGATATTTAAAATTGAATGTGATGCTTTAGATGTAGGGATTAAATTTTTTTTAATGCAGGAAAAGTATCTAGTTACCTATTTTAGTAAGAAATTAAGTGATGCATCATGTAATTTTCTTATGCATAACAAAGAGATGCATGCATTGGTGCGAGCATTAGAGACATGGCAACATTACCTTTTCCTACAAAATTTGTCATTCACATAGACCAAGAGTCTTTGAAACATTTAAATGGATAAGGTAAGTTGAATAAAGGATATGCTAAGTAGTATTTATTTAGTCTTTTCTCTTTACGATTAAATGTAAACAAGGTAAGGAAAATGTGGTTATATATTCATTATCTCATAGTTATGCTTGATGCAAAAATTTTTTGATTTAAGTTCATGAAATATTTAGTGACAAATATTTTGCAAATGTGCTTAGGGCTTGCAAAAAATATACGTTTAGGAAATTTTATAGACATGAGGGATTTTTATTTAGGTTGACTATATTATATGTGCCTAATTTATCCTTAAAAGAGTTATTTGTGAGAGAAGCACATATGGGTCAATTGATGGGGAGCTTTAGCATCAGAAAAACCTTAAACATCCTAGTTGAACATTTCATTTATCCATATATGAAATAAGACGTTGAGAGAGTTTGTCAACGTTGTGAAATTTATAAGATGGTTCAGTCGAAATTGTTAGCCCATGGTCTTTACTTCTTTTAGCTATTCATAATCACCAATAAGTAAATTTATCTATAGACTTTGTATTGGGATTGGTTAGAACTAGGAAGGGACGAGATTCTAATTTTTTTGTTAATAAGTTTTTAAAGATGGCTCATTTCATACTGTGTTAGAAAATTAATGATGCATCGAATGTGGCTGAATTGTTCTTTCGAGAGGTGATACGCCTCAAAGTACTATTTCAGATTGGGATGCCAAATTCTTAAGCCATTTTTTGCACACTTCTTGGGAAAATCTAGGTACAAAACTTAACTTTTCCACAACTTGTCACCTACAAATTGATGGGAAAAATAATGTAACAAATCATAGTCTTACAACTTTGTTACATGCCATAATTAAAAACTAAAACTTGGGAGGATTGTTTACCATATGTTGAATTTGTTTATAATAGAAGCATGCATTCTACCACTAATCCTTCTCCTTTTGAGATTGTCTTTGAATTTATTCCTTTGACACCCTTAGATTTGATGCCTTTACTTATTTATGAGTTTGCTGGTACAAATGGAGAATAGAAGGTCAAAGTTATAAAACAACTTCATAAGAAGGTGCGACAACATATTTAGAGGCAAACTGACCATTATGTATCTAAAGCCAATAAAGAATCCAAACAAGTTATTTTTAAACCAAAGGATTGAGTTTAGGTGGATATGCATAAGGAAAGGTTTCCTGAGCAATAAAAATCAAAGTTGATCCCTCGTGGAGAAGGACCACCCCAAGTAGTAATGTGTATGCATAAGGAAAGGCTTTTAAAACAACAAAAATCAAAGTTGAAGCCTCATAGAGAAGGACCACTTTCAAGTAGTAGCACGTATTGTCAATAACACTTATAAATTGAATTTACTAGGTGACTATAATGTTATGTTAGTGTTACATTTAATGTTTAAGATCTTTCTCCTTTAGATGTTGGTGATGATTTGAGGATGAATCATTTTGAAGAGAGAAAAGAGTGATGTGAACTAGTTTGGATGTCAATAAAATCTCCATGAAGTATACTAATTGGTCTAATTACGCGCTTTAAAACTTCAACAATGCAAGATGCACTTGGAGCATTAATCACATAAATTATGAAGTAAGAAGAAGTTTTGGTTAAGGCATGTGAATGGGATATGGGATCTAAAACAGATGAACTTGTTTTATGAAGTGAGATCATCATGGAGAGGGCGTGTGTGATAGGGGGAGCTTGTCATTCTAGTTGGACCTATGTCTAGAGCTAGGACCGAGAGACTCAAGGAGGCTCTCTATGCGCATGGGGGATAATTTGTAGAGAGGATGGAGTGCACCAAGCCTATTGGAGGATAACTATCTGAATCACAACCTAAATTGATTCATTTATCTTATCCTTGGATTGGACTCACTTGGGACTTGAAGACCATTGTATTAGTTTGCACATTATCACTTAAGCCCAAGAGGAGAGGCACGCCTGTGATCAGACTTGGTAGCACGTTGGACTAGGCCTAGGCATGTTTTTATTATTCTATTTTTGGACTTGTTTTAAGTTATATTTATTTCAGGCTTCTATGTATTAGTTAGCCCAAGTCTTTTATTATTTGACCTAGGTATAAATACCCTCTTTAGGGTTTGGGAAAGCAAACTTTTGATCATATTATTTCTTGTGTGCTGCCAACCATATTGTGAGGAGAAACCCCTCTTGTTCTTTCAACTTAGGAATTAAACATCACTTATCAACTGAATCAGATTGTGGCGTGATTTTAATCCTAAACAACTTTTTTTATCTAGGTTACTTGAGACAAGTTTTTCGTGAGGTCTTGTACGTAAATTTGAAACACTACGTATTGGATTTAATTTTGGTTAATTCGAATCTACCCTTTCCTTGTTTTCTTAAATCTGAACTTATCAATCCTTCAATTCTATGTGTTTGATTTGTTTCTACTCTAGCTTCGCCCCACTCCTTAGTGCCACTCTAGCTTCAATTTGTTTCTCCACTTTTATGGCCATGTTCACCATGTCCTTAATCTCTAAGTAGTGTTGCAACTCCATAACATTGGCTGTCTCCCTATTGAGTCCACTAAAAAATCTGGCCATTATAGCCTTTGAGTCCTCCTCTATATTGGCTTGAATTATAGCCACCTCCATCTCCTTGTGGTAGTCCTCCACTGATTTAGACCCCTGAGTGAGTCTTTAAAGTTTCTGGTGCATCTCCCTGTAATAGTAAGAAGGCACAAACCGCTTCCTTATGCATGGCTTCATATCGTCCAAAGTAGTAATTGACATCTCTCCATTTCTCCTTATGGATGTCACCAATTGATCCCACCATATTAGTACATAATTCGTAAATTCAACAATAACTAACTTTACCTTTTTATCTTCACAAAAATTGTGGCACTCAAAAACCAAGTCCACCTTCCTTTCTAACTCCAAGTAAGCCTTTGCATCATTCCTTCCCTTGAAGGTTGGGATCTGCATCTTGATGGATTTGAGGTCTCCATCTCTCCTGTTAAATGGCTCAACTCTCTAAGCTCTCATAGGTCTACGTACCTCAAACTCCTCCTCATCTTCAAAGTCATCCTGCTCTGGCTCATACCGAGGTAGTGGTCTACGAGGTGGTGGTTGCTGTTGGCGTACATGTAACATCCTGTCCCCATATTAAGGGTTAAAACTCAGATTTCAATAATGGAGAAAATAACAATGTGAGAATTAGAATATTTGCATTTCATGCTCAGCAGAATGTCAGCATACATGCTTGTGAATTTGAATCTTTACCCACATGAAAATAATTGTACATGTATTCATTGAAATTTCGGGTATATTGAATAGTAATGGGATAGAGTGAGGCTTATGGTTATAGTGAATGAGTAGAATGAAATGGAGTGGAAAGAATAAAAATAAAATTTAAATGTTGGATTTAGTGAAGGAAAATATGTTGGAGAAGTTTACTGAGAATATTTAGTATAGGAGTTTTAAATAGTGGAGTAGAAAGTTATGGTTTTTATAAGGGGGAGATTTTCAAGAGCATAGATGTATCGTCTGTGATGACATCACATCATCTATGATGACGTCATTTTGTCTGTAAAGATGTATCGTCTGTAAAGACGTATCATCTGTGATGACGTCACATCATCTGTGATGACATCATATTATCTATAGAGTCGTATCGTCTATGATGACGTCACATCATCTATGATGATGTCATATCGTCTATAGAGTTGTATTGTCTGTAAAGATGCTTCATCTTAAGAGTTGCATTGTCTTAAGTTGGCCATCTGTATCGTCTTAGGTTGACTTTTGCTTCGTCTTAACTTGACCATCTGCATTGTCTTAGGTTGACTTTTGCTTCGTCATAAGTTGACCATCTGAATTGTATGCTTTCCATTTGTTTGCTTTTGTTTTCGTCTACTTATTGCTTTGTCTGCTTTCTGCTTCGTTTGTTTTTTTTGGCTTCGTCTGCTTATTGCTTCTTCTGCTTATTAGCTTCTTCTGGTTATTGCTTCGTCTGCTTTCTGCATTATCTGGTTTCTGCTTATGTGACCGAAACTTCTTCTTCTATACACTATTTGTCTGATGCTAACGTCTAGTCCATATTTGACCCTTCAGGCGATAGAATTTGTCTCCAATGTCTCATGAAAGTTATAGACCTATAAGTTCTCTTTCAAACCATCTAAAAATGATCTTTATCTGATGCCTATAACGGAAGTTATGCTAGTTTCCCCAAAAGAAAAAGGTTCAATATGATTGAGGACATAACCAAATTGAATGATTTTGGTGTCAGTGGAGACATAAGACATAAGGGAATACGTTTCTAGAAGAAAGTGTTGCAAAATGACTTCATTTTTGGGGTCAAAAAGAACATGTAAAGTTGACCCAAAATGATGTGTTATGGGAAAAATATGAAAGTGAGTAGGGGGTTATGATTTGTCATTACAGTGGTTTTGTTATGTCATAAACTTAAGTATAAATTATACTTAAGTGAGTTCTAATAAAGGGAAGTGGATAAGTGGATAAGAAATGGACAACTGTCCTAGCTAAAGATAAGATTTTTTATTGCCTTAAAAGGCTAGCTGTTGTTCTTGTCCATATCCTTCTTGAAACTTCTTTCTTTAGAGTTCCTGCAACCGAGAGCTTTCTTTAAATATTCACCGAAGTTAGACCTTGATATTCTCTATTTTCCCCCACTTCCACTTTGATATTTCTTCCTTCTATTCCAAGAAAAACTGAACCTCCCTGTCAACCTTCCAGATCAGGCACGTGAGTTGCATGAAAGTTAAGGTTTATGACGGTTGAAGATTATGGAGCTTCAAACAAGTCAAGTGTCTGTGTTCAGGCGTTCCAGAATTTGGAAACAAATTCTTTATTGGAGCGTACTGTGAGTCAACTTAGATGATTTCCTAGGATTGATTTGATTTGATTTGATTTGTTTAAACTGCAAATGTTATTTAATTATTAGCGATTTGTTTATGAATACCGGACTTAAGCCCGATAATTATGAGCTTTGTTTGAGTGTCATATATGATTGTGATATATGACATGTCTGTTTTTGATGCATTTCATAAAATGCATGTTCAGATAAAGGTCTTATGACTTGAGTTTCCAATATGAAGCACTTCCATATAGAGCTTTGTTCCGTGATTTCTAATTTTACACATAGAGCTATACTCTGTGATTCTATTCTGACTATACCTTATGGGCCAGTATTTATATAAGTGATAGGCACTCAGTCACAACAATAAGAACGAATATGAGTCTCATGCATATAGCATTATTAGATTAAATTTCTTTGAATAATTTGTAAAACTGAAATGAGTGATAAATTGACACGAATTATTGCTATCCTTGGCTATGTGAACTGTGTGATCATATGAGATACCATGTTATGTGAATATCAGGAATATAAATATGATCTGAATGAATATCTGTGAAACATGTGATATGTGTTTGTGATACAGTGAAATCATCAATGATGGTTCCCTCAACTGAGTTCGCAAAACTCATCAAAATAGCAACGTGGCTTTTTAGGTTTTATAAAGGACTCTGGAAGGCTTCGAGTAAAAGTTTTGGGCCAGGATCAGTTTGCGCCTGCATATGTATTTCTTTATGTTGTATTGAAAATATAGTCTTAAGTGTTGTATCAAAATGTAAAGACACTATGAATGTTAGTAATTTATCTATATCTGAAATGGGCCCAAATGATTGTTGAATACTAATGTTTGTAATAATTGTATCTGTAAATTGAAAATGTTTGTGAATTAAAGTGAAGCCCAATTTGGTTATGGACTTCCACATAATATATTGTGTATGTGGTTTCAAAACAAAAAAATTTATATCAATTTTTGAATGATTGAGTGCTCTAGCATGCCACCCTCGCGAGGCACGGACTCGGATATCACCCACGATGTCGAGTTTGGGTCCTGTAGGAGTAGCGTGCTACATACCAAACATTCCTTACATGCATATCAGAAACTCAAGCAAACAAACATTACAATCCATTAGGAGTTATTTTATAAAATATATCCATATATTCCAAAACATTTCCTTAAAAATAAGGCAGCACATTTAACATTCATAATTATTAAGTTATATACAAAACTTATCATACATATTATACTTATCAAAATACATGCCTTAAGCATAATCCATCCTATAATAAAGTTATTACAAACCATTAAACAAAATACCAACTCAAAAACAAACTTAACTATACATCTTCAAAAACAAAAGACATTCTTCTTAGCCACTAAAATTGTCTTTGTCCCAATCTTTAAACCTTATTATCATAACCTGTATGGAGGAAAAACCACCATACTAAGCATATAGCTTAGTGGGGAATATCTAAGCAAGATATAATCTGGAAATTGTTTCTAACAATCATCTAGCATTCACATACAATGAATCATGTCAAATCACATACAACCTTTAATTGTCCAAATTAAAGAATAATCCCACATTATTTGCATCAAAACAAAATATATAATTTTATAATAGGATATACTTAGTTCAGAACAAAACTTACAAGTATCCGAACAGAATACCATAATATCAAAATAGAACTTTAAGGTATCAGAACAGAACTTAATTGTGTCAGAACAACACTTGATTATATCAGAACATAATTTAGTTCTATTATAACTGAACTTAGCTTATATCAAAATTCAACATATATCAAAACATAAAATAATTTAGACTGCTAATCTTTTTTATAAAAGTAGGTAACGGGATTAGAATAGAAGATATTCATGTTTGGTATCTGAAACAGAAGAGACTTAGGTCTCTAAAATAGTAGACACAGAAGTGTCTAAAATCAGAAGACATCGGAGTGTTTAGCACAAAAGACACCTTAGTGTCTGGTTATAGGAGCAGCTACAGACCCTTCTAGGCATGCCTATTTACCCACAACTAGGACTTGGCAATTTTAAAACAATCCATTTCAGATTTTAGAATCACAAGCAAAAAAATGTAGTGTATAATATATGACTTTATTTCATTTTGCTCCAATTGAACTTATTCATTGACATATGATTAAACTTATCATGCCTTATAAATACAAGCATGTGCAATAATGCATTAATAAAAGTATTAAATAATCACACATTATGTATATTCATATAATTAGAAAGAACTTCCAATTCAATCACAATTATCAAACTCCTCGGACAATTGATGGTCTGGAATTATCACAATATCATAATCATATGACATCGAAAAAATGCATAGTATGAATTCATTCCCTTATGCCCAAATTGAACACATTCATTCTAACTTGAACAAACTTAATATACCTTATAAACATAAGCATTTGCATCAATATATCAATAAAACATTAAGTCATTACATATTATATATAATCACTCAAGTTCCCAATTCATAAACATTCATAACTAACACATCACACTTGTTCTTTAAATCACATTAGCATTCTTAAATAAACTTCATTCCTTTAACAACTTATAAGCTCCAAAATTAGATATTTTGTTATCAAATAACACCTTTCTTATGTTTTTACTTCAATTAAAAATCTAAATCTTATTTAACCTTTAATTAAACTATTCCACATCAAATTAGGTTCATTTTCAAGCTCAATTAAGTCCATTTAAACCATTATTAAATACCTTAACCTTATATAGTACAACAATTGTCTGAAACCAACATTTTCTACTTCCTAAGTACTTCCCACGACTGTGGGAATGAACCTTATAAATCCCACAATCGTGGGATGAGTGAACTAAATAAATCCCATAACCTCCCATTTGTTTCCAAAACTTAACTTCTTCACTTCCATTCGACACACCTTCAACAGAGTCCATCAACTTCAATTCTAACTTATTTATGCTTCAATACCTCATCAAATTCATGTCCAAACCAATTCAAAAATCATTCATAAAGTAGCTCATAATCCATGATCTTTCAAGTATCAACATCTAAAGCAAAAGCTATCAAACAAGTATCATATTCTAGACTTCAATTTTTCATCAACTCAATACATATTCTATCCAATTCAAACATCATATAATTCATATTACATCATATTATCAAGTTTAGGATTCCTTGACCTTCTTAATTTCAAAGAAAAACTCCAAAGAAGCAAGCCAACTAGACTTCCAAGCATCCATACATAACTCTTAGACCAAGGTGCAAATTTTCGCATCAAAAAAACAATAACACAGAAAATAGCAAGACTTACTTCTTAGTGCAGCAACTTACAAAGATTCCAAGTGAAGTTTATACAAAATCAAGAAAAATTGCAGAAGTTGAGAGGGAGTAAGAGTTTCAGTAGTGAATAAGAAAGGAGAAGGATGAGTTATAGTAGAAAATAGCTCATGCATAAGGTCATACCATATGTAAGATGACTCATCTTACTCTAAGGACACTTGTTACTTAAGGACACAATCCACATGTCCTCTCCCTAGCTAGCACACATGATCTTCTATAAGGCTACTAAATGTCACAATTTAATTAGGTCACTTGTCACTCAACTAATGTTGCTAAATGTCAATGCATCAACTATGCCAAATATCACTAACTTATAGGCTTAGTCATTTCAATTTTCATGTACCAACTTATCTTGCTACTTGACAATTTTCCTAGTCCAAATTTACATTTTAATACCTCAATTTTCTAATGATAACAATTAATTTCAAATCACTAAGTATGATCCATTAAACCAAAATTCAAGTCATATACAATTCTCGATCATATCACAACTTTTAATACCTATCATACATGTACTTTCATGAACATGTAACATTCCAACCAGGGTACAATTTGGGGCCTTACACTTTTGCCTAAGCCACCATTTATTGTTTTTTGACCTAGCAAGTTTTTGATTTCTAAATGTTCATCTTTGTTTTAGGCGGTCATTTATTGGTTTTTAAGTTAACAACACTTTTGGATACTTAAATATTTGTTTTGGAGATTATGATATAATTGTTCCTAAAAGGAAATCTTCTATCTCTTTTCTCTCTTTTTTATTTTCCTTTTTATTATTTATTTATTGGGTTATTTTGCTCAAGTGATTTATTAGCTTTCCATTTTTGGATTGACTCTTTTTTCTAGCTAACATCTCGATTGATGTCTACTAGTTTTGAATTTTTAAACGTAAGCTAGTTTAATGATGACTGCCTGGTAGTTCTTGGAAATAGCTAAGATGATCTATTGTGACCTAATGAACCTATAATCTTAAGACAAATAACTTGCTTGAAGTAAGGACATCAAATTTTGACCAAGTACAATATCTTGTAAAAATAGGTCAATTAAAACTTAAACAAAAAATTTATCAAGAAATTTCATATTCATGGTTCATATTTAGATGCTAAATTTTGCTTATAAAGAGAATTCTTAACTTATTATTAGGGCATTAACTTTATTTCATGTTTTCTCACAATCATTTTCTTACTTCAAGTGCATATTTAGGATGTTGTGAATTATTAACGATTTTATCTTTAATTGATAAATCCTGAACTAGATTAAATATCAAATAATTGAAACATTTCAGTATACATTCTTTCATTAGTTCCTATTAAGGTCATTATAGCATCTCTAATTATTAAGGGGAGAGTTGGAATTTATCCAACTCAAGAATTAAATTGGTGAAGATTTTTTTAATAAAGTATAAACTTATTATTCCTTTGCACAATGATAATTTTTTACACTTTCAAAGGGTTAGGAATCATTTTAATAAGACAAAAATGTAAACGTCGCCATTTTTTTAATTTAAAAGGCTCAACACTATAGTTTGATTATATACCCGAACCCTTTTTGTTTATAATTGGATTGTTTTCTTGGTTAACTGATTATTGATCAAACACTGACTCATCTAGATTATCAAGATCATATAAGTCTACATTGAACAAAAGGAAAAGATATTAATATTACTATAACAAACTAGGCTATGGGCTATAAACAAAAACATAGCCAAATCATCCAAAAGTGTCACATATTATATTTGTGACATTATCAAATTGTTGCCTAGATTGTAGCCAATTCCTTGTTGCAGAACAATTTAAGTAAAATTTTCTTGAATCATAAATAAAGTAAAATTATTAGTTAAAAATTATTTTATACCAAAATACCATGGATGCATAGTTACTATATAGTGGAAAAAATATAACAAATATTGTTTAGCTGCATTTTCTTATATTGTAGTCATATATTATTTGTTATATCTTGATAATTTTGCAAGAATGCTTTTGTAACTTCGAGTTTGTGAAAATTTAGTCAAAAATATAAACAAAAACTATTTGCAACATTTTGTTTAAACCTTTATAATTTTCTATGAGAAGTCTATTCTATTTTGATTTTTTATTATTATAGATTATATTGTTATTTGAATAAATAATTTTTAAGTTCTCACCTTTAATTTTGTTTAATGTCATTATTTTGTTAATTGTCAATAAAATATATAAATATTACAAATACTATAAATTAAAATATGTTTGAACATAATGTTAAGTATTATACAAAAAATTCTTGTCAAATGTTCTTTGACAGTATTGAATGTAGCAAATGCAGTTCTATATCTTTTGCTCAACTCGCATTTACAACTGCTACTTGGCACATACTTGGGTGGAACAATTACTAAAATCTAGATAATATTATCCAATAAGGTTAAGAGTTACTGACAATATTGGTGAAAAAAAATACATAAGATGTAGCATATTCATCATATTTCAAAGGAAAAATAAGACGCACAAATTTAGAACACATGAATGGTAAAAACTTACTTTATCATCTATAAATAACCATAAGATTCTAATTCACATATGCATTATATAGATACAAGATCATCCCTGAAGATTATCAAATGGTATGATCAATGAATTTGTAGCATATGAAAGAGGAAAAAATAATTACTATTTTTCAAAGAGTACTTGCCAAGGTGGTGATGGAATTCCACTGAAAGGTGAGAATCCAATTAGTAGTTGATAGGTAATAACACCAATGATCCATAAGTTTACCTCCAGGCTGAAATGTTTTACAAAGACTTAGGTGCAGTATGATCTGCACTTCCAACTGGCTCAATAAGTATGGATGACAATGGGTCAGACTAGCCTTTGCTAATTGGGGAGTGAAATGAGGCAGCGAGCTCGAGCCTAAACTCGACCCCTCCAATTTTTTAAGTAAAGGTTCAAAACAATGTCGTTTTTAGCAAAATGACATCTCGACCTAAGGTCGGTCGAACCTGGGCTTAGTTTTATCAACCTAGGTCTAGTCCATTGACTTCAAGTCGGGCTCGGTTTAGGCCCAATCCCAGTTGTCACCCTATTAGTAAGTCTTTCGTGCATTTATGGGGCACCATTACTCTCGCCGCCAGCCAGGGAAAAAAGCTGAAATTTAAGGTGGCAGTATAATCTTGATAGGAGTGATCTCTAATTCAGTAATTTTTATTTCCTATTTTTAGGACCAAATCCTCTGTACCCACTACTCAAGATCAACTCTATGCCATTTAAGTATGGTCACAAATTTTAGTGGATCCCAGCAAAATTTGTGGCCATACTTGAATGGCACAGAGATGGTCTTGGGTGGGTACAGAGGATTTCACTGCCTATTTTTGGCCTAAATGAGTCTCTGAAATCAAAGGATTATACTTCTTATTATTTAACACAAGAGGATGGCAGTGGAGTCCCTAGGAGGCTAGGTCAAGAGTGGGAGTTAAGGGTTGTTAGCAAAGTTATGAATACCGCACCGAACTCGGTACCAGATTGAGCTCTGGAACAAAACTATACCGGTACCAGTCAGTACCGAGTACCATTTTGGGTAATTTTTTAAATTTATAAAATAGTCCCTAAAAGTTTTAAAATTTACAAAATAGTCC
>JAOQMP010000209.1:28895467-28908455 GCA_027563575.1 Erythroxylum pedicellare | reverse complement strand
CAATGGAATTGTTTCCAACTTGTCAGCTCCTCGAACACCTCAATAGAATGGTGTAGCAGAGAGGAGGAATAGGACTCTATTGGAAATGGTAAGATCAATAATGTCCTAAGGTAGCCTTTCAGAATCGTTATGAGGATATGTCATACAATCAACAACTTATCTTCTTAACCTTGCTCTATCCAAATTGGTGCCTAAAACACTTATGGAGTTATGGGCTAGTCGAGTGCCTTCATTGCGGCAATTAAGGACTTGGGGCTACCGAACCCATATTCTAAAGCCTAAATCCACAAAGATAGAACCAAGGTCTAAAGTATGTTTGTTTGTAGGATATCCTACGGGTCCACGAGGGTACTATTTTTACAGTCCTCAGGACAGGAAGTTATTTGTGTCAACAAATGGAACCTTATTGGAGAAAGAATTTGTGAGAAATCATAAAGGAAGAAATGAAGTAGTACTAAAGGAGTTAGCTATTTCATCCAAACTAAGAGCTAATTTACATATAGCATAACAAGATGTCGAAATGGATTCAAGATTTAAATCAGAAGAGTAGCCTGAACATCAAGTAGTGCATAGACATAGTGGGAGGGTTGTATGACAACCAGATAGGTATCTAGGTCTAAGAGAAGGCATAATTTCCATCTCGGACTAAGAAGAGACAGATCCCATTACTTACACACAGGCTATTAATTATGTTGATGCAGAAAAATAGCTCAAGGCAATGAAATTGGAAATAGATTCCATGTACACTAATGAAGTCTAAATCTTTGTAGATTTACCCCTAGATGTAAAAGTCATAGGGTGTAAATGGATCTACAAAAGCAAAGGATGATCAGATGAAAAGGTAGAAACTTTTAAAGCTAGATTGGTAGCTAAAGGCTATACTAAAAAAGAAGGTATAGATTATGAGGAGACTTTTCTCTAGTTGCCATGCTTAAGTCCATCAGAATTCTTTTGGCTATAGTAGCCTATTTTGATTCTAAACTATGGAAAATAGATGTCAAGACTACATTTCTTAATGGGGATCTTAAGGAGACCATTTATATGGCCCAACTAGAAGGATTCATTGAGCCAAGTAACGAGCATAAGATATGCAAATTGTAGAGATCCATATATAGACTTAAGCAAGCATCTAGGTCTTAGACCATTAGGTTTGATAAGTATATCAAAACCTATGGGTTCATACAAAACCTAGATGAGCCTTGTATCTATAAAAGGATACAAAAAGGCAAGATTATTTTTCTAATTCTATATATCGATGACATTCTGCTCATTAGGAATGATGTAGGAATGTTATCTACGGTCAAAGGATGGCTGAACGAACATTTTGTCAATTAAGGATTTAGGAGAGGCTAATTATATTCTAGGGATCAAACTTATAAAGGATCGTAAGAACAAACAGATAGCCTTATCTCAATTATCCTACATTGAGAACATGCTCAATAAGTTTGCTATACAAGATTCTAAGAGGGGTTTCACACCTACTAGACATGGAATCAAACTTTCAAAGGAGCAAGCACCTAAGACCCAAGAGGAGGTTGAATGCATGTATAACATTCCATATGCTTCAACATTCGGAAGTTTAATGTATGCTATGCTTTTCACTAGACCAGATATTTGTTGTGCAGTAGGATTGGTAAGCAGATTCTAGTCCAATCCAAGAATGGATCAATGGACTGCAGTTAAGTGTATACTGAAGTATCTTCATAAGATGAAGAACTTAATGCTTGTTTAATCTAAAAGTAACCTTATTCTGATAGGAAATATAGATTTCGATTTCCTATCAGATGTTGATTCAAGTAAATCAACTTTTGGGTCTATATTTATTTTAGGAGGTGGGGCCATAGTCTGAAGGAGTGTCAAGCAATCTTATATTACTGATTCGACTATGGAAGCTGAGAATGTTGCTACTTGTGAAGTAGCAAAAGAAGCTGTCTATCTCTGCAAGTTCCTAAATGATTTGTAGGTAGTTCCTAAAGTAGAAAAGGCCATTACACTTTATTGTGATAATAGTGGGGCAGTGGCTAATTATAAAGAACCTCGGAACTATAAAGCTACTAAACACATCGAGGGAAAGTATCATCTCATAAGGGAGATAATAAAACGTGGTGAGGTGAATATGGATAAGATTCCCATAGAGCAAAACCTTACTGATCCATTTGCGAAGACTTTAGGGTCACCTAAAAGGGATAGGAATGAGGGATATGTCAAACTTGCTTTAGGGCACGTGGGAGATTGTTGGGGTTATGTAAATATAGTGCCCTAGAAAGCAAGCGTATTTATATATAACTTAATCTTCTTCTAATTACTTTTGCAATGAAAATATTTATTATTAATAAAACAAATTTGGTTTTATTTGTATAAACATTATATAACTAGTCATAAGGTACCAAGATTCTTTTACAAGTAATATACATATACATGGAGATGTGTGGGAAACATATATATTATTATAATCTAAATTAGTTGATTTAAAGTTGAATAATAAAGTTGGTCACTTGATTATGGTTTAGATTATAGTGTTGTGATTTATCTCCGTGTAAGTAAAGGAGTTTACTTCAAGGGAATAATGAGTTTCATATCATGATAGTAGTTAACTATCGATAATGACACTATTAAATGAATCTGGAATCACGTACAGTTTTAAAGATTAAAGTAGGTTGTTTCTTAATCTTAAAACATACACTTCAGCATTCTTTTATTATGGACCACAATCTTAATGAGTGGTGAATTCATATATGTTTCATTATAATTCTTAATATGATCAGAATGAATTTTTACAGAGTATCAATCTAGTGTCTACATGTTAGAATTATTAATTGAAACATATAGTAGGGAATATTGACTCAAATAAAGATCTTATAGTGATATCATCACTTCTAGATGTTTTACGGAGATATTTGTGATTAAACTGGTGCCAGTAGTTTGATAAACTAGCTACTCATCAAGTTTTAACACTAAGATGAGATCATGTGTGTTAATCACCATATAGAGTAAAGCTAGAGATCTAGAAGGAAAAACCAATTAAGGGTAAAATGGTAATTTTACCCTTTATTGTGCAAATGGCTATAATACGGTTAATTGTAAAGTTTCCAATTGGACATCTTATTTGAAAAATGTGATCTCATAATATTTATTAATTCAAGAGTTCAACTAATTTTCTTTAGTGGGATGACCTTTGGTTAATAAGTTGGGATTAATTCTAATGAGATTAAATTAATTCTGGGCTTATTAGAGCTTGAATTACATAAGTCCAATTAGATTCCCCACTTGGCTTCTAGGAAAAGTTATCAAGCAAAGTAAGAAAAATAAATAGAGGTTATCGGAAAGAAAATAAAAAGGAGAGGACCAAACTAGATTCGGAATAATAATACCGGAATAATTTAATTAAGAGTTAATTAAATTAGGTTTTAAGCCTATGATTAAATGATATTAAGTGTTAATTAGAAGCCCAAAGTAAACATTTAATATTTGGCTAGATTTTGGTTTGATTTAATTAATTATATTAATTAAATTAAAACAATTTTTATAAAGACAAAAAGAAGGAGAGCAAAAACCAATACTACAATGATGTACCTTTCAGTTTTGCATAGCTAAGGTGGGTTTTTTATCATGCTTCATCATCATTAAATGGTTTAATGGTGTCCTCATTAAACGGTTTAATTGTTGTATCATTAAATGATTTAATGGTTATCATCTAATGTTGGCCTGTAGAAAAACATATAAACCTTTCAGCATTCTTCTGATTAAAGGAGTAAGTGCATTTGTTGCTCTCTCTCTCTCGTTTCATCTTCCGACCAAAAATGAGATTATCATTTCTTTTTGTATTTTCGTCTATATATATTAAACAAATGTGAATGTCACATTTATGGCTCTCTCTTTCATTTTGTGAAAAAGAATGAAGTGGTGCCAAAGTGGCCTCTCCTTTTTCCTTTTACCGAAATTGGTAATGAGAAGAGTCTCATTTTAGTTCTTTCGACAACTAAGGAAAACCTCTACAATATTTCTTCTCCTTTCCCACCAAAGGATCTTGTTAACTAAGTTGTCCAAGGATAAGAAGAGGTAGATCAGATTGGTTGAGGATACAATAAAGAGAAGAAGATAAATATGGAGAGGATACAATAGCGAGGAGTCAAAGTTGTAGTAAAGGAGTCCGTAATACTACGATCTTGTTCTTATTCTATTTATTTTTCTAATACCGTATCATGTATGGATTAAACATGTTGATTTGGTTATTATGCTTCCGCTGTGTTTTGATTTCGAAAAAAGTTTTTAAAATCTATCGTTTAGCCAAATCTAGTATGCTTTTGTTTTCGATACAACACTTTTATGTTATTTATTTTTCTAATACTATATCATGTATGGATTAAACATGTTGGATTGGTTTTTATGCTTCCGTTGTGTTTTGATTTCAAACAAAAGTTTTTGAAATCTACTATTTAGTCAAATCTAGCATAATATTGTTTTTCGATCCAACAAATACATCATGTTCCCAAGAAATACAGATTTCTCATAAGTGAACTTAACGACGTACTGCTCGTAAAAAATGATGAACCTACTACCTATGAAGAGATTCTAGAGAGTTCATAATCTAAAAAATAGCTTTAAGCTATGAAATCCGAAATGGATTCCATGTATGAAAGCCAAGTATGGAATTTGGTTGACCCACCCGAATGGATAAAACCCATAGGGTGCAAATGGGTTTTCAAGAAGAAAACTAGCATGGAGGGTAATGTAGTTACCCATAAAGCTAGGGTTGTAGCTAAAGGTTATCGTTAAAGGCAAGGTGTTGACTATAATAAAATGTTTAGCCCAGTAGCTATGCTTAAATCCATTAGGATACTCCTAGCCATTGCCGCTCATTATGATTACAAGATGTGGCAAATGGATGTGAAAATGACTTTCCTTAATGGAAACCTAACTGAGGATCTGTATATGACACAACCTGATGGTTTCATATCTATAAATGGAGAAAAGGTATGCAAGCTTTAGAAATCCATTTATGGATTGAAGCAAGCATCCAAGTGTTGGAATATCCGATTTAATAAGACAATCAAAGAGTTTGATTTCTCACAAAATTTGGATAAGTTATGTGTGTATAAGAAGGTTAGTGGGACTGCAATCGTCTTCCTTATACTATATGTAGATGACATATGGCTAATAGGAAACGATGTCTCTACTTTGCAATCGGTCAAAATTTGGTTAGCTAAGAACTTCTCTATAAAAGACCTTTGAGAAGCAACTTATATTTTAGGGATAAGGATCTATAGTGATAGATCTAAGTGGTTACTTAGTCTTTCTCAGTCTACACACATAGACAAGATGTTAAAGAGGTTTAGCATAGGACAGTCCAAGAGAGGTCATCTTCCTATGGTACATGGGATTACACTTTTTAAATTCATATGTCCAAAGACACAAGATGAGAGGACTCGTATGAGTTTGATTCCTTATGCTTTGGCTATAGGATTAATCATTTATGCTATGTTATGTACTAGAGCTAACGTATCATATGCTCTAAGTGTTATTAGCAGATACCAGTTGAACCCTATAAGGGTCATTAGGTGGCTGTCAAGAATATCCTTAAGTACTTGAGAAGAACTAAGGATGTATTCTTGCTATATAGAGAAGGTGATCTTGTGGTAAGTGGGTATACTGATGTCAGTTTCCAATCTGATAGGGATGACTTTAGATGCTAGTCTGGATATGTATTCACACTGAATGATGGTGCAAGTAGTTGGAAGAGCTCTAAATAAAAGACAATAGCAAATCCGACAATATAGGCAGAGTACATTGCAGCTTTAGAAGCAACAAAGGAAGTGGTTTGGATCAAGAAGTTCATCATAAAACTTAGGGTGGTTCCAAGCATCGCTGACCCAGTGTAGTTGTATTATGACAACAACAAGGCTATAACACAAGCAAAGGAACCGAGGTCTCATCAGAAGTCCAAGTATGTACTTAGGCGCTATCATTTGATTAGAGAAATCATTGGTAGAAATGATGCCAAGATAGAGAGAGTTCCCACTGATCAAAATACAGTTGATCTGTTGACTAAGTCTATTTCCCAAAAGAGTTTTGTGTCACATGTACACACCTATAATATTAGATATCAAGGAGATTGGCTTTAGTGCAAGTAGGAGTTTGTTAGAAAAATGCTCTAAAGGCAATCGTCTTTAACACTTATTGTACAAATCATTTTATGATTAATAAAGGAATTTTTCATTATTTCGATGTTCATACATTTATGGATTTGATATTGGTCTTAAATTAATTTAATGAAGTCCTTGATACAAAATATAGCATGGCAGAAATTATGATGAGATCATAATAATAAGATTCCTATCATCTGTAATTATGTTAATATTTAAACGTTTCCTAGTCATAGGATTAATGAGATGGGATATCATTATTTCAGATATATTAGCACATGTTATGCTCCTTAATTGGATCAAGCAGTAGATCTCATAAGCTATAGACATGAGTTGTTTAGAGTTAAAATATGGATGTTTACTAAGGGTAGCAAGTACATTGGATTAACCTACTATAAAACAATGATACGGATATTCTATTATTATGTCAATAATAGTCTCATCATAGCAATGGTTCCAGTATCCTTTGACTTGAGGTGCTGAAATATATCTCGGATACTGATCATGTGCTTTGAATCCATTCATCGGTGCTTTTTAAGGGTTACTCATAAGATGGTGATTGGCTATAGCTTGAGGTACTTAGAGGTAATTTGAGTAGCCAATAAAGGATTCACCACTCATGATAGAAGGAGATGATACCTACGGTCTCTTGTTGGGGTCATTACTCTAGAGTCTCTAGCAAAACCAGATATGTGTCATAAAGAGAGTCTTCAATTATACATAGAGCAATGAGATCCCCAGGATAATATCTAATATCACTTCGATTAGATGTGACGTAGTTAGTCTAGTAGGAATTAACACTTTAACCATACCCTAAACTAAGTAGGGTATAGATGGTGAAAAGATGAATTGTATGGCAACATTGCTTATAGAAGAGTTCATAGTCAAACCACTGACTTTACAATCAATTGGGGGTCATGACGTATTGCTAGATACCGCTCTTGACTTACATCAATTAAATGTTAATTCAAGTGGTCAACATAAATGGGAACTAAAGGGTCAACTAGTTTGACTTAGTAAGGTTCACATTCAATTTTCTATAAGCTTTAATTATCTTATAGTTATTTTTAAAAAAAAATATTAAAGACTAATAACAAACTTAAGAGGGAATCTAATATCATTTACCAACTCTTTAACCTTACCCCTGAATTCATTAACCATATATTCCTTCAATGCCAATTCCTTTGGGCCTTATCAAATCATATTTAATGTCTACGCATCATCTCATAATTGAAAGCATAACTACCAAGAATAACGAAATGGGAAGAAAAAAAACTAGATAAGTTAAATAAAAGGGAACTACTATATCTTTAAGATTAATTTCGTTTGAAATTTAAAAAGAAAGAAATACGAGAATATTCGAAAAAAAGAGCTCTTGATAGGACTATCTTCATATCTTAAATTTGAGTTTGATTAGAAAATTAATTATGGGCAACAATGTGTATGTAAAAGTTAGCTTGGAGATGAAACTTATATGGAATATACCTAATGATGAAGGAACTTGAATCCTCATTTAAGTATGTCTTCAAGTTGTATTAATATTCTTAACCCAATTTGATAAGTTGAATGATTAGTAATATCTATTAATTGATTTATACTCTAGTAATTGGTTTAGTTTATAGGGTCTTTTCTCCAAGATGTCATTATCTCCTTTCTCTTTGCCTTTTTGCTTCTTCAATAGTAATTCAACTTTTAAAAAAAACTCTATTCTGATGTGGTTGAAGTAATTATATATTATCTAGTACTCTTTTATAATATTTGTATTTTAATATGAAAAACAAATGAACAAGTGTAGGGATAGCAATAGGACATGGTGAGCCTAGGCTTAGGGTAGCAAGCCCTATCCTGAGCCCGACTGTGCCAAAGACGACCCAAACTTGAGCTTAGCTAGACTCGGTTCGACGAATTTTTTAATTAAAAGTGGAAAACAAAGTTGTTTCAGCAAAACGACATCATTTTACTTCTGAAGGACTGGCCTTGGGCCGGCTGACCCTGATCTTGGTAGCTTAAGCCTGAGCTCAGTTTAAGGCCCAACTGGGCCTTAAAAACTGGGCCCGAGGCCTGGTCAACTCAGGTTTAGCCAGTTGAATTCGAATTAGGATGGGGCCAGGACCCAATTGCCATCCCTAAACAAGTGTGGATTTTCTAATATTAAAACATCCTATAAAGTTTGAATCACATTACCTAATCACTTTTAGATGTTTAGACCTTAAATACATGAGCATTTAGTTCTTTGTTCCTCTCAGAACTACCTTTAACCAAAGAATAAGGAATTGAGTATGTCTCTTTTCATTCTACATTATCTTTTAGAAATATCATGAGACTAACATTTTCCCTTTTAGGATAGGGACAAATCTTTTCTAGAACACTTGTCTATATTAAACCTCTCTAAAATTCTTTTGATATACACTTCCTGAGATAGTCTCAAAAACCTATGTGATTTATCATAGGAAATTTCAATTCTTATTATATCAGATGCCTCTTTTATATCTTACATTTTAAAATTCTCAAGAGATAAAATCATTTGTCCTGTGTAACATACCCAAATAATTGAAAGAAAATAAGATATGGTGAATATAAAATACTAAGAAATCTTACTCTTACTAATTTTTTTAAGTATATACACCAATCAATAATGTTTTTCTTGAAAAGCAAAAGAATGTTATATCAATGAACCTAAGATACCATTATTGACAATTTTGTTTAAGACCATATATAGACTTCTTGAAGTTTACATATAATTTGACCTTTTGTTAAGAAACCTTTAGGTTGGTCCTTAAATACATCCTCTTCAAGATCCTTATTAAGAAAGTTTGTTTTCATATCTATTTAATGTAACTCTAAATCATATTAAGCCACCAATTACATTATAAAACTTAATCAGTATTTCTTTGAAACCTATGAAAATATCTCTTTATAACATACACCACAATTCTAAAAATAACCCTTGGTAGTAAGTTTGTCCTTATATCATTCAACATTACCATCTAACTCAAAATTGGTTTAAAAAACCTATTTACTCGTAACTTGCTTATAACCATTTGGTAATTCAACAAGTTCCTAAATTTTATTTCCTTTTATGGATTTTAATTCATCTTTTATAGAAATCAATTCACTTCTTAGACTATTGCACATTTTATGGCTTGTAAAAATAAACTAAATCTTTATTAATTCTAATATCAACATTTAAGTATTGTAAATAAACAACATAATGGTTCAAAATGGCTATCTTTCTTTCTTTCTAAGATCTTCTTATAGATATTATTTCTTGTGGCTCATATACTATAGGTCACTGTGAGTTGGTTCTTGTAGGTGTGATCTTCCATTCAAATATTGTTTACTATTGTCTAAATTTTCATTAATTGCTTGAATAATATTTGGAATGGATATGGATATAGAAGCATATTTTAGATAAAGGAACCATTTTGGCCATTCATTACTCTGACTAAATTCACCATTCTCAATGAATCTATAATTTTTAGTTTCCATAATTTTGGGACCATAATTCAAATAATTAAAACTAAATCCTTTTCTTTAGGTAACTTATAAAGTAACCATTAATCATTCAAGATTTTTTTTTCTTTTATGTGTATTATAGTCCTTTCTTCTTTTAGGCATCCTCAAATATGTAAATGTCTCAAACTAGATCTTCTTTAGTCCACAGTTAAAAAAGAGATTTTAGAATTGCCTTACTAAGGACCACTTTTAATAAATACATAGTAGTCTTAAGGGAATATATTCATAAAGATTAAGATAGTGAAGAGTTACACATCATACTTCTAACTATATCCACCAACATCCTATTACACCTCTTTCTCACACATTTTGTTGAGGTGTTCCTAGAATAGTATACTAAGCATATATGCCATGTCTTTTAAAGAACTTTGTAAATAGACCTAGACTTTTCCTCAATTTCCATATTTTTGAGAGTATTCACCCTTCTTATTAAATCTTACAATTTTTGCCTTTTTGTCTAATTAAATTTCAACCTAAGTTATCTATACCTTAAGAGCATTGATTACTTGACATTTTTCCTTAAGAAATTTGACATAACCTTATCATAAGAAGTCATTGATAAAAGTAATAACATATTTTTCTCCATTATTAAGATGACTAAAATTGTAGCAAGGCCAGACACTGGGAATGATAGTGAATCACTCTTTCATGATATAATTCATTTTTAACTCACTTCCTCGTGAGTGTGGACCTTTAAAATTCACTATAGTGTTATGAAAGAAGTGCAGGATGTTAATAAATTGTGTAGTAAGCTTACTTAAAAGGAAGTAAGACTAAAGAAACAAGGGAGTCATTCTACCATCCTAATGCATTAAGAAGCCAAGAATGTATCAAAAGTAAAAGCTAATAATTTTAAGAAGAAGAAGTTGTTTAAATCAATAAAATTAATATATTTAATAATCTCATTCTTTACTAATCTTTCTAACCTTTTTTGGATATATGACCTAAAAATCTATGCCATAAGTAAGTAGATTTTTCATCTAGCGCACTTTTATTTCCAACATTACCATAAATAATAAGCAAATAAGCAATTTTATTGTATTGTTTCAATTTATATAAACTATCAATAAGAATAATGAAACCAATAACTACAATATTATTAATTAATTAAATCAATTGTGTCCAGTCTCCTTTAAACCTAATAAAAATAAAGTTTGAAATAGAAGTTAGGTTTTAAGAAGTTAAAAGTAAATAAAGAGTTTCCAAGAGATCTAACCTGTGACTAAAAATCAAGATGACATGACAAGTCCTTATACCTTCAATTAAAATATTTATATGGTTTCCAAATAAAAAAGTTCTTATTTGGATTTATGGTTTGAATTGTAAGAAATCCCTATATCATACTGGACATATAAGTAGTACACCAATATCAAGCCACCAAGAATGGAAGAACTTCATATAAGTTTGATTCGAAAAATATAGAACATAATAATTACCTTTCTTTTCAAACCAAATCTTACATTTGAGACAAGCTTATATAATTTACATTGTTTACCCTTTGTTCCTTTTAATTTGCTTGTGTAAAATTAACATGTGAATTCGTCTAAAATTTTGTGTCTTTTACTTTCAATCTTTATTGGTTTATTAATGTACTACATTGATGGAATTTTTTTCTTAGTTTTGCTTCATTTTAAGTAAGCTTACTAGAT
This sequence comes from Erythroxylum pedicellare, assembly GCA_027563575.1. Taxonomy (NCBI): domain Eukaryota; kingdom Viridiplantae; phylum Streptophyta; class Magnoliopsida; order Malpighiales; family Erythroxylaceae; genus Erythroxylum; species Erythroxylum pedicellare. The sequence continues at coordinate 28,897,147 of JAOQMP010000209.1, read as the reverse complement.
AATTTCTTTATTAATAAATATTATTAATTAAACATATTTGTATTTTTTGGATATAAAAATATATTTGACCAAAAATACTGATTTACTACCATTATGTTTACTTTCTTATACAATAATTCAAGTCATTTTTGTAGGAAAATCTCGATGCGTGCATCATATACACATAGTGTGGAAAACCAAAAAAAATTATTTCGGGACTTTCTCGAAGTCCGGGATCTATGTGCCTATACAAAGAAATACCATTAAACATAGCTGAAAATTCCCAATTCACATACACATTCATAACATATATATATAGAGGAATTCATGGCATTTACACAAATCAACCATTCATGTAATAACCATGTACCTTTTATGTAGTCTCTCATCGGGTTATCGCAAACCACAATGAACAAAATAGACCATCTCCAATAGTATCCACGTAGAGATCAAAGAAACTAACCGAATCAAACTCTTTGATCCAAAAAAGGCTAGAATAAAGACAAGAGAGCTAGTTCTCTTCTTTTTCTATGGAGAACTAAACTGTGAAAGAGAATGAAGAGGGAGAAGATGAGAAAGATGAGGAGAATGGCTTGGAAATTTGTTTTCTAAACTTGTTAAAACCATTTTTCTCACTATCATCATCCTTCTTTATAGCTTTTTGTTTTTGTCTTTTATCATTTAAAGACAATAAATGCATCACCTTTAAAGAAGCCTCTCTCATCTTCCACATTGCACATATCTTATATATATATATATATATGCTGAGGTGATCCAATCACACTAGGGTCAGTCCTACCAGGTCCCAGATGTGAAAAAAATATCGAAGACCTGTTTCAGTAATATCGATGTAACGATCTCATTGGGACATGTCCTGATCTCATCGGGATGCATTTGGTTCTATTACTCTCCATATAATGGATCTTTGTAACATCCTGTTCCTATACTAAGGGTTAGAGCTCTATATTTTGGTAATTAAAAAAATAGCAATGAGAGATTAGGAAAATGCATTTGTCATGCTCATGCATGATGTAACATACACACATGTGAATTTGAATTTTTGCACACATTAAAATGAATGTACATGCATTCATTTACATTCTAGGTATAATTGATTTATTAATGTGATATTATTGTTAATTGTGATTTATTTGCATTAAAATCCGAATTGGAGAATATAAATTGTTGATTTAGAATTTTTGGAGAATTTTAGGAATAATTTCCAAAATTGTTAGATATTATTGTATTAGGAAAAATGCCACTTGGCAAATAAATTGATGTATAGAAAATATAAATGAGTGTAATGATATTGAAGAAACTTGTGAGGAGATGATGTTGAAAATTTTTGAGATAACTGAAATGAAAGGATGAGAGTTAGGGAACTAGTTCAATAAGGACTAGCTAGTTAGGAAATTAGCTAAGAGCTTAAGAAGTGGAAAAGTGTCCAAGTTTTAAGTTAAATTTTCTTAACCTTGAAAGACCATGTACGTTACTCTTGTCTTCATCTTCCTAATAGCTTCTTTCTCAATTTTTCCATTTACGTAGAGTTTTCCATCAAACCTTCACCTAAGTCACACCTTGTTTTTATCTGTTTTTTTCTACTCCCAACTTCAGTTTCCTTCCCTTTTGCTTTAAGAAAAATTGAAGCTTGCCAACCTCTACAATGATGTATGTGAATGGCATGGACACTAGGGCTTCTTA
>JAOQMP010000209.1:28862206-28874114 GCA_027563575.1 Erythroxylum pedicellare | reverse complement strand
TAATTAAAATTTAATTGAAATTAGAATTTAATTTTAATTAAATTACTAAAACGTCTAAAGTTTATTATAAACAGGCTCAAACTCTATGGAGCTACCATTTCTTACTTAACCTTTTATGTAAGAGTTACAAAATTTTCTCAATTTAATCTATGAAAACCATTAGAGGCCGAATATTTATGTGACTACGGTGGTTAAGATGGATCGGTTTCGAAAACAATTCAAAGAATATAATAAGATAAAGATCAAGTTTTGGAATAAGATACAAATTTTGATTCATACTTTCTTATAATTCATATATTAATCATTTTATAAAATTACAGAGATCTTGATTTTAAGGAAATAAAAAATTATGGAACAATTTTGTGAGTATTCAGTTGCAGTCGTGATCAAATCCCAAAGTCAATTTTCCAACAGAAACACCATATACAACACAGAGGATTTCTTGTGCAAGAGACGGGGCATGAGATCGTCTGTGTCATCAAGCCTATGCCATTCCTCTGCCGTCCTTCTCCAGCCACAAATTTTGCTCTATCAAATTTATTTATTGCGAAGTTTGTGGTTGAAGGAAAATGGTACAGGGATGGCACATACAATCTTCTCCCGAGAGGAACAAAAAGCAAGCTAATTTCTCTGACGTCTTTGGACGGCTCTCGGTCTTTTTTGAGTTGTTTATAATACGGGGTTAAGAAGACAAGAAAAATGACAAGATGAGAGGTCTATTTTCTTAATAAAAAATAAAAGTTTTATTGAATATATATTAAAGTTATATAAAATACTAAAATAAATAAATTAAAATTAAAATTAGTTAAAAATAAACAAAAAGATTACATATAAAAATGAAACATTCATTTAATTAGTATAATTTTTAATAAAAAATAAAATTTTAATGCATGTATATATTAAATGTAAATAACATGATAAAATGAATAAGTTGAAATCAATTATATTTTTAAAAGAAGTAAGCAAAAAATTATATATGAAAAATGAAACATATATTTAATTAGCACAATTGCTTAACAAAAATTAAAATTTTTAATGAATGTATACATTAAATGTACATAAAATGATATAATGAATAAGTTGAAACTCAATTTATTTTTAAAGAAAGTGAACAAAAAAGATTATATATATGATAAATGCAAAATTAATTTAATCAACACAATTGCTTAATAAAAATGAGTTTTTTTTAATGACTGTATATATTAAATGTATATATAAAATGATAAAATAAATAAAATAAAACTAACTTCGTTGTCAAAGGAAGTGAATATAAAATATTATATATGAGAGATGCAACATTCATTTAGTTATCACAATTGTTTAATGAAAAATAAGTTTTTTTAATAAATGTATATATTAAATGTACATAAAATGATAAAATGAATAAGTTGAAACTAAATTTGTTTTTAAAAATAATATAAAAAAGATTACATTATCAAAGTAAAAGAATATCATTGTGCTAATATTATCTAAATTTTTTTAATGATGCAATTTACAAATAGTCAAAATGAAATTATCAACTAATGTTGGAGTCTTGGAGACTAAAGAGCAGATATTAAAGTCGAGAATTTGTAAAAAATAATTACACAAGTAAATAATTATACCTTCAATACAAAAAAATAACACAGTCTTACAAAAAAATACATAATTCTGAAAATTAAGATTGAAAATAACAAACTTGTAGTATAAGAAATGAGATAACTAATCGTTATAATCAAGATTGTAAATAGGTTACACAACTTTATCTGTATATAGAAACATTATTATGTAAATAATATTGGGTACTATAATAATTACATTAAATGAACATTAAACGCATGATAATAATTAATGAACAATTAAATATACCTTCATTGTTAAATATTTTCCTGAAATATTTTTCAGTTGAATGATTAGTCACTTCCGTATCAATACCTATAATTGTATTAATATAAAAATTAAAAAACAATATAAGATAAGATAATATCATAAAAAATAGACAAAATTGATATATTATAAAGAAAAGAGTTTACCCTTAATATCTTCATCATCTAACAAATTTGAGCTCACTAAGGGCTTCTATAGTACCGAGATGAAGTTGAGCAATTAAAAGCAAACTCTAAAGCAATAATAAATGATGAAATTGGTAATAGATCTCCTGTAATTAGTTGCATAAGCAAAAATATATTTCCATGGTTCTTCTACCATTACAATACATCAAACTCCATTCCTTTAATTTCAGTCTCAAAATCTTCCATCAGATATTTGTCTAACTCCATCATATTGTCTCACAATCTTCCATCAAATATTTGTCTAACTCCATCATATTGTAAGAAGTCTTAGCCCTTTTTTTCTCACATGAATTGTGTAAATGAGACTATCAAACTACTCTTAGAAGATGATCTTAAACATAAACCTAAAGTTGGAGCTGAACAGTCTGAACTACTATGATCTTGAATTTTACCCAATCTGAGTTAATAATCATTAAACAAATCATAATAGAATTTTAGAATTATTTAATGAAATCAACATGCACTTGAGCCCAATCACCATACAACAAATTATATATAAAATTAGCCCTCTCCATCTTATATTTTAGTTCCAACACAAATATGACAACCACATTATGTCCAACCATAACCTATATCACCTCATTAGAACGAAACATCTAATTAGATAAAGCTTTCTTATTCTCACACATATTGGTAAAGAAATTATGTGAAGTTCGATATTTTGCTCCTAAGAACAATCCAGTAGTAGTATAACATATTTCTAACTTCATATAAAGTTTTTTAGCTAACTCTCATTGTTGTTATAAAGCAGGCAAGTATACTGAGATTCTCTTTATCTCAGCTTGGTAAACACATCAATAGATAAGATTGCCGACTCCAACATCTTGAAGGTTGAGCTCTATACCCCTAAAAGATACAACATATCGTAGAACTATACGTTAATCTATTATAAAATGCCATTTTCTCAATTATGTACAAGGTTAATTTTATACATCTTTCTAAATAAGTGTAAGATTATTTAAGCAATTATCAAAAGAAGAACTATAGACACTTAAATCATATATAAATATATACTCAAAGAAAATGCTCATCATGTATTTTTAGAAAGGGGCAGGTGCATTGCACAAACCGAACAACATCCTTTAGTAAGCAAATATACTAAACGGGCAAGTGAATGTTATCCTTGCTTGGTTTTCTAGTGCAATAGGGATTTGAAGATAACCTAAGAATCCATCTAGAAAATAGTAATATTAATATCCAGTCAGTCTTCGAAACATTTGATGAAAAAGAAATTGGTCTTTATGAGTTATAACAATCAACTTTCTATAATCAATGCATACACGACACCTAGTTTACATGTAGGTGGGAACCAACTCACTATCCTAATTAGTCACCACTGTGATTCTATATTTCTTTGGAACCACCTGAACCAGACTTACCTACTTATTATCAAATATAGGATAAATGACTCCAATATCAAGAAGTTGTAGTACTTCATTCTTCACAACTTCCATCTTTAGAGGATTCAACCTACATTATGCTTGTCTTGTGGAATTAGCATCCTGTAACTGAGCCTTTTAAATCTCATCTTTGTTGGCCATCCTTTATAGGGTCCTTTTAGGATCCCCAAATGCCCTATAACTCCTTAAGGTCATCGCGCTAACATTCTTTAGAATTACCTCAGGTTGAGATGCAAACTTCCCTCCACTTTGCGATTCTAAGCGATTGATAGCCACTACCATCCCTTCTGGCTCTCTAAAGTCTAGATGCTAAACCTTGTATCTTCAAATTGAGATCTTATCTTTTGTTGAAATTGCTTTATATCCTATTAAAATTTTAGAGTATTAGTGGCAAGAGACATAACTATATCTTTTAGAGATATACCTGAGATGGAAGAAGAGAATTATAGTATAGGTTAGGATTGTTGTGCTCTCTATAGCCTATATAGGAAGTAGTTCTACTGTTTATTTCCTTATTAATTTAGGTTTAGGTGAGCTCTCTAACGTGAGTTATAAGTCTAAGAATATGAGTTGTATTGATGGGAAAAATTTTCGCCTGCAACATGGACATACTTTATGTTTCCATCTTCCAGAGTTGAGCACCCATTTGTCAGATGGTTCAAATTTACACATACATCACAAGTTTAACATGTGTCTATCTAATAATAATTTTTCTAAAAAAATTGTTAGTTCATTTAAACGATGCTCTATAAATGAACTGTTTACCTCATTTACCATACAAACATTGTTTACCTCATTTACCATACAAACATATTTGCAAAAGCCAAATTATTGAGTGTACATTATCATGCACTCGATTAAAGTTCTAACCTCAATGGGAGCCTTTGCAAATAGTGTTCTAGCAATTGTTACATCTACCAAACTCTTATTTATAGGCAATAATCCTTTGTAGAAGTATTAGATAAGGAGTTTTCCTATGATATTATGGTGAGGGTAGTTGGCACACAACTTTTTGAGTGCTCCCTGTACTTGTAAATAAATTCTCTATGATGTTACTTTATCATGCAAATCTCGTTCCTTATACTGGTTGTCTTTGGTACTGAAAAGCACTTCTCCAAACATGTCCTTTTCATTTTGGTCCGTATGCTCACACTCCTCGCAGAAAAATCAAAGGTCAATCATTTACTACATCCTTTAGTGAAAATGGAAAGGCTCCTAGCATAATCTGCATGTCTGTTACCCTAGAAATTTCATAATAAGACAGAACACATTGAGATCTTTAAGATGCTTATGGGCATCCTCACCTACAAGACCAAAAAAGTTATACAAAAGGTGAATTAAGCCAGAATTAAGCTCAAAAGTAATATGTTCAAAAAAATTTAGAGAATTAATGCATAAAGGTGATTAAGTCAAGTATTGAGCAGCCAATTGTCTTGGAGTTCTTAGATTGGCTATAGCTTCTTCAAATTCAATTCCTTATTATATTCTTCAAGTTTTTTTTGTTTCCTTTCTCAAATATGTTTAAATAAAATTATCAAGGAGGAAACACATTTTTTTCCAAAGTTATTCATGATTAGTTTTTCCTTCTAAAGTTATATAGAATGGGTGATTCGAGGATGATGCATATGAGGTAGATGTTGTTCTGAAAGATTACCACTTATTCTTATAAACTATTGTTTGTCATCAATTGCATGAATGATTCCTTTTAATTCCTTGTGCTTCATGTAGTTTCTGGTGTGAGATCTTGAATATGAGTTGTGAAATATAGTTTTTGCATTCAACATAGTTGATGGTACCTAGTTTTTGGTGAATGGTAGTTTTTGTGCTTGATAGTACATTAAGTGTTACTCTTGCTTCACTACTTTGATGAATTTTGCATCACCTCATCCAAATACATCTCACTTTAACCTTTGACTACATTATAACCTTAAAAAGTCCTTTGATTCATAATTATACAAGTGAATCTTTATGATAGAGAAACGAAATGATATGCAAAGTTATGGAATGTCTTGATCATGAATGGTGTTTCAGTGTACTCATGAATTTATCAAACTTAAACACATTTATATCAAAGTCTACCCCTAGCTTGTTGATTTTCTGAAGAGAATGATTGTTGATTGATCACGCATAGAGGCATTGACTATTGAGTTCTTGCTATGATTTTGAAAGTTATTTCTCTTTAATTATAACTCTTTATTCTTAGGAAATATAGAAATTGTGAAAGTGTTTTAGTTTGTGACTTTGATTTTGTTGTTTTGCTCGAGGACAGGCAAGAGTTAAATGTGGGGGAATTTGATGTATGCTTAATTGTTTATATATTCACTTATTAACATTTAGTGATTATTGTTAAGAAAGGACATTTTAGTTCATATTTGATAGTAGGAACAAGTTTGAAGAACAAGAACTAAAATGGGTTAAAAGAGCATACCTTGAGCCAACATCTTGATGTTGAAAATTAATTGCCCTTTTGGAGTAAGAAGAAGATGGATCAGGGTGAAGATTGGCCAAGAAATCAAAAGAAAAAAAACAATTCAACATCTTTCTGTGCATCCAACTATCCACGTTCATGAATTGGACATTTTAATTGGTTTGCATGTTTGGATGCACGACCATGCACCCAAACATGCATATGCCCAGAAACCTAGTTTTTACTATAAATTGGTTTTTTGGATGGAAAACGAAAGAATAATCATTTTGGAGGCATGGGAAAAGGCAGGGAACTTACCTTTCTGGGTTCCATGTTAGGCTAGTCTTTATTAATCTGATTCAGAGGTGAAATCCATGTTGAGGAGTGCATTTAAGCACATCATCATTGTGTATCAGTATTCTTCCCCTCTTTAAGGATTGTTTACGTTATTTTGTGCTTATTGAATTGGATATTGTGTACGAATGATCTAAACGCTCTATTAGATTATTTTTTATGTAAACTCATTGCTAGAATTTTGAATACGACACGTAATAATTGTGTTTTAGGTTCATTTGTGGCAACTAATGACATTGAATCATTAAAGATAACGCAATACAGGTTAAATAACCCAAACTTGTGTGGTTATTAATTAGATCGATCTATTTTCTTTACTCATAATGTGACTATCCAAATAAATCTAGAGAGTTTGTTCTAGGTTATTCAATAGTTAGGTTTAATTAAAGAGCTTATTTTGATTAAATGCAGTCTAAGGAAAAACTGGGATTAACAGAACTTGTTGTGAATCCACGATCAATAGTTCTAAGAGAGAGGTGTGAAAAAGATAATGCAATGATGTATATTATTTGTGTTTAGGTTGAGATTAATCCGAGAATCAGATTTTAAAATCATTTATCAAATTTATCATATTTTCACTGCTTGCATTAATTTGCTTTCATTAGTTTAAAATTTACTATATTTCCTCAATTTTAACCAAAACCCCCCTTTTATCTTAAACATCAATTTTTTTATTGAAAAAATTACATGTGGATTCTTTGTGGATACAATCCTGACATTGCAGCTATAAATCTTAGTATGCAGAGTTAGGTTTATTTTCTAGTGCATTCCACATGCTTTAACATATTTTGAGTTTTTTTAGTTTGGGTTCATAATTGGCTGATCAATCCTTTTTTTATGGCGACGTGGTTAAAAATGCATTAAAAAAGTGAGAATAAATTAATTCTACTCTTGATTTTGATTTAAGTAATGGGTCAAAATTATGTGTGGTGTTAGTAGCTGATTGTAATTGTGGCATAACTAAGTAATCAGAGATATTCATAACCAGATGTTTACCTTTTTGTAAAAAAGGTTGGGATGGCATTTTAGGAAAGAAAATCATACTCATGAAAAAAAATATCAATAAATCGCATTATCTTTTGCATTATGGCTTATCAAATACTTTTTGGCTTAAGCATTTCACTTTTTAGGTCCACTTTATGTTTGAGATGAAATTGTTTGAATTAAGTTAACTTTGAAAGATTACTTAGTTAAGTTGAAATTGAATTACAAGTTTGTGTAGTGTTTTGAGATCTAATTGGTTGATGAATGAGATGATTGAATTGAAAATGATGATATTTGAATTCTTTGATTGAATTATTGAACTTTTCTAGAATCTACCTAGGCTAATTTCTTTTCATATTAATTTGTTTAAGGGAAAGAAAATGCTTTAAGTGTAGGAGAATTTAATAACTGCTAGTTAGGTTCTATCTTTAGAATGATTTTAAGAGCATTTTGCTTGTGTTTTTATAGTGTTTATAGGATTTGGTACTCAATATGGCTTATAATGAAAGATGTATTATTGTGATTCTTTCATGATCACATTTTGTATTTGAATTCAATTTATATAGGGATTAAGAAATCATATCTATAAATAGATTATGTCATAAGTAATAAGAATTACATTGAATCTTAGAGAATGGACCATATAAATCTTTTGTGTTAAAGTCAAATCTAATAAAGGAATTTCTAAAACAAGTTAATGCATTCTTAGGTTCTTTTATTAGAAAATTTTAATAAATGAAATCAAGAGTGTGAGCTATATTTCTCGAGAAATAATATGGTTGTAACTTTAAAATGTCCATCGTTCTAAGAAACTAAGGATAGGAATTAAATCAAGATAAATTTAAGCACAAAAAGGTTATAAGGGATTCAACATTTGAATCTCATTTTCCAATTGATTGCTTCATTCTTATTTATTATTTGGTTTGTTATTTCATATTTGTAATTTTAGTTTAGATAATCACTGATTTTATGTCAGTCATTTGTTTTACTAGATTAATATTAAAAATATAGTTGTTGTTAGTACTGGTAGTCCTCGTGGAAATAATAATTGTATTTACTAGACTATATTATAAAAAAATATGTGAACTTGCCTAATTGATCTTTAATATGATTATAAAAGCATACATAAGCTTGATTAGTCCTTGTTTATAGTTCTTCATTTGAATTTCTTTTAGTATTTCTTACATTGCATATGTGCTTCACTTTTCTTATTTCTCCATTCTTTTGATTACTCAATTTATTCAATTGGATCCCTTCACTCACTTTAACCTTCAATTCAACTTCAACTTTAACATATTACTTAATTTCAATATAATTTATTGACATTGTTAAAATTAAATTCATTAAATAATATATTTTTTATTATCAAAATCATGAGTTAGGACCTCACTTGGTCTAATAATCTCCTCTTTTTTAATGATGAAAAAATTTTGGTGATATAAGAAAAAATAAATTACAATGAGTAAGCTCCCAATGTTATGCAATATATAATTGATAATACCCTTTAACGTATATATCATAACTAATCAAATTTCAGTATCATCATAGTCTCCCCCTTTTTTGTCAACATTAAAAAGAATATATGATATAAAAAATTATAAGAATCAAAATAAAATATAAAAACTTCGCTCTCCCACTTTAAAAAAAATCTATCATATAGGAAAAGAGTATATAGAAAGTAATTTTCTAATAAATCAAGAATTAAGAAAGAAATGTATAAATTTAAATATCAACAAATCTTTCTCCCCCAATGCCATTATGACAATGCTTTACCCCTTAAATATGTATGCTAAGTCAATATGCTCAAATGTTATCATCTTGAGAGAAAATAATATCCCATCAAAGGATACCTCATTTTCTTCCTCATATGGTTTAAGAATTGACATTTTGACACAACTTTCCTTATTTGGCTCATGTGAGAACTCTAGGTGATCTTTTATTTTGGAATTAATTGTTGGAGATACTATTGTTGTTTCTCATTTGATATTAATAATGGTGATATTAATTGATGGTATTAATTTGATATTACTTATTATTTACCCACTAGGAAAATAAATCAATACATTTTAGATACCCACATAAACTTATGCACTTTGAGAGTTTATATCTTTTATGATCCATTTTTCATTCAAAAAGCAATTTATATAGATATATCTATAATCATAAAAAAGTGACATCTTATATTCGATGATTTGAAAGTATATGAATAATATGAGTGTGACCTATAATGATGTGATATATATGCATTTTTAGGTCTTCTTTGGATCTGAATGTAACTGAAAAATCTACTTTAGATATATGAGGGATAAGAAGCTGTTCTTATGTAATAATAAGGCCTAAACAATGATTCAATATATGACATATTATGTTGGTGTAAATGTGCATTATGAGAATTATGAACATGTACTAAGTGCTTATATATTGACCTATGATAATTACGAGCTGTTTCATAAAATTTTGATAATAAAGAGTCTTATAAAAACAATAAACATGTTACATGATTTTTTTGTGGTTTTATATAAAATATACCTATTTCCCTTATTTATTGCATGCTTTAGGTTTAGAATATGAACCATACGTAAAAGCATGAAAATTTTCTTTTACTTATCATATAGAAGATGCTGCATAAGCATTCAAGTTTTCAAGTTTAAAATTTGATTATTTATTTTTATGTGATGGTTTAGGTATAGGTTCATCATGTAAATGCTTAACCTTTAAAAAAATTGCCTTGCAATTGGATCATTCACTTCCATAAGTGAAACTAATTTCATGCTTACAATAGAGTTAGTTAGATCTCTAAGCATACTATTTAATATTTCGCTATTTTAGTGAATCTTGAAAAGGCCTCCTTGAGTTCTTTAATCCCCTTATTTAATGCCTCATTTTCCTGTAAAACATTCATGCTCATTTTCCTTATAAATAACCAAACTCTTATATTTATCTTGCTAGGCATATCAAATGTCAAATTTTCATTCTCAATCATACATGAATATGTTTTTAATCCTCTTTAAAATTTAAAGATGATTTCTACCTATTCAAGCTCATTAGTTTTATGCATTCGATGATTTTTTATATGATAAATCATTATCATTATCATCACTATCATTATCATTAAAAGAATTTGAACTATAGGATGCTTCCTCATATTTTATATAAAGCACATGTTAGTTAACTCATTATTTAATTCTCTACTTTCACAATTACTTTTATCATCCTATATGGTCTTTATTGCTTTAATTTTCTTTTGTTCGTTTCCCTTTTTTAAAACTCCATTCTCCATTTTCATCTGGATTATGATTAAGATCTCAATAAGTAATATTAATATTATTAACACAAGTATCATTATCATAATGATTTTATTTAAAAATCAAAGGAATTTTGTTAACATAGGAAACTTATAGAGTAGCTACAAATAGTGTAAAAGACACTTGATAATTGACACATTTGCATTAATTATATTAATTATTGTATACAATTAAGCACTTTTTCTATAAACAACTTACATCATGATCTATTGCTGCAGCATTTCTTATAAAGTAAGATCTAAGATCACCGCTAGTATAGTAAAAATCTCACCTAAGGAACTTATTAATCAAGCTTAATGTGCTTCATAGCTAGTAGATCAATCAGTGATAACATTATTTTAGTACAGGAGTTGATTAAAGACTATGATTTTAAAAGACCAATAAAGAGTTATGAATTAATGGTGGATTTCTTTAAAGCATTTAATATTGATAACTACAATTTTATCATTAAATGCTTACAAGCCTTTGAGTTTCCTTGCTTGTTTATGAGCTGGATTAAGGTTTACATTTCTTTTACCTGCTTTAGCATACTGATTAATGGGAATTCCTCCAATATTTTTAGAGGGACCAAGGTTATTAGATAGGGGAATCCGGTTTCCCTTATCAATTCACCTCAGTAATTGTATTATCTAAGATGATTTATCTTTTCACTTAAGATATTATCATATTTGTTAATCATCATAAGTGTAATGGGTTTGAAGATTAACCATTTGGTCTTTGTTGATGATTTGATGCTTTTTTATAGAGCTAAATCTTATTCCCTTAGTCTTTTTATAAGAATTGTGAAAGAGCTCTAAAAAATTCTTAGTCTCAAAGTGAACTCCTAAAAGAGCAATATTTACCTCTCTTTTGATATAAAAAATGTTGAGGCATTAAGTAGGATATCTGCACAACAAAGGATAAAATTACCGTTTGCCCTTATATTGGTTGTTCCTTTTAGATCTCCCGTTTTACTCTATATGGTGATTAACACACAAGATCTCATCTTAGTGTTAAAACTTGATGGGTGGCTAGTCCATCAGACTCCTGATTTAATCACCAATCTCCATAAAACATTTAGAAGTGATGATATCATTATAAACTCTTTATTTGAGTGAATGTTCCCTAATACATGTTTCAATTAATAATTCCAACATGCAGATACTGGATTGATACTTTGTAAAAATCCATTATGGTCATATCCGAAATTGTAATGAAACACATATGAGTTCACCACTCATCAAGATTGTGGTCCATAGAAAACAAATACTAAAGTGTATGTTTTAAGATTAACCTACTTTATTCTTTAAAAACATATGTGATTCAAGATTCATTTAGTAGTTCCATTATCGATAGTCAACTACTATCATAATATGAAACTCATCATTCCCTTAAAGTAAACTCCTTTACTTACATGGAGATAAATCG
>JAOQMP010000209.1:28845617-28862106 GCA_027563575.1 Erythroxylum pedicellare | reverse complement strand
CTCTCATTTTGATTGAAAACTTAAAAACAAGTAAAACAAACAAATTTAAAAACACACATGCATATAAAAAGTAATGCAGAAATGTAAAGGAAAAGAAATTTACTTCCCTTAGGTTGCCTCCCAAGAAAAGCCTTTGTTAAGGGCCGCTAACTCCACTCCTTCTTCTCCTTACGTGACAAAATTGTGATTTTTAGGTGTCACAAGTGACTCCTCCACGTGATGTAGTTCTGGATAAGGCCTTAGTTGATCATCATCCTCATTCAGCGTGTTCCTTATCCTCAGATTCTCAATCCTAACTGAATCCATACACTCTAGAAATATTTCAAACATCTGTTCACTTTTTTCTTCACCATTTAATTCCTCCACTCTATTATGTAAAGGTAAAGAGTTAGTTTCTTAAAAATAATCATGGACTCAGTACTTACCTTCGAGCTAAAAGATGTGTCCTTTTTAGCTTCGAGATCCTTCTTCACTTCTTCAACATAAACAATTCGTTGAGGGTTCACCTCAAAATTCTCAAGCTCCTCATCACTTTGTAAAGTTTCCGTACAAATGTCCATTGGGTACACGTCGAGTTGATATGACTGCTCCTCTTCGCTTTGCGATTCTAGGCGATTAAGCCTTATTGCCATTTGACCCATTAGGCATTCCATACTCTGTTGGCTTGCTTTTGTCTCTTGTCGGAATTATTGTAATTGTTGCTGCATATCCTATTGAAATTGCAAATTGTTAGTAGTTAGATTCTTAACAAGTTCTTCTAAAGATGCACCTGAATCATGCTGGCTCTCCGAATCTTGGGCACTAGACTATGTGTTTTTTGGAAATTGCCCTCCATCCTTCTGGAATTGTAGAGTATTCTCCTGCAATTGCAAATTATTAGCTTTCACAATATTAATCAACTCTTTTAGAGATGGATCGAAGTTGTGATAGGAAGCTTCTGGTTTGTATGAGAATTGTTGTGCATCCTGCAAACTATCATGGAAGTAATTCTAGTGATTATCCCATCCATAACAAAAGTTAGGTTGATCAGTCCAAACATTATTATAGGATTGAGAATACGAGCCATAAAAGAAATTACTTCCGTCCATATTAAAAAAATTTCAAACATGAAAAAAAATGAAAAGATCACGAAATAACTGAAAAGAAATCAATTACGAACAAATATATACAAAACACTAATTAAATCACAAATAAAAACTAAAACACCGCACTCCCCGGTAACGACACCAAAATTGACCGTTCATCGTTACGCTAGTTAAAATAAATTATCTAAACTTACTACTATAGCAGTGGTGAGTCTAGGTCGATCCCACAGATAGTATGTGCAAAGTTTATGAAATGAATTAATCAGTTTTTAGGAAAAACGACAGGGATTTTGTTTTTGAAAGAAGAAAATAAAATGAAACTAACTAATACTAACAACTTAAAGAAAACATGCAAAAAATGATAAAAATGGGAAATTCGATAGGGACTCGGTTCTTTGGTTTAATCTCGGCCTATATCTTAATTAAGCATATTTCATTAATTTGTTGTTCTTTAACCTCTCCTATCATCTATTGATTGCAGGTTAATAATTAACCCGAGTTTTCCCTTAGGTTTTGTTTAATTAAGATATGATCGTTAATTAAACCTAACCACCAAATAACCTAGGATATGATCTCTAGATTTAATTAAGCAGTAGCATTACGAACTAGGAAAATTAATTAATCAAGGCAACAACCACATATGATGCGTCATTTAACCTAGGTCATGTTATCCCTAATGATTACAAATCATCAGTCGCTACACGTGAAGCATTTGCAATTAACGATTCAATGAACGCATTAAGTATGAACTCATTAGGTTTTTTAAAAAGATGATTTTAATGCATCCATTGAAATCTGATTATCCATACACAATACCCAAATCAGTTAACATAAGACAAAACAATCAATTTCTAATGAGAGAAAGAATCAACAAAAAAATTAAAAAAATCTTAACTCGGGTCGTCGACAACGATGTCGTCTTTGAATTGGCATCGGGACATTTAGCCTTTCATAAATCTCTCCTGAAAAAATAATTCAACCTCTATTTAATGTCCCCACCCGAAGACCCCTTCGATTCTCCTTCATTACCCTCTTAAGTAGCCCTCTCCACTATTCATTGATGTGACCGTTTAATGTTGGAGTCTATGGTCCCCGCTTCCTGGTCATTCCATGCACAACGTCTTCTCCCTTCTTCACATCCAGCCAATAAGCCACAGCTCTTCTCCACCAAGTCGTAGCCCACACCTTTCACTACATCAAAACCCCAACCTGCACAACATCTCTCGTAGCTACTATAACTGCGTTAAACGCAGGCCTCTACACACCTTTATGCACGCCTTTCTCTAAGCCTCTCTATTGCTCGCTGTTTTCTTCATTAGACAATTTAACATGCTAGCTCTTAAAACCCCCTTCCTTCACTACTCTAGGACGCTGCGTTAAAGCGTTATGCGTTTAACACACAATGCATGTGTTAAATGCACGTGTTTCATTCCTAGCCCACAGCCTTTTTCTGCTCTCAACGTTATCGTCTTGGCTGATTCTTCAATTGGAGTCTTTCATCTTTAATCTTCTTTATATTTTAAACATATGTCTCATTTTTCTTGGGAATAATTACTTGCTCCAATATTTATCATTCTTGCTACATGACGACAAAAGATTGTGATTCTTCAGAAAATGACCCAAATGTAGTGCTTTCAGCTCACTTTAATTTATCTGCTTCCAAATTGTACCTAAAATCATTATGAATTAAAGTGAATATCCTAAACATTTTCGTATCATTAATCTTCAAGTGTAAATCATATCAAGGAGTCCAAAGAGGAAGATGACACAGAAGAACCGAACTGGAAGAAAGTGCTTGATACAATCTCTACCTAACACCAAGGTAATTTCAGACACACTTATGGAGAACTCTAAAAGGATGAAGGAGATGGACCAAACACAAGGACGTCAGAGCCGGGATATTCGTCATATTCATCGATACTTTAAAGCTCAAGGCATCCAATTACCAACTTCGACACCGTCGCCTCCTCCATCATTATAAGGCTTTGTTTCTAACCTTTTTCTTTTAAAGTTATTATTTATTTTAATTTTTGTTTTATTTTATTTTATGTTTCATCAAGCCATTTGTGTTTGCTGTCTCCTTCTCAAATTGAGGACAATGTGTTGTTCAAGTGTAGGGAGGGTTATGTGTTTTACTTTAAGTGTGTGCTTTAGATATTGTATGATAGTTTGTTTTAGGATGCATATTGTGAATTGAGTGAATGTGTCGATGGCTTATATGGATTGAAATTGATTTAATTTTGAACATAATCTATTAGGATGTGAAGAGACATTAGCTCGCGAAATTAGTGATATGGGTTCTTTACCTAAATATGAAAGTTAATTATGATTTAGTGTCAGTTTATCACCCTATAAGTTGCCACATTCATTCATAATTTTAGGTCTTTCTACTAAAGTAACTTTGCTTGTATTTTTTCATGAAAACGAGTAGCTAAAGCAATAAGGTAGGTACTAAAAATGATTGTTAATTTTAAATAAATAACTATTCCGTTAGTCTTGAGGTTATGAATAGAGCTAGTAGCTAGTTATGAACATAATGTAGCCAAGTAACCAGATCGTCACGTATCACAAATGTTTGCCTTCGCATCAAAAGGCTATAATGACGTTCCAACCAAGAAGCTTAATAAAAACATGACTTAGTCGAGTAATCGGTTCGACATTCATCACCAATGTTTGCCTCCATGTAAAAGACCAAGTCCATGTCTACAAAAGTAAATAAAAAATGTTTTCTAATAAAAAATATTGAACTTATAAATATCTTGACTTTTTATGAAAACATACTTAGGAGTAGTTACAAAGTTTGAATGACCAAACAATTATTAATTTGTGTGTACAATTGAAACGGGTGAATAACTTGACATTTGGGTCTTGATTAATATGTATGTTTAGTCCAGAGCTCCTTAATGTGGATTTTGCATGTGAATGATTTGGGATAACTTGAATGATTGTGTTTAAAGTTAAATTTATTTCATGAAGTTGAAGCCATTTTCTCATTATTGCATTAAGTGCTTTGTGATTTTTGCGTGTTTGTTGTTTTGTTTGCTTAAGGACAAGCAAATGTTTAAGTGTGGGGATGCTGATAAGTGTAAATTGCATCGTGTTTTAGGGCATAGTTTGATATGTGTTTAATTGTTAATTCAATCGTTTAGCATGTGCTTTGATTAGAATTGTGTTAGTTTGTTAATTATTTATGTTTTATGGGTTAGTACAAGTCTTCGAGCTTAAATATTATGTTTTTGAGGTAACTTGAAGTGTTTGCTAGTATTTTAGGGTAAACATCGAAGAATAGAAAAGTTTCAGACATTCGAGTTAAAACAATGGCCTACGATTGTGGCATGTCAAGCCACGATCATGACAGAAGGCTTAAACATGGCCCACAATTGTGGTCTGCAGGGCCACAGTTGTGGCCTGTGTCGAGCAGACGCGCAGACACTCAAAGATGTCAACTTTTGAGGGAATTTTGGACCTTTTTGACCCCAAAAAAATCCTAGCGCTACTCAGGACATAAGAGTATATTTAAAGAACAAGAAAAGAGATAAAGAAGGAGAATTTACATCAATCACCTTGAGAAACAATAGGGAGAATTCATCCAGAGATAGAGGAAGGGAAGAAGGAAAAGAGAACAAGAGAAGAAGCTAACTTGACGTACTTCCCGGATCAGGAGGTTTTCCGACATCGCTACCTCCCATCCTCCATTTGGATTGTATTTCCTATTTATTTTCAGATTTATCATTGTATAGAATTGGGTTTAATAGTTGATGATAGGATATAAAATGTTGAGGATGTTCTAAACTCACCTTTAGAATTTTATTCCTAAATTAATGGAAATCTTATTGTTTATGTGTTTATTGGATTTGTTATGGTTTGATTCTATGATTTCATAATTTGGTAATAAATTGAGAGGGTGAATCAAATGAAAAACGATTTAATTGGACTAATGAGAGTTAGGTGATTAATAGAACAAGAATTGAATTAGATCAAGAAATTGTGCGAAGAGAGATCTTGCATAGGTTTCCAGTAGTTTATTAGAGAACTTTAGAACTAATTAGGGTTTTGGATAGGTGTGAACTGAGAACATAATTTGATTAGGGTTTATGATTTAAGGTTAATGGTTATAACTCACGAGAGAGTAATCAACCTAGGATAGTCTATAACTAACACTCCGATAATTCATAATCAGTTAGGTTAGCATTAAGGATAGGTAAAATTCCCTTGTTCTCTATTGGTAATTTCTTTCGATTGATTTTTGGGCCTGTTGCAATTACTTAGGAATTAGTATTTTCGTGTTTGATTCTTAATTTGAGTGGTTGACTTAAATTCTCGTTTTAGTTTCGTTGCATTTTGAATTTTTGTGATTTGTTTATGGCCTTAGATTTTAGGACTAGATTAACACCCTCCTTGTGGGGTCGACACCTTTAGTACTACTTAATGAATCATGCAATTGCGGATTATCGGAGGCTAATAATTAAAACTTACTCATAACCAAACCACCTGATCAATAGTTAGGGTTCATTTCAATAAAAATTATGATATTTTGAAGTGTGGGTATGATTTTTATTAATTCTTGTCAATTGGATTGCCAAAACTACAATAATATGAATAAAAGAGTGGAATCAAGTAATAGGTATGAGGTAGGAAGGAGAGGGAGTATACGATCTTCAAAACTATATCATTTTGAACCAATAAAATTATGGATTGACATTGTTTGGTGGAAACAGGTTTGAAGCAAGAGGTTGAAATAATGATTAAAAAAATGGGATAAACTTTTTTTTATTGTAAAGTTAAATATGAATAAAAGAGAGCTCACCCTTAATATGTTTTCTAAATTCAAATTTAGGAAAAATGTAGCTATGGATGACTTAAATAGGATAAAATTTTGAATATGATTGGAAAATTTTTTATTTCCATTACCTAATTTAGAATGGATTGTAGATTTTAAACTGTGTGGAAATTGAGCATTACCAAAGCTTTTTCATTAAGTTTAAAAAGTTTATAACTCAGTTAGACTGATTTCAAGGAGACATATCATTGATCTATACCAAGTATGATCTTATTAGGAAAACAACACTATTCCCTTCACTTATAGTTTGTTATTTGTATCAGGAAATTGTCCACATGATTTTTAGTAGGATGGAGAGTCTAGGGGTGGTAATCATATGAGTTGTATTATATTTGTGGTGCATAAATAAATGTCACTAATGCAACATTATTCATTATTTTACATACAATTTAAAGCACGTGGAGACTAGAAGAATCTTAAGATATGTCTTACCTTCCTTGGAATAACCATTTCCTGTTCTACGCCCCACCTTAACCTTGAGATGTTGAGGCACATATGCTTAATTAAAAGGGTTATAGTAGTGTATAAACTAGCTAGTGAGGTGAAAAGTTAGGAGGCGATGTACTTATAATAGAGAGTGAAGAAGTTCATACAAGAATAATGCAAACATCAAGGAGACGCATTAACATCTAAGAATATGCAACTACCCTTTAAACTACCAATATGGGATGATATGTGGTTAATGGCTACTATATTGCAATTATAGCAATAAATGATCATTAAAATGTTAAAATAACAATGATAACTCCAACTCTAGTAAGATCAACAATTTGAATGAACGGACATTGACATGATTGCTTATTTTGATCATCTTATGTTCAAAGCGCAACACATGTTTTATTCATCAATTTCATCTTTGTGGGAGTAAGATGAAGGAAGTGATTATGATAACGTAAGTAATAGATGATTTGTTATTTATTTTGTTTGTCTTCTATAGTTTATTAGATTTTCTTTCCCTTGCACTTCAACAAAATTTTGACTTTTAGTTAATTTATTATATCTCAAATTAGTATCTCTTTTCTTATTTTGTTTCAATTATCTTTCGAATTTTAGTTTTTATTATTATTGAAGTTTTTATATAAGGTACTTATTGTGCATAAATGTTATGCATATATTTTCCTTAGCATTTTTATTGATTTTCATGATAAATCACCTTATTTTACATAGATTTTTCTATATTTTTAGGAAATTGAGAAAAATTAAACTTAAGATGACATTTTTCAAGAATTAGAGGATATTTTAAGCAAAAATGTGAAAAATCATAATATATGGCTAAATATGGCCCTTTTCATGCCCTTATGCTAGTCCTTTTTTAATATTTAGGATCAATAGAGATGAAGATATTGATTATGGTAGATTTCATAATGTTTTAGTGGGTAGTTTAGTGTGTGTTTAGTTATTAAATTTCACAATTAGTGCATGTTTAGGTTAGGATTACGTTCGTTAGTTAGATATTTGTGTTTTATGTGTTATATGGGTTAGAGCACGTGATTGAGCTTTAATTTTTGTGTTTGAGGTGCCTTGTTATATATGCTAGTGCTTCAGGGCAAATATCGAAGAATGGAGGAAAGTCGGAGAAGGCTTGTAGTCAAACCCAGGGCCACGATCGGGGTCAATGAGCCATAATCATGATAAAACCAAATAGAAGATGCCACGATTGTGGTCTAGTCTACCACGATCGTGACAGAAAGGAAAATCAAGTGCCATAATCATCGTGACATGTATGAGGATAGACGCAAACAGTCTTTCGAATTTAAGTTTTTGAGAGACTTTTCGAACTTTTCAGACCCTAAAAAACCTTAGCGTTGCCTAGAATAGAAAATAGTATACAAAAGAAAAAGAAGAAACCCTAAGGGACCTCTATATTCTGCCACTTTTAGGAAAACTCCAAAAAGAGAGAAGAAGAAGAGAGAGAAGAGGAAGAAGAGGATAGAGGAGCCACCTTCTACTGCTGTTGTCGCTACTGCTACTTTCCTAAGGCATCCCATTCCCCTTCTAAAGTGTATTTCATTCATTTTTTTGTTCTTCTTCTTTAAATGTTGAGATGGATATGAATATGTTGATGGATTTGGGTTTGATCATGATGTTTTAATTTTCTTTAGGGATTTTGACTTGATTTAATGTAATCTAGTTATTTTTGTGTTTAATCATTTGGGTGTTGTGATTAATTATTATAACTTCATGCTTCGTTAATAAATCGATATATTGAATCAAATGTAAAATGAATAGGTTGGGTTAATGAGAGTTAAGCAATCTAATAGATCACACAATTAATCAAATCGATTATTATACGGAGAGAGATCTCGTGTGAGACCTGATTATTTTTAAGAAAGCTTAAGAATTGATTAAGGTTAGATTTGTTCGTAATTGAGAGATTACATGTTCAGTATTTAACCTATTTAGGGCCTATTAATTAGGATTTGTTATTATAACTTGAGCGAGAGTAATCTTCCCTTAGATAGTCTAGAACCGGTACCTCATTAACACATAAATGATTAGGTTAGCATTAATGATAGGAAAAAATATAGCATTAATGATAGGAAAAAATCCCCCTTTCTCATAATTTGGAAGTTCTTCTTGTTTGATTTCTCATTGTGAATTTGGTATAGCTCAATTTAATTTCTTTTCTTGTTAATTTACAAATTGATTTTCTACCAATTATCTTCACTTGTTTACTTTTCTGTCTACTTCTTATTTTCATTTTTATAATTCTTAGGGCCTTAGATAACTTAGAATTGAATTAGTTCACCACTCCTTGAGGGATCGACACTTGATAAGTATGAAATGCATCGTGTTTTAGGGTATAGGTTGATATGTGTGTATCTATTTATTCGATTGTTTAGTATATGTGTTTTCGGTCGAATTTTGTTAGTTTGTGAATTATTTGTGTTTAAGTGTTTTTATGGGTTAGTACAAGCATTTGAGCTTAATTATTATTATTTTTAGGTGCCTTGATGTCTTTTTTAAGGCCAACTTCGAAGAACAGAGACGTTTCGGAGACATTTGAGCCGACACAACACCCCACGATCGTGACAAAAGCATTGCAGATAACCCCATGATCGTGGCCCAATTGCCATAATCATGACAAAATCCTAAGACATGGATCACAATCGTGGCCTACGTCAGGCAAAAGTGCAAACACTCAGAAAAGTCGAGTTTCGAGGGATTTTTCGAACCTTTTCGAGCTCAAAAAAATCCTAGGGCTTCCCAAAACACAAAAGGTATATAAAGAATAGGACAAAGAAGGAAAGGGAGCTTTTTGAGTGGCCACCACAACGAAACCCTAAACGAGAGAACTTTGAGATATCAAGAAAGAAAAGAAGGAAGAGAGAAGAGGAAGAGGACGCAGACTCAACGCGTTTCCCGGAATAAGAAGCTTTCTAAAGTTGTGGCCTCCCATCATCTATTCAAGTTCTGTTTCCTATGTATTTTAGTTTTCCTTAATTGTAGAATTGGGATATATAGTTTGAAGATAGAATTTAATTGTTGATTGATGTTCTATACTCACCTTTGGAATGTTATTTTTGATTTAATGAAATCTGATTGTTTTATGTGTTTATTGAATTAATTGTGGTTTAATTTTGCACTTCATATCTCGATAATAAACTAAGAGGGTGAATTGAGAAAAAATGATTAAATTGGGCTAACAAGAGTTAGATAATTTAATAGATTCGGAATTAAATCAGGTTGGTAAAACTTGCATGGTAAAACTTGTATAGGTTTCCAATTGTTTATTAGAGAACTTAAAAATTGATTAGGTTTTGGATAGGTTGTTAATTGAGAGATTACAACTTCCTACAATCTAATAAAGGTTTATGCTTTAGGGTTTAATTATAACTTGAGAGAGAATAATTGACCTTAGGATCATCTAGAATCATTAATTCGATAAATCTTAATCGGTTAGGTTAGCATTAAGGATAGATGATTTCCCTTTCTCTCTTTTGGTTAATTCACTAGGTTGAATTCTAGGGTGTGCTATCATTTTTCAATAAATCAATCAATTTTCATTATTGGTTATCCACGTTCAATTTAAAATTGTTAATCGTTGTTCTCTGATTGTTTTTGATAAGTGTAAATTATCAATTGGTATTTTGTTACTTAATTTTGGTTTATTTGATTTATTTAGTTCTCATGTTTAAATTCATTGTTTGCTTAATTTCTATTTAATAGTTTTCGACCTTAGACTTTAGGATTAGATTAACCCTCCTCATGGGATCAACACCTTAGGTACTATACAGATGACCCGTACGCTTATGGAATATCGAGGATGAAATATTAAAACTTACACATATAAAAAAATTGCAATCTATATCTCTCATACTACATCCACGACCTGTGCACTTACAGTATTTTAAGGGCTTATAAATTGTAAAACTTGGCTATCACTATGTTTTTGGCGTCGTTGTCAAGGATTTAGCATAAGTTAGTTTAATTCTTTTAATCTAAGGAATTTTCACCATCTTTTGTGATTATGGTATCCAATCCCAAAAAATTAATTAAAAATAAAAAAGAACAAAGTTTTGGATGCAAAGTAGAAGACATATCAATTTGGACATCACAAAGCAACAATGGGAAACTGCAAAAGTTAAATGTCAAGAAGAGATAGAAAGGAAAATGATGGAGGAAACACATTATAGGGAGTAAAGGACCTTCCCAGACTTCAATAAAGCACAATTTGGTTGGGAAAGTCGTCATCCTTATCTGAACATGTACAATCCAAGTTGGCAGAACTACCTAGATTTCTATTGGTCTAACAATGTAAGGACTCACATGGGATTTCAAGACTTATTAGGGTTTCAGTAAGATGATTCCAGCTCATGGGATTTTAAATTAGACAAGATCATAGATAAGCTCATGAACATGGATGAAGCCCAGAAGAGATTAGAAGAGAAGTTTGAGCAAGTAACGAAAGACCATGCCTCTTCTATTCATAACCTAAAGCTTCAAATGAGAAAGGTTTTCTGTGAATTTTGCAAGAGAAGTGTGGAAACTATCTGAGCAACATGGAAGTAAATCTAAGAGAGTACTGTAAGTTTATCACACTTAGGAGTGAAAAAGAGCTAGAAATACTAGAGGAAAAATAAGTTGAATCCCACCTTGTAGAAGACCAAGAGAAGAAGAAGGAAGGTGACATATTCAGGAAAATTGATATGGTTGAATCTTTAAAGGAGCAATAAGAAGAAAAATATATGAAAATAGACATAAAGTTTGAAGAATATGAGGAAGTCTCTGTTCACGATGTGAAAGAAGAAGAGGAGATGAGGGTGATTGAGGAAGAACAAGAGCATATCATCCTCTTATAGCACAAACTGTTAGATTCATTAGAAGATTCAGGGAGTTTTGTTATTTTCTATTTTATTGACAGTTTGTTATTAAAAAGGACATTATTGAACTTAATTGGTTTTCTTAATTTTATCAATATTGCCCTTTTGATTATCTTCCAACATTTAGCTTATTTATAAGTTACAAAGCTAAAATTGGGCAACAAGGGTGGAAGTAAGCCACTCATAATTGATCCCGACTGAGTTTTGAAAGATGTAAGGTCAAGCTAATGACTATAACTTAGCACATTTACTTGTTAGATTTAAATTTTTGTGTGGTTAGATTTGTCTTAAATTTTATAAATAATTCTTAATAATTTAGAATGGGTTGGATTACTTACTCTCTTACTCTCTTGAATTAGTTATAAGAAAGGAAAGCAATCTGGGTGTCAAGCTTATTTGGTTTCAATACCATCACCAGCTCAATCACCTCTAACACTTGTCTTTTATTTTATTGTTATTTTTAATTGTTCTTATGTTTCTCTTGTTTTGTTATTTTTATTCCCACTTTATTTATTTTTTGTTTGTTTTTCTCACATTAAGGATAATATGTTATCCAAGTGTGGTGAGGGTTGTGTACATTATATGTTTTTTATTTGAATGTGAATTTTGCATGTTGTATGTTAGTTTTGTTTACGATTGCATAATATGATTTGCGTGAATGTGTCAATGTCTAGGACTTAATGGAATCGATTTAGCTTTGAACATAGCCTTTTAGGTTGAGAAGATTTATTAGCCTTTGAGATTAGTGCTCTAGGTTGTTTCAGTTAATGTGATTGTTAATTAGGATATGATGTCAGTTCATTCACTCTAGAACCACATTCAATTATAATTTTAGGTCAATCAAATACATAGCATTGTTAGCACCTTTTCATGAGAATGATTAGCTAAAGAAATGAGGTAGGCAATAAAAAAAGTGTGTTTTGTTTAATTAATAACTATTCCACAGGCCCGTATTGAAACAAATCAGGTTATGAATAGTGCTAGTAGCCAGTTGAGAATCTGATATAGCTGAGTAACCAGGGGACATTCATCATAAATGTTTGCCTTAGCATCAAAAGGCTATAATGACATTCTAACCAAGTCGTTTAATAAAAACATGACCTAGTTGAGTAACTGGATCGACATTCATTACAAATGTTTGCCTTCATATGAAAAGACTAGGTTCATTTTAACAAAAATCAACAAAAATAGTGTTTTATCAAATAAGCCTACCGATCTTTATGAATGGCTTGAATTTTCTTGAAAAGCTACTTAAGGATAGTTACAATTTTGGTTGACCGAATAATTATCAATGTATCTGTGTAAGTGATAGGAGCAAATTAGTTTGACATTAAAGTCTTGATTAGTATGTATATTGGGTACAAAGTACTTAGACATAGATTTCACAAGTTAATAAGTTAGAACAGCTTGAGAGATGGTTTTTGTAGTTAAATTTGTTTCGTAAAGTTTAATGTCATTGTCCCATTATTGCATATGTTTATATGTTATGTTTTGGTGATTTGTTTGTTTGTTTTGATTTTCCTTGAGCACAAGAAAAAGTTTAAGTGTGGGGATGTTGATAGTGGTAGATTACACAATGTTTTTGTAGGCTATTTAGTATGTGTTTAGTTATTAAATTGAATTATTAGTGCATATTTAGATTAAGATTATGTTAGTTAGTTAGATATTTGTGTTTTGTGGGTTAGAGCATGCGATTGAGCTTCAATTTTATGTGTTTGAGGTGCCTTGATATGTGTACTAGTGTTTTAGGGCAAATATCAAATAATAGAGGAAATTCAGAGAAGGCCTGGAGTCAAACTCATATGGCCAATGAGCTAAGATCGTGACATAAACAAATAGAAGGCACCACGATCGTGGCCAATAAGCCATAATCGTGACAAAACCAAATAGAAGGCGCCACGATTGTCGCCTATTTTTGATAGACTTTTTAGATTTTTTTAACCCAAAAAAACCCTAGGGTTGCCCATAATAGAAAAGAGCATAAAAAGGATAAAGAAGAAACCCTAAGGGAGCTCTCCAATCTAACACTAGGAAAACTCCAAGAAGAGAGAAGAAGAAGAGAGAAAAGAGGAAGAAGAGAAGAGAGGAGCTGGCTTCTTTTGCTACTGCTTTCCTGAGGCATCCCGATCCCCTTCTAAAGTGTATTTCATTTATCTTTATGTTCTTTTTCTTTGAATGTTGAGATGGATATGAATGTGTTGATGGATTTGAGTTTGATCGTAATGTTCTAATTTTCTTTAGGGATTTTGAATTAATTTAATGTTAATCAAGTTATCTTTGTGTTTAATCATTTAGGTGTTGTGATTAGTTACTGTAACTTCATGATTCGGTAATAAATCGAGAGAGTGAATCGAATGAAAAATGATTAGGTTGGGATAATGAGAGTTAAGCAATCCAATAGACCATGTAATGAATCAAATCAGTTATTATATGGAGAGAGATCTCGTGTGAGACCTGGTTGTTTTTTAGAAAGCCTAAAAGCTTATTAGGGTTAGAGTTGTTCGTAATTGAGAGATTACATGTTCAGTATTTAACCTAATTAGGGATTATTAATTAGAGTTTGTGATTATAACTTGAGAGAGAGTAATCCTCCCTTCGATGGTCTAGAACCGACACCTCATTAAAACATAAATGACTAGGTTAGCATTAATGATAGAAAAAATCCCCCTTTCTCATAATTTAGAATTTCTTTTTGTTTGATTTCTCATTTTGAATTTGGTATAGCTTAATTTGATTTCTTTCTTGTTAATCTACAAATTAATTTTCTGCCTATTATCTTCACTTGTTTTCTTTTTTGTCTACTTTTTATTATCATGTTCATAATTCTTAGGGCCTTAGATAACTTAGAATGGAATTAGTTCACCACTCCTCGAGAGGTTGACACCTCTCATATTACACACACGACCTATGCTCTTGTAGAATTTTGAGGGTTTTAGTAGGTTAAAACTTGCCTCAACAGATGTATCTTGGAAAATCATTTTAAGGGAGACCATATGGTGAAGAAAATTATTGAATACTGAAATGACCTTAAAGATGCCAGTGTCATTCCTTGTCCATGCTTAAAGAAGACACATAAAGATTCACACTTTGAAGTATAAAAGCTCGTGTTGCTCTCTAAAAGAAATAGAAAATTGCATAGACTTGTCACAAATCATGCTAATTTTTGGAGGATATGTGGAGACTTTTCATATCTTATCATCATTTTTACTCTTAAAAGTTATGGTTAACTATTGGGAGGTACACTAACCCTTGGGAGTTCAATTTCAATGTTATTTTCGTTAGAAAAACAAGATTGGAAATCACCCTAATAAATAAAACTATAAAAAATATCCATGCCTTGCCTCCATCTTAGCAGAAAAAGTGGTTGACCATCAATGTGCCAAGATCTTGATTCAATAACTTTTAACATGGTTAGGTTCATTGGATAATTTGAAAATGAAGCAATCATCTTTATTTATTAGAACTTCTTCCAAGTCTAGTTTTCATCAGGTTTTCATGGCTTAATGTTGCTCCATAAGATAACGTAATCTTTATTCCACAAAGAAACCTATTCCGGAGCTCATCTATTGTAGACCACCAGTTTAAAGAGCATCGATGGGAGGAGTAACCATAGGAAAGTCTTCTTCAGGAGGAAGGAGAAACCTTTAGGGTTTAAAATGATGAGATGTTCCCTTCTATATGGCTTCAGTTTTTCCTGGGAAGATTAAGAGCAAAGGGATGATTAAATGGGGTTGGGAGCAACAAATGAACAAAGGAAGTTAAGAGCAATGGGGGAGGGGTAAGGGTTAGGGTAAGCTTACAAGAAGATAAGGACGAATTGGGATGTTGAAGCCTCAAGTTGTGTAGAAGAAAGAGTTGAGCCTAAGACTTGGGAATATTTTGCAGTTGTTAAAGGGACCTTACTGGGAAAGGCTTAGGAGCTCGAAGATGTAGCAGATGGAGTATTAGATACTGAATAACAATGAAGGGCAAGTAGATGAGCGGCAACAAAAGGAAGGAAGGCTACTAGGGAGGAGTCTAATTTATTACGGCTGAGGCACGTAAATTCCTATCCTATAATGGGAAAAAATTTTCAAAAAAGGAAAATTCTAAATAAAAGTGAAATAAAATCTAGAGAGAAGCGATTTTCCTATTTTAAAAAATGAAATATTATAAATTTTATTTTTGAAATAATATATTTTATGAAATTCATAAAATTTATCTTAAAATTGTGAGATAGAAGTAAGGTAAAATTCTCTTCTTAAAAATATTGTGAAAAGAGGGTTTATAATGTATTACAACTTCCGCATACGATATTCTCAACCCCATAACGAGTCAATTACATTATCCTTTCACTTCCACGTAGGATATTCCATCATTTTCTCGTCTCTTTAAGGAGTCGATTACATTAATTTAACTGATTACGTTTTATTAACAATGTTATCAAAGAATTCCACTTCGTGACAATTCTCTAAGATGGAGTCCACTGTGTCAACGCTATTGTTTTGACATTGTTGCCCTCATGACAACACACAATTGACCTCCAAACTAGATTTCTTTTCAATCTTGCAATAATAGATATGATGTATCTATTTTGACTAACATCACCTTTGGAATCAAAATAATTCAGATGAATTATCCAACCTCTACCGTTAAATTTTATTATAATTAATATAAAAAACAGGTCATTCAACCACCGAATTGAACTTTTTGAAATTCCTTATAAACTAATCGAATAAGAATGCGAGATTGAAAGAAACAACAATTATAGAATTAAATTTTAGCAAGTCAATGAATTCAAACCTGACTTTATCTGACAAATTATGGAGTGCCGTTCCAACGTCACGATCGAACAACTTGATAACAAAATCAAATTTCCTGATTAAGAGATGTGCAACAATGGACACATGTCGCTGCTTATTTAAAACTGCTAGATTTTGTAATATCCACCTAAGAGATTAAGAGATAACATATTCTAATGCTTTCGATCAACCATAACAACTTGAAATAGGAGTTGAGAACTTGCCATCTAGCTGATAGTTGCTTGGAGACTTGTATTTATGTAATTAAATATTTTATCATCATCCAAACGGTTGCATAAGAGCCTATCAAACATTTTGTTCAACTTTAGTTGTAAATAACAAAAAATGTCAGGAAGTCAACCCTTTATTGTAACATCCCATTACCGATGGGAAGGGTAAAATAGTCATTTGGAACGGGTTATGAGTGTTTAAAATTGTCTTGGCATGTTCATGAATACA
>JAOQMP010000209.1:28808138-28821780 GCA_027563575.1 Erythroxylum pedicellare | reverse complement strand
GATGTTCTTGAATTGGGAAAGAACTAGGACTATATGCATAATAATGTAAAAGTTTCTAGTTTGATAATTTATGAGCTGTTAATTGAATAATTTTAAATTAGAATAACAGATCTTATTGATGAAGAATTGGAGTATGATTCAGGCCTAATAGAGGTATAATTGATGAACTATAAACAGGCTGTCTAACTTTGTTATAAAGTGAAATAAAAAATTTGGAAAAAAATGAAAGAAAAATTGCTAGAATATGTTAACTGTAGTGTTTTCACTAAATATACATAGGTATTTTGGCCATAACCTGATCTGTAGATATCCAAATGAGATGATTTTAAGTTTTAGATTAAATTAGAGACATATGGTATGAATGAATCTAATTTTAATTATATATCTAAGAGTTTCAAATTTGGCTTGAAGTTGAGTTTTCGGATTCTGTCACTGTTTGAGAACAGTCTGTATAATTTTAGGTATAACTTCTATAATACTGAAACAAATTGTATGAACTTTAGTTCATTAGAAACTTAAGATATATGGGAACATGTTTTTAGAAGAATTTATTACCTAATTACTTCATTTTCTATGTCATAATGGCCATACAAAACTGACCTAAAACCTAGCCTAAGAAAATCTACAAAATTAATGAAGGAATTAGATGGGAACTTTTGGATAACCCATCCCACGATTGTGGGGAGCCATATACAATTCTGGAAATTGCATGGAAGTAAAGAAAATGTTCTGTTGTGTGATTCTTGAAACAATTAAGGATAAGGTATTTAACTATGATGCACTTGGACTTTATTAAAGTTTAGAAAGAACATAATTTGATGTTAGAAAAGTTAGTTAAATGTGTGATAAGTTTTGATTGTTAATTGATATTATACTTCAAGGAAAAGAATGTTGGATAGTAATGCATCTAAGTTTGGATGAATGAGTATTGAAGAAAGTAAGGTATTTCTGAATGAGAATTGGGTGAATGTATCAATATATGTTGCTGGAAAATTTTTGATGAATGTATAGATTTAGCTTGTTAAAATTTCAGATGTAAGGTACCAATTGTGTGTGTATTATAAGAATCTTTTTGATCATGGAAATGTTTAAGGATAAGTGTAAAGTATGATTGATGAATTCAGAGTAAATCAAGCTATTTTAAAGGGACAAACCTGATTGTAAAATGGTAGTATACAAAGTATGATGTTGAATGGTTAAGAAAGTTGAATAAGGTTTAATACCTAGGAAAAACAATTGAACATGTATTGAACATGACATATGTATATATGTGCACAAATGAATATGTATTTGATTGACCAACTTTGTAATGTGAATTATGTGTGAATTGTATGATTTTAAATGCTCAAGTTAGATGTCAATTAGACATTGCCGGACCATCCAGGCAATAACATAAATTGGAGCATACTATGAGTCATCCTAAATGATATAACTATGATTGATTTATTTCTATTTCTGTTTAATTCCTATATATTGAACTGGTAATGAATTGATTGTGATTTGTTTATGAATTCCAGACTTTAATGGTCTGAGAAGTTTGATATTCAGGAATGTATTGGAAGTGTTCTATTTGTATATGAATTTTGAATGATATCTTTATACTCAACAAAAGTTGAATGTCGAACTTAGGTCCGATGAATATGAGATTCTATTTGTGCATCATAAGTGAATTCTATACATGGCATATTCTATTATTTGATGCATTCATAAAATGCATGTTTAAATAAAGGCATTGTGATCAGTGTAGCCAGTCTAAAAGAGCTTTAAGCTCAAAATTCTACACATTGATCTTTGCTCAGTGATTTTTGTATCTTATTGAGCCCAATGGGCCAGTATCTGTAATTTTATCTGAAAGGCGCTCAGTCATAATAGATAATAATGAATCTGGTGTCTCATATACATCTGAATTTGTATACTTATGATTATGAAATATATGATCATGAAATCTTTTCTAAAATTGTGATGATTAAGTGATATGCCATAATAATGTGATTGATTAGGTTATTCATATTCTGAAAGAATGTTTATGAAATTGGTTGATTGTCTGATATTTGTCTCTTTGACCTGAGTGAGATCATCAGTGATGGTTCACTCATTAAGTTTGCAAAACTCATCAAAAATTAAGTTTGCAAAACTCATCAAAAATTGCAACGTGACTTTTCAGGTACGAGACAGGAGACCTAGTTCCTAAGATTTATCTAGAGGAACATTTTGGATTAAGATATGGCTCAAAGGTCTATCATCTGACATCAGAGGAGTTATAGTTTGTAATTTGTTTCAATGAATACAGTGTAAACTTTTGTTAATGAATGAAATGAAGTGTTGAAGTTTTTAAGTATTGTATATTCTTTATGATGCCATTTAAGAGATTATGTTTGCTCTAACATATCATTTTCATAGGATATGTACTTGAATGTCCTCTGGATGTTCAGGTATATACTATATGGTAGTGGGATGTTAGAAGCTTGATAGATTTAGCAAGTGGTGGAGCATTGTATGAAATGACTTTAGTGGAGACTAAAACTTTTAATTGACTGCATGGCAGTAAATACTCAACAATTTGGCATCTGAAATAACGTTTTTAAGGTAAATGAGGTAAACAGTTCATCCATAAAACATCATTTAAATGAACTAACATTTGTGTTAAACAAGTTATTATTGGGTAGACATAGGTGAAACATGTGTTATATTTGTAAATGTAAATCATTTGAAAAATGGAAACATGCAGTATTTCAACACTACAAGGGAAATTTTTCCCATAAATATAACCCATATTCCTAGACCTATAACCTTGGTTGGAAAGATCACCCAAACTTGATTTATGAAGGGAATAGGCAACATAAATACTTCCCACAAAGGCCAGAAAGGAGTGCATAAGTTCTAATTTAGACCAAAATCCTTTTCTTTCAACTCAGGTTCATCTCTATAAGACATAAGTTTTTTTGCCACTAATACTATGAAATTCTAGAAGGATGTAAAACAATTTCAGTAAAAGACAAGACCTTAATTTCAAGACATAAGAACTAGAATCTAGAATTTACAGAGTCAGATTAGATAGATGGCAGCAGTTATCAACCTCTTAGAATCACAAAGTGGAGGAAGTTGTTATCTCAACCTGATGTAAATATAAAGAATGTTAGTGTGTTGACCTTTAGGAGTGGTATGGAGCTTGAGGAACCTAAGAGGATCCTATAAATGATGGCTAATGAAAATGAGATTGGGAAGGAGTTATGAGAAGAAAGAAGTCACTTATCTAGCTCAAAGGAAAATTCTGAATGTCCCAATTTGGTTAAGATTAACCCTTCACCTTTTCCTAATAGGTTGGCAAAATTGAACAAGGAGTAAAAAGGTAGGGAGATATTGGAGAATTTTTAAAGATTAAAGTAAATATACCTTTTCTAGATACAATTAAACAAGTGCCAAGATATGAAAATTTTCCTTAAAGAATTATGTACCTATAATAGAAATTTGGGAGGTGATGAGAAGGTCATGATAGGAGAGCATGTTTCTACAATTTTTAAAAAGAAGATACCTAAAACACGCAAGGACCTAGGTATATTTACCATTCCATGTAAGATTGGTAACACTATAATTAAGAGATATATTCTAGATTTAGAAGCATCAATTAATATTGTCTCTCGCTTTATTTATGCTTATTTAAACTTAGGCCCTTTAAAAGAAACTCATGTTATCATTCAATTAGCTGACCGTACTAACACTTACTGAGATGGAGTGATTAAGGATGTTTTAGTAGAGGTGAATAAGTTGGTGTTTCCTGCAAATTTTGATGTGGTGGATATGAATGATAAAATCTCATATAATCTTATAACTATCTTACTAAGGAGACCATTTCGTAATATGAATCAAACGAAGATAGATGTTCATAAGGGCACCCTCACAATGGGATTTGAATAGGAAGTAATTCAATTCAATTCAATATTTTTTATGCCATAAAACATGCTCAAGATGATCATTTTATTTTTTTATTAATATGATTGGTCCTGTATTGTAGGAAATGTTTAAGTTAAATTGCAGAGATCAATTAAAAATAGTTTTGACCAAGCATATGGAATTGGAAGCCACTGATGATGTTGAGTTGGGAAAGGAGCTAATTGAGATGATGACTACCTTACATTCTTTTGAAACCTCTCCTATAAGTTATGAACTTACTTCCATACAGTTACTTGAATCTTAGTAGAGGCTATTACCTTCTGGTGTATAGTTACCTGATGTGGAGATGAAACCACTAGCTGCTCTCCTAAAGTATACATATCTTGTAGATAATCAGACTCTTCTGGTGATTATTTCTACAGTTCTGAATTTTGATCATGAAGCTAAACTAGTTCGTGCGTTAAGAGAGAATAAGAAGGCCATTGGATGGACAATTGCAGATATTCAAGGAATAACCCCTTCTATATGCATGCATCACATTTTGCTTAAGGAGGATTCCAAGTCCACTAGATAAACACAATATAGGTTGAATCATCCAATGATGGAATTTGTAAATAAGAAAGTACTAAAGTTTCTCAACCTGGAGTCATTTATCCTATCTCTGATAGCAAGTGGGTAAGTTTGGTAAAGGTAGTTCAAGAGAAATCTTGAATCATGGTGGTGACTGATCAAGAAGGTGAGTTGGTTCCTAATCAAGTGCAAACTGAGTGGAAAGCATGTATTGGTTATAGAATGTTGAATGTTGCAACTCATAAAGACCATTTCCCCTTTCATTTATTACTTAAATGCTTAAAAGACTAGCTAGATAGTTCCAAAGAAATCTAGAATCATAGTGGTGACTAATCAAGAAGGTGAGTTGGTTCCCAATCAAGTGCAAATTGAGTGGTGAGTATGTATTGGTTATAGAATGTTAAATGTTGCAACTCATAAAGACCATTTTCCCTTTCATTTATTAATTAAATGCTTAAAAGACTAGCTAGATATGAATATTACTATTTTCTAGATGGATTCTCAAGTTATCATTAAATCCCTATTGCACCAAAAGACCAATAAAAACAAACTTCATATGCTCATTTAGTACATTTGCTTATCAAATGATGCTATTCAATTTATGCAATGCATCTGCCACTTTCTAAAGATGCATGGTAAGTATTTTCTCTGAGTATGTTGAGAAGATCATAGAGGTATTTATGGATGATTTTAAGGTTTGATAATTTCTTATAGAATCTTGCACTTATTTTGGAAAGATGTATTGAAACTAACCTTTTATTTAATTATAAAAATTCCATTTTATAGTTAATCAAGGTATAGTTATAGGGCATGTTATATCTTCAAAGGGTATAAAGGTGGACAAGTCTAAGATTGATCTCATTTCTGCTTTGACTTACCCTTCAAATTTTGTAGGAAGTTTGTTCTTTTCTTGGCCATATAGGTTTCTACCGCATATTCATTAAGAATTTCTAGAAAATAACCTATCCTCTATGCAAGTTGTTACAATAATATGCCCCTTTTGATTTCGATGGTAAGTGTAAGGGGGTGTTTGATAAACTTAAGGAGCTTTTGACACCCCCACTAATGATTTAGCCTTTAAACTGGAACCTTCCTTTTAAAATCATGTGTAATGCAAGTGATTACATAGTAGGAGCGATTATAAGACAAAGAGTGAGCAAAATTACATATGATATCTGTTATGTTTTGAAAACTTTGAATCGAGCACAACTGAATTATTCCACAACCGAAAAAGAGCTTTTATCCATTAGTATCTAAGTTATTAAAATTTTAGTCATACTTATTAAAATTTTAGTCATACTTATTAGTATCTAAGTTATTATTTACTTTAATTATGAATCTTTGAAGTACTTGCTCACGGAGAAGGAAGTAAAGTTGAGATTAATCAAATGGATTCTCCTCCTTCAAGAGTTTGAATTGGATATAAGAGATTAAAAAAAGGGGTAAAGAATGTGGTTTTTAATCACTTCAGCTAATAATCCAAAAAGAAGGCTATATTCCTTTACAAGAAATGATGAAAAGTTATGTTTCACCGATTTGACTCCTCCATAGGATGTAGATATCATGAAATTTTTAATTATTAACAAATTAGCTATAGGTTTGTCAAAGCTCAAGGGGAAAATAGAAGAGTGAGGTCAAGTACTATGTATGGGTTGAACCCTATCTATAGAGGCATTATACGAACCAAGTAATAAGAAGTTGAACCCTATCTATAGAGGCATTATACAAACCAAGTAATAAGAAGTTAAGAGTGAGACACCTTTTATCTTAACCTTCTATCATTTGTACGCTTGTGGATGGCACTTTGGGATAAAAAGCACTAACTATAAAGTTTTAGACAGTGGTTTTTACCAGGCCTCATAGTTTAAGGATGCATATGTCTTTTACAAGTAATGTGAAATTTGTCAATAATTAGATAACTTGTCCCGTGGAAATAAAATATAGCTAACCTATATTCTATTTTGTAAAAATTTTGATGTTTGGGGCATTGATTTCATGGGACTATTTCCTTTATCTTTTGGTTTTTATTTTTTCTTACTTGTAGTTGAATATATCTCTAAGTGGGTGGAAGCTAAAGCCACTAACACTAATGACGCTAAAGTTATTGCAGTTTTTGTCAAGTCTAATATCTTTCTAGGTTTAGGATAATAAGAGCCATCATAAGCGACAGGGGAACACACTTCCACAATAGGGTGATGGAAATTTTGTTCAAGAAGTACCATATGGGGCATAAGGCTTACACCTTATTGATTGATAAGTTTTAATCTAATCAAAATCCTCAAAGTATTGCAAGTGCGCAGGTCGTGAATTGTAGTACGTAAGGTGTTAACCCTACGAGGAGTTATGAACTAATCTAATCCTTAGTTATCTAAGGCTAAAGAAAATTAATAAAATGAAAATAAAAAGTAGACAAAAAGGTAAACATGAGAATATGATTTTCAACAAATTAACTTGTAAAAATAACACAAAATGAAATTGAAATTGAGCATAACTTAACATCACAATAGAAGGAATCACACAAGAAGAATTAATCGATTATGAGAAAGGGGTTTCCTATCATCAATGCTAATCTAATCATTTATTTGTTATTGTGGCGTTAGTTCTAGACTATCAAATGTAGGATTACTCTCTCTCAAGTTATAATCACAAACCATAATTTAGGTTGAGTATCGAATAAGTACTCTCTCAATTGCATCAACCCTAATACTAATCAGTTCTTAAGCTCTCTAATAAACAATTGGGTCCTCACATAGGATCTATCTCTGTATAACTACCGATTTGATTAATCGTGTGGTCTATTGAATCCCTTAACTCTCATTAATATGACCCAATCATTTTTATTCGATTCACCCTCTCGGTTTGCTACCAAAATATGCAAAACCTGCAATCAATCGCAACACACAAACACAATAACATAAAAACAACTATATTAATATTGAATTAAGTTCAAATCCCTAAAGAAATTAGAACATCATGATCAAACCTAAATCCGTCAACATATTAATATCCATCTCAAATATTCAAAGGAAAAGAACACAATATGAATGGAATACACTATTGGAGGGGATCAAGATGCATTGGGGAAAGCAACAGTAGCTAAGCCAACTCCTCATTCCTCTTCTTCTTCTCTTCTCTCTCTTCTTCTTGGGCTTTTCCAAATTTGGCAGAATGTGAAGCTCCTTTAGGGTTACATCATTAGGCCTTATATAGTCTTTTCCATTTAGGGTAACTCTAGGGTTTTTTGGGGTCTCAAATACCTGAAAAATTCCTCAAAAACATAAAACCAGAAGGTTGCCTTCACTATTTGTCATAATCGTGGAACATTGTTTCACCTTCTATCATGATCATGGCTTAGCCCTAGGTTCGGCTTTGAGCTTTCTTCAAATCATCTCTGTTCTTCAATATTTTCCTTGAAACATTAGCAAACACATCAAGGAACCTTAAACATATAAAATTAAAACTCAATAAGGTGCTTTAACTCACAAAACACTCAAAACACAAATACTTAACTAAATAACCAAATCCTAACCTAAACATACACTAAACATTAAATTTAACCACTAAATACATTATAAACTACCCACTAAACATTATGCAATCTACCACTATCACATCTCACTCCATTCCCAAATCAGCGGCCATATTGAGGTATCTAACAGAGAAATCAATTTGATCCTGGAGAAAACAGTTAAACCTAGTATGAAGGATTGTAGCTTGAGGTTGGAAGATGATTGTAGGCCTATAAGACAGCTTATAAAATGCCAATTTTTTTTCTCTATGTAGATTAGTGTTTGGGAAGTCATGACATATTCCTATCGAGCTGTAACACAAAACATACAGGGCTATCAAGCATTGTAATATAAACATTGATGAGATGAGAGTCTATAGAAAGCTATAATTGCAAGAGTTTGAAAAGATGCAGAACAAATCGTATGATAATGCAATGATATATAAGGAAAAGACCAAAGCTCTTTATGATAAGAAGATTTTAAGAAAAAATATTTGTTATTGTTCAAAAAGTGATTCTTTATCATTCCATACTAAAATTACTCCTAGGTAAGTTACGTCGTTATTGGGTCAGTTCTTTTGTGGGTTTTAATGCTTTTCCATATGGTTCAATATAGATATAAAGCTTGAAAAATGGAAAGACAATTAAGATGAATGTTCAACGACTGAACCCAAGCAAGGAATGTGGAAGTAGTGATTCTTAAAGAGTTGGATCACATCACGTGAAGAAGAAAACATTGAGTCTAGCCAACAATCATAAACAGAGGTACTAGTTGGAAGGAAACCTAAGGAGAGTTTGTTCCTTTTCTTTTACATTTTCATTATTATTGCTTTTGTTAAATACTCCATTTCTTACATTTAATGTTACAATGGGGACAATAGAAATTTTAAGTGTGGGGGTAGGGAACTTACTTCTTATGTTTATTTTAAGTTAATTTTGGGTGGTTTTAAGTTCTTTTTTAACGTAAAAAAATTCTCTCCTTTTTAATTGCTTTTAGGACTATATATTTATAATTAGAGAGTAGAGTTAACTAGAAAAAATTAGAAAACTTGGGCATGTATTTTTACTATTGTGATTGGTCAATGTATGAGTAGTGACCAATAGGTAGACATAAGTCAATGAGATTTTTAGCTTTTTAGAATAACACATCTATATCAATCTCATTGTCTTTTGTTCATGTATAACCTTTATAACCTGTACATCCTAACTTTACCTTGATTTTCTATTCGAGATCACATTTTTACAATATGCATTAACATGGAAATGATATAGACATTCTTTTATTTATGAGCTACATTAGCCAACTAGCCTACCTAATGATACAAGTTTATCTTTTGTTAAGTCTCTTGAGCTTTATGTGCCTCTTAATTTTTTTTAACCACATTATGAGCCCTTAACTCAACAAAATGTCTTACCCAATCCAATCATTTATGATTGTTGAGTTTTGTGGATTTACAAGAGAATAAGGGTAGAGTTATGCATATATACAAGTTGGTTATAGTTACCAGATTTTTATCTCTTATTAATGAATTCCATCGTATATGTAGTTTCTTTCAATTTTTGTCTTTAATGAGCAAAAGAGGAAAAAAAGAAGAAAATAAATAAAAGAAAAAGGAAAGGAGAATAAAAAAAGAATTTATCAAGGAGGAAAATCATTTGTTTTGCAAAGTAATTCAAGTTAGTCTTTCCTCCTAAAGTTGCATGAAATGGGTGAATTGATTATGAAGCAAATAAGGAAGAAGTTGTTGTGAAGGTTTACTCCTTATGGTTATAGTGTATTGATCATAATTGTGGTGATTCCTTCTAATTCCTTATGCTTCATATGGTTTGTAGTATGAAGGCTTGAATCTAATTTGTGAAATAGAGTTTTGTATTCAACATAGTGGATGGTACCTAGTTTTAGGTAGATGTCAATTTTTACACTTGATAACCCATTCAATGTTTTTCTTTCTTCACTAGTTTTAATGAATTTTAAACTACATGACCCAAATACTTCTCACCTTAACCTTTGGCCCAATTACAACCTTGAAAAGTCCTTTTATTCATGATTATGCATATGAATCTTTAGTGGTGGAGATCTAAAATGATATTGAAAGTTATGGAATGTCTTGATCATAAAAGGTGTTTGGGTGTACCTATAGATTTATCTTGTTTTTAAACACAACTTATCAAATTCTACACATATATTGCTCAATTTTTGAAGGGAATATTTGTTGATTCATCATGAGTAAACGCATTGAATGTTTAGTTCTTTCCATAGTTTCAAAGTTATCACCCTTTTCTTATGAATATTTATTTCTTGCAAAATATGGTTAAAGAAGAAGTGCTTTCATTTAAATTTAGTTTTTAGTTTTACCCAACAACAATCAAATGCTAAGTGTGGGGGAATTTGATAAGCACTTGATTGAATATATATTTACTTCCTAATGTTTAATGATTAATGTTATGTTGTGCTTAAGATACTTATTTTGGTTCATATTTTATTTTAGGTATAAGTCGGAGAAACAAAAACCAAAATGAGCTAAAAAATATTTGTGAAGCTATTGTTAGATCTTATTTTCCCTCATGGAAGATGAATTAGGGTGAATATGGGACAAAGAATGAAAGAAATGAAGTTATTGCAACTTACTCGACCATGTATAGGACTATTAAGTCACTGAAAGCATGTAGGAGCATAAAGATGCAATTTTAAGCATCTCTACAACCTAAGAAACTTTGTATGGACTTTCATGATTGTGTAAGTTAGCTACATAACCATGTAAGTGGCCATGTATCTCCCTATCAACATGAAAGTTCACAATTCTTGCAATTTTCACACACATAGTTAACTACACACATGTGTAGATGATCGTGTATTGTGACAAAACCATAATTTTTGCTATAAAAGGGCATTTAAGAGGCCAAATAAGGCATGAAGACTTTAGAGACATGAAAGGGGGCAGATTTCTTCCCCTTTAGAGAGCCATGAAGAGCTAAATTTTATCCCTCCAATTTAAAGGGGATATAGAGGATGAAAAACAAGTCTGGGCATTAATTAATCTAATGATGTTGTTCTCACTTCTTTTAGGAATTGATTGTGTTGTTCTATGAATAATGTATTAGGGTCTATGAATGAATGATTTAGACACTTCAAATATATTATTTATATATGAACCCATTGCTAAAATCTAGATTACAATACACAATCATTGTACATCTGATTCACCTATAGTAAACTAAAGGTCGAGCATCATTTAGGATGACATAACACAGTTTAAATTACCTAAGCTTATATGGTTGTTGGTTAGATTTACTTGTTTTCTATTATGCAATGTGATTGTCACACTAAATCTAGAGAGTTTATTCTAGGTTGTCAGATAGCTAGACTTAATTAAAGATCTTATTTTAATTAAATACAACTTAAGTGGGAAAAAAAGGGGATGCTAGAGCTTGTTGGTAATCTACAGTTAATATTTTCAAAGAAAGGTACAAGAATAATATGAAAATTAATTGCACTCATTCATGTGATGGTTAAGATTAAACCCATTGAATAATCTTAGTTATTTTGTACTGTTAGATTTGATTTTTCTTCAATAGTTTAATTTTACTTTATTTAGTTAATTTAATTCAACTAAAACCTGTCCCTATAACCATTCCTAAACACTAATTTATTTATTACAAAAGCTAGACACATAATTTTTGTGGAAACGATCCTTGCTCACTGCTACTACAAATTTAGCTATCAGAGTTAGGTTTTATTTTGTAGTGTGTTCAACATGTATTAGTGAGGAATAAGAGATTAGGGGTGAAAATAGTTTAAAAGTATGAGGAAACTGCATTTGATCAAACTTGAATTGAAGAAACTTAATGCAAAAAAATCCTTGCACATCATATAAAATGTTGAAGCTGATAAATTAAGAATGATCTTAGCCTACAAAAATTTGCACAAAAATCCAACAGACCATAAATCATTCGAAGAAGAGAGGATTGATATGAATGCATACATAAGAGCTATAGAAGTCCATAACTCTATCATGAAAAACAAAATTGAATAAATTGGATCTAAAAAGGAGAAAAAATACAATATTTTTCCATAACTAAGCTAAATGATGAGCAAGTTACCTCCTAGATGGAGCTGAATGAAGAGGTTTATAGATACTTTAGTGAATTCCTTAAAAGTTAGGAAAATAATAAATCTTGAATTCCACTACTAAACTCCTTCATTGGTAGTTAAATAAGTGTATATAGTTTAACTACTGCTTAGGAAATTAAGAAAATGGTCTTTGAACTAAACCCTCATATAGCTCCATATTTAGATGGTCTCAATAGCTTTTTCTTCTACAAAGTATGGTCCCTTATTAGGAACTTAGTAATTGATGCAATTTTGAATTTTTTTGAAAATGGAAAGATGTTAAAAGAGCTTAACAACAACTTTATTTGCATGATCGGTATAAGATTCATAATCTAGATTCTTCAAGTAACTTTATACATATATTATGTTGTAATTTTTTTTATAAAATCATTTCAACGATAATTGCTACAATATTGAAAAGGGCTTTGCACCATTTGATTAAAGATTCGTAAGGAGCATTCTTAGAGGGTAAAACAATTGGGGATTATATATTATTAGCTTAAGAACTATTTAGTGGCTATACAAGGAAAGGATCATCAAAGAATTGTGAAGTTAATTTTAATAAAGCTTTTGGCACAATTGTCTAGGATTTCCCCATGTAATTGCTTTAGGTTTATGATTTTTTAGACAACTTTAGAAATTGGATTAATGAGTACATAACCTCAACATCCTTTAGCATCATAGGAAATGAGGCACTAACAAGACTTTTTAAAAGGAGAAATAGGCTGAGGTAAGGGGACCCTTTATCCCCCACCTGTTTCTATTACTCATAAAGGCACTATCTAAACTGCTAAGACATAATATATCCTTGAATCTAGTGTTTGGTTACCATAGCAAATGTAACAAAGATGGCTAGTTAATTTGTCATTTGCAAATGACCTTTTAATTTTCTATAGGGTAGATGATAGGTCAATATACAAAGTCATGACAACCTTGCAAATATTTAAGGATCCTTAAGGTTTGGGTGTGAACTACAATAAAAGCCAACTAATATTATCCTTAAGTGCCATGGCTAAAGATAAATGGTGATATGGTATTTTAGGATTCTAAGTAAAATAACCTCCTTTTACCTATCGTGGATGATTATGGTTTGTTTATATGTATGTAAGTTTTAATTATTAACCCTCGATAATCTACAAGTGCACGGTTTATTAGCGTAATACCAAAGGTGTCGATCCTGTTAGAGTTATGTAAATTTAGTGCCCTAGAAAGCAAGTTTATTTACATGTAACTTAATTTTCTTCTAGTTATAGTTTTGTAACGAAAATATTTATTATTAATGAAACAAAAGAGTTTGGTTTTATATGTATGAGCATTATATAACTAGTCATAAGATACCAAAATTCGTTTGTAAATAA
Organism: Erythroxylum pedicellare; assembly: GCA_027563575.1. NCBI lineage: Eukaryota > Viridiplantae > Streptophyta > Magnoliopsida > Malpighiales > Erythroxylaceae > Erythroxylum > Erythroxylum pedicellare. Next base: position 28,808,342 of record JAOQMP010000209.1, on the reverse strand, counting down.
TATACATATACATGGAGATGTATGGGAAACATGTATATTATTATAATCTAAATTAATTGATTCACAGTTGAATAATTAAGTTGGTCGCTTTATTATGGTTTAAACTGTAGTGTTGCGATTTATCTCGATATAAGTAAAGGAGTTTACTTCAAGGAAATGATGAGTTTCATATCATGATAGTAGTTGACTATCGATAATGGCACT
>JAOQMP010000209.1:28777388-28798204 GCA_027563575.1 Erythroxylum pedicellare | reverse complement strand
AACATTTCTCCCCCTCTTAAGAGAATTTCGTCCTCGAAATTATTACCTGAGTCATTGAAGAGTTGTGGATACTTCTCCCTCATGGCTTCCAAGGGCTCCTACGTGGCCTCTACTACATAATGGTTTCTCCACAGGACTTTCACTAATTGAACCGTCTTATTCCTGAGGACTTTTTCCTTAGTATCCAAGATCTCCACTAGAATCTCCTCATAACTCAGATAATCTCTTAATTGAACCTCAGTGGTCTGAATAATATGGGAGGGATCCGATCTATATCTCCTTAACGTGGAAAAATGAAAGACATCATGTATTCGTGACAATTCCGGTGGCAACGCCAACCTATAGTCTAGCGGTCCAATCCTCTCAAGAATTTCATAAGGACCCACATATCTCAGACTCAACTTACCCTTCTTGCCAAACCTCATGACCCCTTTCCAAGGAGTTATCTTAAGGAAGACTTTTTCACTGACTTCATACTCCATCTCCTTTTGGTGTGCATTAGCGTAACTTTTCATTCTATCCTGGGCTGCTTTAAGCCTTTGTTTAACTAACTTGACCTTGTCAACTATAATCTAAATTAACTCTAGTCCTATTAGTTTTCTTTCTCCTTCTTCATCCCAACATATAGGAGTTCTACATCTCCTCCCATACAGTGCCTCATAAGGAGCCATTTGAATGCTCGAATGATACGAATTATTGTAAGCAAATTTGACTAGTGGCAAATGTTCATCCCAAGCTCCTTTAAAATCCATCACACATGCCCTAAACATTCCCTCAAGTGTCTAAATGGTCCTTTCAGATTGATCATTTTTCTAGGGGTGAAAACTGTGCTAAAACTTAACTAGGTCCCCAGAGCCTCTTGTAAGCTTCCCTAGAATCTCGAAGTAAACTGAGGATCTCTGTCAGTAAATATAGAGTCCAGAATCCCATACAGTGTCATTATCTCATCGATATACTTCTTTGCTAGTACTTGCAAAGAATCAATCTATTTACTTGCCAGAAAATGGGCTGACTTCATCAACCGATCAACAATGACCCATATGGCATCATGCTTCCTAATCATCTTTGGCAAACCCATCAGAAAATCCATGGTTACTCTTTGCCACTTCTACTCAGGAATGGATAATGGCCTTAACTAGCCTGAAGGTACCTGGTGTTCAGCTTTGACTTGCTGACACACTAGACGCTTACTTACATACTTTGCTACATCCCTCTTCATGCCTTTCCACCAGAAATGCTCTCTCAGATCTCTGTACATCCTGGTGCTACCTGGGTGCATGGCATAAGGCGCATTATGTGCCTCATCCAGTATCTCATCCTTTACCTTCTTGACATTTGGGATACAAAGCCTATTCCCTATAGTCATGAGTCCATCATCCCTCACTACCACTTCAGATTTCTTACCATTTTGAACTTCTTCTATTAGCTTCCTCAATCCTACATCCTGTGCTTGTAACTCCCTAACCTTTTCTCTGAGTATCGGTCTCACTCTGAAGGTAGCAACAATACAATTAGGTTCCTCCTGCTTTAAACTTATTTTAAGCTTAGTCGTCTTTTCCAATAAGGGAAGATAAATTGTCTGAACATGGGCTATTGAGGATTTCCTGCTCAAGGTATCTGCTACCACATTCGCCTTTCCTAGATGGTACTCAATCAACAAATCGTAATCCTTAAGCAATTTAATCGACCTTCTCTGTCTCAAATTCAGCTCTTTCTGACTCAGTAAGTACTTAAGATTTTTATGGTCAGTAAAGATTCTCGTTTGAACTCCATACAGATAATGTCTCTAAATCTTTAAGGAAAAAAATCAATATTGCCAATTTCAAATCATGGGTCGGATAATTTAACTCATAAGGCTTTACCTACTGCAAGGCATATGCTATTACCTTGTCTCCCTGCATCAATACATAACCCAGACCCTTTCTCGAGGCATCACTATACACTATATAACCCTCATCTCCAATCAAAAAAATCAAAACTGGAGCACTTGTTAATCTACGCTTGAGCTCCTCAAAGCTTTTCTAACATTCCTCACTCTAGATAAATTTCTGATTCTTCCTCAATAACTTTGTCATCAGAGTTACTATTATAGAGAATCCCTCAACGAATCTCCTATAATAACCTGCCAGACCCAGAAAACTCCTCACCTCTAACACTGTCTTGGGTGTATGCCAATTTCCCACAGCTTCAACCTTCCTTGGATCAACATATACCCCACCCTTCGAAATCACAAGTCTAAGGAATACTACCTCATGAAGCCAAAACTCACACTTATTGAACTTAGCTTAAAGCTCCCTCTCCCTCAGTGTCTGCAATACAATCCTGAGATGCTCCTCATGTTCCCCCTCTCTAACAGTTTTTCCAACTGTTCCTTGAGCTCCTTCAATTCAGCTAGAGCCATTCTATATGGTGGTATTGAAATGGGTGCAGTTCTATGGCAAATTCAATTTCCCTCACCGGTGGCAAACCAGGTAGATCTTTTGGAAACACGTTTGGAAATTCCCTCACAATTGGAAAATTCTCTAATTTCCCTTCATTCACATCAGTGTCCACAACATGCGCTAAAAAGGTTTCACACCCCTTCCTCATCATCCTGTCTGCTAACAAAGCCAAAACAATCTTGGGAGATGGTGTTCTTTGGTCCCCTCTGAAGATGACCTTCTCATCATTACCAAGATCAAACTTTACCTCTTTAAGGCCACAATCCAATTTCGCACAATATTTCTCTATGACATCTATTCCCAGTATGAAATCTATTCCTAGTATGACATCTAGGCCTTTCAACTCCAACGATAGAAAATCTACTATAAACTTAGCATCATCAATAAACAATTCACAATCCCTATACACTTGACTTATTATCACCTTTCTCCCTAAGGGAGTACTAATATTCATAGGGCTATCCATGGACACCAATTTGACATTATGCAAAATCATGCTTGCAGAAACAAATGAATGTGTGGAGCCAGAATCAATCAATAAATATACTGCAAAGTTAAATAACTACTCCATACCCGTGACAACTTCTTGTGCGGCTGCAGCTTCCTCTTTAGTCATAGAAAATATCCTGGCCTAAGCCTGACCCCTTGACCTTCCTAGAGGAATATCCTCCCTCGCCACTGCAGAACTGCCCACCTTGGTGACTGGCCCGGCCCCCTGTTTCTGCTCTTCTTGGGGCTTGCAATTTTAACCCCTCTCGCCTTGTTACTTGGGGACAGTCCCTAATCATGTGTCCCTTCTGTCCACATCGAAAACATGCTCCAAGTAAGTTGAAGCACTCTTCTCTGTGAAGCTTTCCACAATGCTCACATTAGGGGTTCATGTTCCTGCTCCTCCCCACCATACTATTTCCTCTCATAGTTGAGGCTTTCCCTGAAACTGCCCTTACTTGCTTGTTCTAGGTAAGGCCACTACTTCCCACTTCACTCTGAGTATAGTGACTTCTTGTACCCCTCTCAGGCATTGGAGCACTCATTCCCTTCTTAGAAGACTGCTCCCAGTGCTTCCTCTTCCTGCTCACTTCGTTCTTATATTCTCCAGTTTTTCAGCCTGCTAGGTTGTGCCACCACCAGCTTTAATATAGATGCCTCAACGTGGATGCTTCAACTAGCTTCAACGTATTATCCCTCTAGCTGCTTCAACGTTTCTTTTCTCCAGCTACTTCAACCTTTCTTTTCTCCACCATCTGCCATGTATTTAATCTCCACCAGCTGCTAACGTTTGTATCTCCACTAGCTACCAACGTGTTCTTCTCTCCACCAGCTACAACGTTACTCTCTTAGCCACCAGCTGCAATGTGTTTTGATCTATGTCTTCACTAACGCTTAAATGCCTTTTGCTTTAACGTTTTTGCTTCAACGTCCCCTTTCTCCGCTAGCTATCTTCGATTGTTTATCTCCACCAGATGCTTACCTCAACATGTGTGAGTGGAGAATATTAGTTGAATGAGGGCTATGTGTGAGTGAGTCCTTCCTTTCCACCTCAACGTAGCTGCTTCACGTGGGAATAGAGAGTATATATTTTTTAATCCAGGCACTACACACGCACACTCAAACCACCACCTCAAGGTTTTTCTCTCCAGCTACTTGTGTGATGTGACAAATTAATTTGTTGCTTGTTCTTTGTCCACTTGCGCCGCTTCTTTAGCACCAATATAGCCCACGCTGCTTTGGTTTTCTTCTGTTCTCTCCACATAGCACACCACACTACCACCTCTGTTTGTAGACCACGCCGCCTGCTATATTCAAAAACCATGCCTAAGCCACCAAACCTCACGCAGATTACCTCCTTTTTTACTGTAGCTGATGTGTGACAATTTAACTTGTAATCCACTTTTCTGTTCATGCTTAAAAACTCTTGCAACCAACGCCACCCTCCAATGCTGCCATTTCTTCTTCATTCTCTTTAGCCTATGCTGTCGTTTTGGTTGCTTTGTCAATGTCCCATGCTTCTCTTCTCAAGTTCTCTACATTGTCGTTTTGTCCTGGCCATCTTGTCCATTAAATCGCATTCTTATATGCAAAAACATGCACTCGTTAATGTTTTATAGAGCTTTTCTTGCTTAATGCTTTTGGACCTTCCAAATTCAATATGTGTTAAAATTAAAACAAATAACTTTTAATTAGTGCAATTTAAACATTAAATGTATAAGATTTTTGCAAATGATGTATCTAAAATTAATATAAAATGCCGATTAACAGGGATTGGACATAGGCTTGCTTATAAGCTGAACCAGAATACATTGACTATATTATTCTTTCTCTTTCTTTAGCTTTTAAATTTTCTCATTATAGGTATTATTGTTTTCAAATTACAAGAGGCCCTTTTTATTTTAAATTTTAACAACCATCTATCTTTTATATGATTTGGTAATAACTTGCGAAAATTTTTCAAGTCACATGCAATTCACCCCCTTTTACGTTTGTTTACTTTATCATTTTGTTGGGAGTTGGATGCAATATTAGCAATCAATGTTCAAGCTGGTTGAAGCCTTTCGTTGATGCAATATTAGCAATCAATTCTTCATCTTAGTGTTGAATTGTTGGGGGTTGGATGCTATATTAGTGATTAATGTTCAACTTGCTTCTGGTGTTTTGAAAATAAATACTCTACTAGCGGCATCGATAATGCTCCTATCAGTTAATAAAAGTCCTTCGTAAAAATACTAAATTAGGAGTTGTTCACTATTTGTTAATACAGATAATTGGTGCTAGCTTTTTAAAATGCTCCCACTACTCATATAGTGATTCGCTTTTATATTGTCGAATGCTAAAAATTTTCTTTCTAATGTTAGCAACATTTGAGGTTGAAATTGTTTCCCAAACATTATTTCTTCATTTGGTTCTACATTGTAATGCTAGCGGGTGGTAAGTATTATAACCAATCTTGGGCATTATCTTTCAAAGAGGGTGATAACACAATTTTTTAATTCAAAAGTAGCATTTGCATTAAAATTAGGAAAAGTTATAGAATGAGGCTATTGTTTTAACTTCACTTCAGCTATTTCTTGTAAAGTTCAATTATTTGTCATAGTTTCTGGTTTTTCACTGATTGTAGTGTTATGTTGTTTTTGAATTTTTATTTCTTTTATTAGTCTTTAGGATCTCTATATTATATTGTAAATTAACTTCCTTCAAAGATCTTGTATCAAACATGCAATCTTAGAATTTTCTAACAACGATGCCAAAATTTATGTAAAGATACTAGCTGGATTAGAGTATAATATTACGTCTAGATATTGGTGGAAGGAGAAAAGAAATAATAAAAGGAGGAAAGAAGAGAAAGAATAAGAGAGAACAAAATGATAGAGAATATTGTATTGTATTATGTGTCCCCTGCATAGGATGAGTGTGCCATTATATACACTCATGTCTGTTGTAACCACATAACAAAAGATAGAAAAATAGAAACAATGACAGAAATGAAAAAAAATTGATTTTTTCTTCTAGAACACTTGCAACGGCTTAGTCCTTGATCCTTTCATAGGCCTCTTGTCCCTGTATAAGCTGGGTTCATAACATTCCATTCCCCATAGAGTGACCTTTGACCTCAAGGGTTAAAATTGGGAAACTAACTTCGAACGTAACGAGGATCTTCCCATTTAGCTTCCTCCACTTCATGACCCTTCCATTGTACCATCCACTTCAATCCATTTGGGTTCTTGCAAGTTACAAAACTCCTCTCGATCACAGCTTCAGGTTGTTCCTCCCTTGATGTTATTCAGTGCTCAATTGGTTCATTTGTTGGTACGGTTCCAAACCCTAACGTCTTCTTCAACAGTGACACATGAACTACTGGGTAAGTTAGAATCCTAGCTAGTAGATCTAGCTTATACGTCACAACTCCTACTTTCTTCTTAATCTGATAAGGCCTGTAGTACTTAACACTCAATTTTTTATTCTTTCATTTAGCCACTGGATTTTGATGATAAGGTTTGAACTTTAAATATGCTAGATCGCCTTCCTCAAAGGTTCTCTTGGTCCTCCCTCTATCCACCTGAGACTTCATTTGATCCTTGTCCTTAAGAAGTTGCAACTTCAGTGTTGAGAGCAGGGGTTAGCATTCCTCCAAATAGTAATTGACACTTTCCACTAAAGAAGGTAACTCTAAATCTGTAGCCTATAATGGTTGAGGGTAACCATACAAAGCTTGAAAGGGCGTGGTTTGTATGGCGTTGTGGAAGTTAGTGTTGTACCACCATTCAGCTAGATGTAACCATTTGTGTCACTTCTCTGGATGCTGGTGTGTCATGCACCTCAGGTATGTCTCCAAACAATAATTTACTAGCTCAGTTTGACCATCTATTTGTGGATGATATGAGGAGCTCATCTTGAGCTGGGTGCCCATATTTTTGAATAATTCCTTCCAGAATATGCTAGAGAATACCTTGTGCCGATCTGAAATGATTGACTCAGGAATCCCTTGTAACTTATATACTCCTTGCATGTATAGTTTTGCCACATTGAAAGCTGTGAAAGGATAAGATAAAGATAAGAATGTGCGTATTCTGTATAGGTATCTACACCACTATAATAACATTCTTGCCTTTAGAAGTTGGAAGCCCTTGTATGAAATCCATTGATATCTATTTCCAAGCCCCATTAGGGACTAGAATAGGCCGTAATAGACTAGGGTAGGGAACATTTTCATACTTACACTTCTAACAAGTATCACAAGCTTGTATGTAGGCTTTCAACTTACTTTTCATACCAGGCTAATAGAATAGTTGTTTAAGCCTGTGATATGTAGCCTTAAACTCGGAATGGCCCCCTGCTGAGGATGAATGGACTTCCTGTGGTATTGCTTCCCTTAGAGTACCTATAACTCCCACATACAAACATCCCTTATACCTTAAAACTCCTCCTTTGAAGCTGTAGGGAGAGTTCCCCTGAACATCTCATAAGGTCACTAGGACAACCTGTTGAATGCAGTATTCCCTTCATAACTTGCCACCAGCTATTTGACCCAGTCTGGTTGAGCCATAGATAAAGCCTATAGTTCTGCTTCCTCTGATTCATACTTGCGAGATAAAGCATTTGCTGCTTTATTTTCTTGCCTTTTCCTGTAGTGAATGGTATAATTTAGTCCCAGGAGTTTAGTTAGACTCTTCTTCTGCATCTGAGTTTGTATCTTTTGCTATGAAAGATACTTTAAGTTGTAATGATCAGTCTTAACGATGAATGATGTGGATTCTGACATTTCTTGAACAAGGCTTTTCACTTCTACTTTTTGATAATAGGGGTATCTATATGGTCTGAATTTGACAGGTTTTGAATGAGGTTTTAGAGGCATTTGATGGTCTAAGGCCAGATGAGGGGGTAGGCCTTTAAGTTCTACCAAAACATCACTATATTCTTCCAAGAGTGCAACTTGGTGGGGATTGATCTCTTGATGTTCTTTCTCCTCAATTATGAGAAACACATGTCCAATCATGACCTTGAGTCCTTTGTTGAAACATTTCTGGACTCCCTTCCCTTTGAGAAGCTGAAAAGTTTTGTTCTCCTTTTGGGCCTTTAAAACAACTGCATCTTTACCATTGTTCACAGTAACTTCTCTAGATTTCAAATCAAAACAGACTGGATTGTGAGCTTCCATCCAATCCAATCCTAAAACCAAGTCGCAGCCTCCCAAACTGTACCTTCAAGTCTGCACATAAATTATGTCTTTACATCTCTTAACAGAATTTCTTAACCTTGTGGGTAGACGTCACTTTTGCCCCATTAGCAACAGTCATAGTTCGTGGTACAATTTATTGAGTCGGCAGATTAAGCACTCCCACAAGAGTCTCATATATGAAGGAATTAGTACTACCAGTGTCAATTAAGACACTAATCTCTTGTTTCCTTACCATTCCTTTAATCCGAAAGGCATTAAGTGAGGATTTCCCACTTAGTGCATTCAACTAAATTACTGCACCCTTATTTTTGTCATTAGTTTCCTCCATTGTAATCTCTACCCTTCCTTTCGTAGTCTCCTCTGGAGATTCCTCATCATCGATATCACGAATGAGCATATGCAAAAGCTGTTTAAGTTTGCATTGATGTCTAAGAAAATATCTATCCCTACACTTATGACACTTGTCTGGTTCCTATTTATAATCAGGATTTGTAGTAGTTGATTTGTTAAGGTTTGTAATTATGGTTTTTTTATTTTTGTAAGAATTAAGATAATGGTTTTGTTGGATATGATAGAGGTGGTTGTTTTGTTGGTATTGGAGGGTTTGGAAGTTGATGGTGTAGGGGGTTTATGAATGGCTTCATTCAACCTTGCTTGTTCATAAGCTTCTTTAAGTGTAGAGGGTTTAAACCTCTTAACTGCCCAACTTAGATCCTCTGCAGGCCATCAATGAACACTTTCACTAGGTAATCCTGTGTTAAGCTATATTTCATTTTTCTAACAAGAGACTTTAGTTCTTCAAACTTCTCCTGATAAGCCGCTACAGTGTCAGTTTGTTTGAGCCTGTGGAACTCCTCTACTATGTTAGCTTCAGTATGATTCGTAAATTTTTTGCATAATTCCTCTACAAACTCTTCCCAGTTCAATTCTGTTTTACCTTCATTCCAATCCTAATACCAAATATCAGGCCTCTCATCTAGAAGCATAGCTGCAGATTCGACCTTGTTTTTGTCAGGTATATTATAGAGCTGAAATATTTTTTTGGCATTTCCTAATCCATAGTCTAGGTTGCTTACCATCAAAATGACTAAAATCCATTTTGGGCCATAACATGTTGGTGGTTTGGAGTAGTGGAAGGATATTTGTGGTCGAGAGGGTATGTGTTGAGTTTATGGTGGTGTTTGAGAGTTGTTTAGTGTTTGTTATTTGTAGGGGTGGTGAGCTAAGGATTCCAGCATATGTCTTAGATAAGGGTGAGTCGATTGTAGCTAGAGGGGTAGGATTTTGGTTACTTTTGATGGCTTCTAAAAGGGTCAATATGGATTTCTGGTTTTCTTTAGTTCTTTTGTTGGTTTTGAGCTGAGCTTTGGCCATGTCAGCTTGCATTGTTTTCATTTGTGTTTCTATTGCTTTGAATTGTCCATCTAGGGTTTTCAGTCTAGTACCTTCATGAGCCATGGTCAAGGTTGGCAGTCGAAAGCTCTGTTATCAATTGCAAAGATACCATCCTGATCAGAGTATAATATGACGTCTAGATGTTGACGGAAGAATAAAAGAAAGAATATAAGGAGGGAAGAAGAGAATAAGAAGAGAAAGAATAAGAGAGAACAAAATGATAGAGAATATTGTATTGTATTATGTGTCCCCTATGTAGGATGAGTGTGCCATCATATACACTCATGTCTCTTGTAATCGAATAACTAAAGATAGAAAAACAGAAACAATGAAAAAAAATAAAAAATGATTTGATTTTTTCTTTTAGAACACTTGCCATGGTTCAGTTTTTGGATTCTTTTATGGGCCTCCAGTCCCGTATAAGCTGGGTTCATAGCAATTTAGTGAAACTGTTGTCTATACCCTTAATTAATTCCTAAATTCTTGTCATCAACAAATGTAATATAGGGAAGTAGGAGTTGATCCTAATTCACCAATCATTATGAAAAAAATAATTAATAGAAGGGGGTTCTAAAATTTTATAATAAATAAAATAAAGGAAGTAATAAAATGTGAGTTTTCAATAAAATGAACTTTTATTTATGGTTGCTTCTACCCTTAGAACTACAAATGATCATAAGCACAAAAAAGTTATTTTATTAGGATTAGTTAAATGAAAACATATAATTCGATTAACCCTTATTTATTAATAACCTTCGATGTGATCCAAAATTTAATTAAATAATAACTTTAAGAAAAGAAAGACCATTGAAGTAAGATAACATAACATTCATGGTGGCATTTAATCTAGTTAAATTCTTTTTTTAAAGATGATAATTTCTGACGTAGTAAATTGAAACTCTTAGTTGCTACAAATGATTAAAAGTATTAAACATTTACACATTCAAACTGTAATCTAACAAAAGATCATTTCAACCAATAAACTAATAGTGCATATTAGAAATCAATAAAAATAATCATAAAATAGAAGCATAGAGAAGCAATTCAATACATGAATAAATGAAAGACTTTACTATAAGACCTAATTGTCTCCTAATCTTCAAAGTTGGAAAGAGTAGTTGGATATGGAATGCTCTTCTCCTTCACATCTTAGCTCCATTTATAGCCATTGAAACCCATATGAAAATCTTATTTGTGATTCTTTGGATCTCCTAGATCGTAACTTCATTTATTTTCACACAGATCTAGCCAAGATAAGGTTTTAAACCACTTTTAATACATTTTTCTCATGCAGATTCAAATAAGTCTAAAAATTGCAATTTGTATTGAGCATGCCCATATCTAATATCATGCCAGACTATTTTTCAAAATTTTACTTTGATTCTTATAATCCCAATATGCAAAATAAAATGTTTTATTAGCGTAAATCTCCTTGAACAACTCTTGATTATTGTTGAGAATTATCCTTCATTTAAATTTTTGAATTTAGATTAAAACAAAAGTCCTTTTTCTTTCTTATACTTATTGAATCAATCTTATTATATCTAATTAATTAGCTTTCATATCTACCATACTACTCTTGTAGCCTTGCCTAGAAAATTACTTAAAAAAGTTGACAAATTTCTTAAAAAAATTCCTATGGATTGGTAGATCGGAGAACTCATGAAATGCCAAGGTTACATGGAGTAAGGTTGTTATTCCAAAGAAGGTTGGGGGCCTAGGGATTGTTTCTATCTATACTATGCAGAAAGTTTAATCTGCAAGAGGCTCTGGTAGCTGGACACTAATCATAATGCACTATGGATCAAATGGATCCATAAGTTTCACTTTAAAAAATCTAAATTTTTAGCAAGTTTATTGTACTAGGGAGTTCTCATGGATTCTTCTCCAGATGATGAAGCTATAAGACTTAGTTTAGCAGTGGTGCCCGGACTTGGATTTGGTATGATCTCAAGGCCGCTTATCCTTAACACTTAAATTCATAACTTAAGGAACAAAATTCCTCTCAATTTGAAGGTCTCATCTTTGCTATGAAATGGTCAATAGAGTGGGAGTTTTCAAGGTTTTAATACTTTGGTTCAATTCTTACATCAATGGGTTAATGTATTGATTGATGATTCTATAAGTTGGTCTATTGATCCGAGTAGTACATTCTCAAATAAATCATGTCATCAGCTACTCGTAAAGGTTTTAAAGGAGGTACCTTGGTTTACGCTTTATGGTAGAATTCCATCCACCTAAAAGTCTCTTTTATTTCGTCACTTATGATTAAGAACAGACTTAGGACTAAGAGTTGATGGCATGGCACTACAGATATAATTTTTTTATATGTAAAATGGAAGTTGAGGATATGGATCATCTTTTTTTCTCTGTAGTTACTATAAAGAAGTCTGAAGTAGAATTTTACACCTACTATTGTATATGGCTATTCTTATTCTTGGGAACAATCTTTTAATTAGGCCATCAGGAACTCTTAATATGGTAGGCCTAATGTTATTCTTCTTCAAGCTGCCTCTACTACTTCTATATACTTTCTTTGGAAAGAGCATAACTCTTGTATATTTACTAATTGTGAAGAGGGGAAACATCAAGTTGTTGACAGGATAACTAATTGGATTAGAGCAGCCTTAAATGCTAAAAATCTTTTACACTCTCTCTCTCCTCTGACATGAAACTTAGGTGGAACCTATAATGTGGCTTCTCAAGATACTCTTTTAGCTTCCTTTCTTTCTTTTTTGTACCTATATATATCGTCTTCATTTTGAACTCGTTGTAATGTCGTATTAGTTTTACCTATAATTAATGCAATATGTAATTTAAAAAAAAATGTTACTTGGTAAAATAACATCCCCAACTTATATCTTGCAAAAATAAATAAATTACTAAGCTTCAAACTTATTAAGATAAGATTATAGAAGATATTACATGCTAGAAATAAGGCAAAATTATGATACATCATTGATTTACCTCATAAACTTTCTAAGAGCATTAGTTAACCAATAGACTAATTGTGTGCATTAGAAATCAACCAAAAATAATCATAAAATAAAAACATAGAGAAGTAATTAAATCCAACATGTTATTATATACTCATGAATGTCTCAATTTGTCTACGAATTCAAATGCCTCATTACCAACCTTCATCTTTAATTGTAACTTGATTCTCCATAAAATACAAAAGTGCTGTGTCTAGTGTTCATATCTTGATTTTGGTTAGAAATCCTTGTGTTTTGATCCAAATGTGAGATAAATTGAGTAGAAATGGTGTGACTATTGCATGAATGTTAATTCGATTATTTTGAGAATTTTGCATGAAGGTTGAAGGGAAAGTTGACGTAAATTTGCATGAAAGGAAAAGAAGAAAAACAAAGAAAGGCAGCGACTAAAGGTGTCACCATCGTGACAAAGCTTGTCACAATGGCGACTAACTTGTCACCACCTCCACCGTGACAAAATTAGTCACAGTGGTGACTAAACATGTCACCACCATGACCATGACTTCATGGGGCAACAATGAGTCATACCTGTGACTGCCATATTCACCCCTTTGCAATTCTTATACACTCCTTCAATCTAATTTTTTTATTACGTGGTAGTTATAGGTTAAAAGGGCATGAAAACCTAAACCTAGAAGAGGCTACAAATATATAAGATAGGAGGGTGGCAGTGACATTCATCATTCACTCTTCATTCTTTACTCATCACAGCCAAGACACTTCGGGAGAGAGAAAATAAAGAGAAAGAAGGGAAAAAAGAGAAGAGAACAAAGTCGGTGAAGAAAAGAGAAACATGGTAGAGAGTTGAGAGTATAACTAAGCCTTAGAACATCTAGTGAGAATAAGCTAAAGCATAAGGGAAGAGATGATGTAGAAAGCTTGAGAGGGGTAGAGACCACTGCACCTTATTCTCCAGATCTCTGTTTGCTTGCTCTGTTATTCATCTATTATAGTGTTTCTTGTTTATTTACCGAACTTATTACTTTGTTTAGCTTAATTGACTATTACTTTGTTATCTTTGCATAGTTCAGTTAGTATTCACTATTTTATTGCTTTAAAACTTTTGTTGACAGTAGCATGGGACTCAAGTGTATGAAGATGATGAACTATGTTTATGCTATAATGGGTTGATCTCTTTTTCTTGAGAAATAATATGGTTCTTTTAGTTGACTATGTATGATAGAGTTACAAATTTGTTGTCTTATTTATTTATATGGTTTTTGGGATGAATGGATGTAATAAAATGACCAAACTTTGCATCATTTTTAGTATTAAATGAAGCACCGAGAGGAGAAATTTAATACAGATCAAGAAAATACGGACGCTTAGGTTAAGAACTAGAAATTAATTAAGTTAAGTGGTAATTAGTAGTATGATTTTCATAATTAATTTGGATAATTTGTTGAATATGAAAGTTAGATTAGTTCATTATTCGAGTTGATTTAGAACTCAGTTATTAATTTTAGTAAGACAACTATCCAATCATTTCCCTTAATTATGCATAGTAGATTAAATTAGCAAAATTAATTCTCAAGAGTCTTCCATTTCAATTAATCTATTCGTCTTTGCTTCCAGTTGATTATGTTTTCTTTTCAATATATTTTGTGATTTTCTTTAAAATCTTCCTTCAACAAATCGAGATAGAATGTTTAGGATTGCATCTGTTTTTTATTTTTGCTTTTGTTCAAGGTTAATTTAAGTGGACCAATTTCACTTCCATGGGAGACTACCCTGGGTAATCACTACAATTACCTCATATACTTGCGAGTAGGATAGCCTAGGTATTTTTAGAACTTATTTGGGTAAAATAAGTTTTTGGCACTGTTGTCGAGAAGGTATTCTATGTTTGGACTTAATTTAATTTTGATTGTTTTGTCAATTGTTTTTTCTATTCATGCGTACATTTTGTCATGTTATTTCATTGAGTTGTTTTAGGAATTTTTGTATTAATTCACTGTTGTTTTTATTTGGTTTATGCGAGGAAAGAGGTCTAGGAATAACGAACTTGCTCCCTTTATTGACATCATACATCAGATAAAAGGACCTCAAAGGGACTTTGAAGATAATCTCAAGGGACCCAAACTAAAAGATCAAGAAATGGGTGAAAGGTAGCCAGTAATGAAGGATTATACTAGACTGGTAATCAGTACCACCATTTCGTGCATTCATCTGGGAGAGTTAGCCAGAAACTGTAAATTTAAGAGCATCCACTACAATATGCTTCCATCTTTCTATAGGGTTCCTAATAAAGACCTTTTGGGAATTCTATAACACTATCTAGACATTCTCGTTGGATGGCCTAAATGAAGATCAACTTAGTATGAGGTGCTTCCTATATACATTGCAGGATCGGGCCAAGGCATGGCTGATAACCCTTCTACCTGGTTCATTGACTTTATGGGAGGAGTTGTAAAACAAATTCATGGGAAAGTTCCATTCCCATCAGAAGAATTCTAAGTTGCAGACAAAGACAACAACCTTCACTTAGATGGAGGGAGAGCCATTCCATAAAGTGTGGGAATGCTTCAAACTCTTTCTCATTCAGTGTCCACACCATCATTTTCCACTCCACATGCAAAACCAGTTCTTTTATAATGGATTGATACAATAATGTCAATACACAGTGGACAACGCAATAGGAGGAGGTAGAGTTCATAAACAATTCTCAACGAAAGAGTATAAGGGGAAGAAGAGCTAGAGTTCATAAAGTGAGCTCGAATTAGAAACTAGCTATGCAGTTAGCTGAGTTAACAAGGCATGTAAAGATGCTAACAACAAGACTACCCCAAAATGTTCCTAATTAAGAGGTATGTGGTATATTGAAACTTGTGGTCATGGAGCTAACGTTTATTTGTATGCTTGTGAGCCTTTTGCAGATGGGGAAGAACAAGTAAACTCACTCAATGATTTTCAACCAAGGGAGAAAAATTATCAGTACTCAAACACCTACAACCCTGGTTGGAGAAACCACCCTAATTTTTCATGAGAAATCAATAATTCACCAACACAACCCCAACCACAATGCCAAAATTTTCAGAGGCCAAATTATTACCAAAGGCAATCCTTACTTCAGAACCCACCAATCAAGCCTTCTTTGGAGGAAAGCCTGAATGCCTTTATTCAAGTCACAACTCAAAATTAAGAGATAAATAATAAGAGGTTCGATTCTTTAGAGGCATCTGTGAAGAGGATTTAGATCCAAGTAAGGCAACTCACTGCTCAAATGCACAACAATCAAAAAGATAAGTGACCCAGTCAACCTGAGTAAGCCCTAGCAGTCACTATTCTAAAAAGTGGTAAGGTAATTGATAATCATGTTGAGATCCCTTCTAATCTATCTAATGCAAGAAATCAAGAGGAGGAGAGCCTCACCAACAAAAAAGGTTACTCTCAGGGATATCTATATATTCAAAGAAATGATCCACATCATTTAACCAATCAAGGACTCCCTCAACTCCCAAATACTCGTTGAAGGGCGGAATATCCACCACCTTAATCTGATAATCTGAGTTTTGACCACACTCATCCATATCATCAAAGTAGTCCAAAAACTCCCTCTCTTTGTCATCCGCTTCTCTTTCAATGTAGGCTTGCCGCCTGCGTTGGTTTCCAAGAATATGTCTTGCAGCAGGTTGGCGAGGGGGTGAATCCTTCCAATCTTTTACCCCATCATCATTTCGATCCCTGTTGGTGCCCACACATAGGTTACAAACTTGATTAGTGATCTCCTCGAAGCGCTCCTCTACACGCCGCATATGAAGATCTAGCTACTCCCCAAACTATTGCTCAATTCGTCGCTCTAGGGCTTATAACGCCACTCCACCGTTGGGTAAAGTCCTAGTCTTATGATCACCGTCCTTAAGACCGCCACCTCTTAGTTTTGTAAGGTTAGCCATAGAGTAGATGATTCAAACTTGACTCTGATACCTCCTAACGTAGCGAGTTAGTGTAAAATAAACCAAGTTATTACATGTCTAGCCTTAAGAAGATAATTTGGACAAATTCAAAAGAGAGAACTCTGAATTGTATTCGTATTGAATGCATAATATAATGAATAGAGGCTTATATAGCCTTAGAAAACCCTAATTTGAAAAGAGAAAGAAATCCTAAAGTAATTAGGAAAGGAAACACAGTAATTTTCAGTTTGATATACTATAGGCCCCAAACGGATAACTGTAGCAAAACTTATTGCCTCAGTAAGTTAGGTTTTCTTTTACGCTCGGATTTCTTCTTCTAATCTTCCCAATCTATAAACTCCTCGACTATACGCTCTATGTCACTATAGCAAGCCATATATTCAATAGTACCCACTAGCTACTGAATTTGTTTATTCCCATCCACTCATAGTTCCTGAGGAGGTCCTGGAAACCCGTATTGTCAAGCAAAATGGCAAGATTGTTCAACAATTTTTAATCTGATGGCAAAATCAATCAGTAAAAGATGCTACTTGGGAACCTGTCCATGAGTTCATTCAAGACTATCTGTTGGACCCCGATTACGAAGCCCAACATTCGGAGCCATAAAGCGTGAGCATATTATCCTATAGGGTTATTTCAAGGAACCCTCATTAGTCCTTATTCCACAAGGGTGGCGCCCACACCAGTCAAACATCCAAAACAAACTCATTTCTCTTATTTCATAATAGATTTTGGGAACACTCAAACTGGAATTACAATTTAACTTCTTCAGAACATTTTTTCCCCATTTTCTTAAGTTTCTAGTGACACCAAAATCATTCAAATTGGTTTAGAAATCTAAGAGTTAGGGCCCAAACCTTTTCAGACTGTTATTAAACTAGGACAGTACACTATGCCCACTTCCATCCAGAAATTGTAGGTCTTAGGGACTGAGTTAAAATTATATTTCTTCAGATCATTTGTATCACTATGTCTCTAGTTTATTTAGAAATAAGAATCATCTCATTTCGAGGTTGGATAATGCAGTTATGGTTGAAAAAATCAAACAAGGTTTTGTCCTCAATCATATTGAACCTGTTTCGGGACAATTGGCGTAACTTTCTCCATAGGCGTAGAATTAAGGTAATCTTAGAATGGTTTCGAAGAGAACTTCTAGATATAAAACTTTTATGAAGACCTTGAAGATAGAATTTGTCATCTAAAGGGGTCAAACTTGGACCAGAAGATGTAAGATGAATAGTACCCATAAGAAGTTTATGAATAGTACACAGAAGATATTTTACAATTAGTATAACTTTCTCTAGAGATATCAGATCAAGATAATTTTTTATGGTTGAAAGAGGACTTCAAGATCTACAAATTTTATGAAGACACCAAAGTGAGATTTTGTCATCTAAAGGATCATAATTGGACCAAACAATACAAGATGAACAATACCCAGAAGGAGTTTATGAACAGTCCACAGAAGATGTTTTACAATTAGTATAACTTTCTCTAATGATATCAGATCAAGGTCATTCTTAGATGGTTTGAAATAAGACTTCAAGATCTATAACTTTTATATAGACATTGAAGTGAGATTTTGTCATCTAAAGGGTCAGAACTGGACTAAACTATACAAGATGAATAGTACCTAGAAGGAGTTTATGAATAGTACACAGAAGATGTTTTATAATTGGCATAAATTTCTCTAAACATATTGGATCAAGGTCATTTTTAGATGGTTTGAAATATGACTTTAAGATCTACAACTTTCATGAATACATTGAAGTGAGATTTTGTCATCTAAAGGGTCAGAACTGGACCAGACTATACAAGATGAACAGTATCTAGAAGGAGTTTATGAACAATACACAGAGGATATTTTACAATTGACATAACTTTCTCTAAAGATATCAGATCAAGGTCATTCTTAGATGGTTTGAAACAGGACTTTAAGATCTACAAATTTTATGAAGACATTAAAGCAAGATTTTGTCATATAAAGGGTCAGAAATGAACCAAACGATACAAGATGAACAGTACACAGAAGGAGTTTATGAATAGTACACAGAAGATGTTTTACAATTAGCATAACTTTCTCTAGAGATATTGGATCAAGGTCATTCTTAGATGGTTTGAAAGAGGACTTCAAGATCTACAACTTTCATACAAACCTTGAAGATAGATTTTGTCATCTAGAGGGTCAAAATTGGACCAAAAGATGTAAGATGAACAGTACCCAAAAGATACACGTCATCATAGAAGATACACGTCATCACCAGAAGATACACGTCATCATAGAAGATACGGTCTATACTCTTGAGTGTCTCCATTTATAAGGATCGTAACTTTCAACTCCGATGTCCAAAAATTTCATACTATATACCGTTGGAATGCTAGAAAGATAAGCTACAACTTTCTAAATCTAAATTTGCCTAATTCAACCTAGATTAATCCAGATTTTCCCCTAAAGTTAGAATACGAATTTTACCACTATAGAAGACTTGAAATTTTGCAATGTGCAAATTTGGAATGTCCTGAGCATAACCATTCAGCTACCAAATTGACTTCATTAAACTCTCAATTCTCAGCTCATTTGTCTCATCACATCTAACTACATCTGATCAGTCATAATTCCTGTCTTTCCTTTCATAACATCTCACTTAGGTATATATATATATATCAACTATTTATGTTCAGAATCATCAACTCAAGTTGATAACTTCTTCATGTATATCTAATTTCAACTCACATCATCCATACACTATTCATATTTCATTAGCATCAAAAGAATAAAGTTTTATAAATCTTTAATGACATTCTAAGCCACATTACATTATCATCTCAAAATCTAAAATACAAAAGATTATTGAAATGCGACTAAAACATTATGCTTTCCTAAAACCAACTCAAAATACAAAATAAGAAAATGTAGAGAAATTCCCTTAGGCTCTTGATCATTTGATCTCTTAGCTATCACTTGAAGATTGGATAAAAGGGAGTGAGCTTGAAAGCTTGTGGGTAACAGTTTATAACGAAAAAATAAGCAAAAACTTTAAAAACATTCACGTGTCGTAGAAAATTCTCATTAAGTTCATAAAACACATGTTTCTCAACTTATCCAACTTTAAAACATGAATACATCAAACCTTTTCACATATAATAAGAACATAAGCACATTATAATGGTTTAGGTGGATCCAAAACAGAATGTACTACACAATTTCCATAAGGGTGTTATGTAGCCGTGAACAGAACGTACTAATGTAATCCTACATGATGGTTTTGCATAGTCGTGAAATTATGAGAGTCCATGAAGGAGCTCCATGTCACTAGCGGGCAGACGGGAGAAGCCTTTTTTCAAAGTGAACTTGACTTAACTTAACTTAGGAGAACACCACAAACTCATATAACATGTAATTCATGACTTGTAAACTTGTTGCCCAAAATGACACATTTTTTAATCTTGATTTTTCATAAACATGAAATATTTCGAAAATATGATTTCATAAACATGCTATCTTTTCACAAACTCACTTTCAAAGTCTTTTCAGAAATCACCACACAATTCATATAACAATATATTGCAATTTCTCAAACCATTTAAAAGCAATAAATGCAACACTTATGATATAATTGAAATCATTAAACTTCTTTAATTCAAAGAAAACATTAGTGGCTTATTTACTCTATTATAAATATGTACCCACCTTGTTTTCCTTGCTTAAAGACTTGCTCAAAATGCCTCTTCTCTTGTTCCTCTTGCCTCTTTTGATCCCCTTTATACAATAACAAAAATCCACTCAATAGGGTTTTCAATTGAAAATCCCATAAAACACAATCATTGAAATTGGTTCTAGAATACCTAAAACCATGCATTTATTGAGCTTCATGAACTAAAATCCTTCAAAAAATCCAAAAGATTCAGAATGATCTTACCTTGATTCTTCACCAAATGAAGAGATCTTTGGCTTAAATGAAAACTCCTCTCTTCCTATACTTTTTTCTCTTCTTGAACTACTTTAAAATCTCTCTCAAAAGCTAAGAAATGAAGCAACCCTAGCTCAACTCTCTTCTTTTCTCTTAACCACCGAAATTCTCTTCTCTTTCTTTCTTATTTCCTCTTCTTCTCTCCAATTCATGTTTTTCCTTCTCTTGAATACAAGACTACATTTCTTTTTTCCATTCCTACCCTTAATGAGTCCAAAAAGTCCATTTTACCCTTCCTTATAAGCTTATGTTCTTTTAACCTTAAGTGTCTTGCCAAAAATACCCTTGAACATTCTTATAACCTTAATACTTTAATTACACTTACCCATTCAATAATCCTACTAACTTTGACATCATTAAATAATTTCAAAAAAAAGATTAATCTATCAAAACCTCAAAATTATCTAAATCATGCTTATTCT
>JAOQMP010000209.1:28734107-28776710 GCA_027563575.1 Erythroxylum pedicellare | reverse complement strand
GTGTTCTTTATTATGCTTGACGACAAGCATAGTTTAAGTATCGGAGAATCGTTATGTCTAATTTCTATTGCTTTTAATTGCCTTCATATCTTGATTTTGGTTACAAATCTTTATGCTTTGATCCAAATGCGAGATTAATTGAGTGAAAATGGTGTGAATATTGCATGAATATTAATTGGGTTATTTTCTGAATTTTGCATTAAAACACCAAAGTCACGTAATTTTTGCATGAAAATTATAAAAAAGACAAAAAGAGGAAAGAAAAAAAGAATAAAGAATGTTATGCATGGTGGTGACTTAAAGGTCATGATTTTGTGTCCCCACTGTGCATGGTTAATGCACGGGGGTGATAAGGGAGTCACACCGGTGACTCCTTATGCACGAGTGTGACAAGGGCGATCATACCTGTGACTCCCTATACACACCCGTGAGAAGCTTTAAGATTAATTCTAGCTTTAATACGTGGTAGCTCACGACGTTAAGGCACACAATCCTAAACCTAGGAATAATCTATAAAGGGCAAAGGTGGTGGCTGAGGGAAAAATCATCTTTCATTCACTGTTTCATTGGTTCGCAGAGATACAGACACAAACATAGGAAGCTAGAGAGATAGAGAAAAAGAAGATAAACAGAGACGAGAAAGAGAGATAGTCTGAGAAGGAGAAGAATGGAGCAACAAAAGAGTAGTAGGAGTTGGGAAGAAAGGCTGGAAGCGAGAGTTGGAGTTTATCTTAAGCAAACATTCAGTTGGAGGAGGCCAACTGAAGCATAAGGTTAGAGTCAAAGCTAAAAGTTGAGAGGGCAGAAGACCTCTAATATCTCATTAGCTAACCCTTTGTTTCCTTATCTCATTCCTTATTTGTTGCTTGTTTCTTTAAGTTTACTATTCTATTAGTATTAACTAATGCATACCCTTGTTAGCTTAACGACTGTTGCTTGTTATCTTTTCATAGTTCATTTAAGTAGTTACTAGGTTATTATTTTCAAACTTCTATCGACAGTAATACGAAATTGAAGTATTTGAGTATAATGAACCGTGTATATGATATGATGGGCTGATCTCTTTTCTTGAGAATTAATGTAGCTATTTAGTTGAATATGCATGATTGGGTTACGAATATATTGTCTTCTTTATTATTGTGGTTTCTAAACTAAATGGATACAATAGAATGGCCGCCAAACTTTGCATCATTTTAGTGTTAAATGAAGATTCGAGGGATGAAGTTTAATACGGATCGTGAAACTATGGACACTTAGGTTAAGAACTAAAAATATATTAACTTATGTGGTAATTGGAAGTTAGGTTTTCATTCTTAATTTGGATAGTAACATGTTGAATATGAAAGTTAGGTTAGTTCATTATTTGATTTGATTTAGAACTTAACTATTAATTTTAGTAACACAACAATCCAATCATTTTCCCTTAATCATGCATAAGAGATTAAATTAGTGAAATTAATTATCGAGAGTTATTCCACTTTGATTAATCTACTTGTCTTTGCTCCCAATTGATTCTGTCTACTTTTTAATATAATTTTGTAATTTTCATTAAAAGCTTTCACTCAACAATCGGGGTAAAATCTTTATGAATGCATTGTTTTTATTTTTAATTCAAACTTAATTTAAGTTGACCAATTTCACCTCTATGGGAGACGATCTTGGTTATCAGCTACAACTATCTCGTATATTTACAAGCAAGATAGCTAGGTCTTTTTAGAACTTTTTAGGCACAAAACTTACCATTTACACATAAGTTACCATACCCTAGGTTCCACCTTCCTTCTGTTTAACCTTCCTTCGCTTTCTCCTCTGTAATTGTTTCTTTCTATATGCATTCTCAGGATCCTCAATATCTTCCCATTTTCCTCGAGGTTTGGTTTCTTTGATGTTAGCAGGAAGTTAGGGAGAACTGTTGTCATTCTTTGACAAAGTGAAAGTTATTTACTGCTTTTCGACCCTCAAAGTTAGTTCACCCCATCAACGTCAATTATTAAGAAGTAGCCAAGAATGGTCGTCCAAGGACCATAGGATTTTCCACATCTTCTCCAACATCTAATACAAAGAAGTCAATAGGGAAGGTAAATATATCGATCTATACTTGCACATCCTTAATAATACCCTTTGGATGATGAACTGTTTTATCCACTATCTTCACTAGCATCGTTGTGGGTTCTAACTCTTCTAACCCCAATTTTTGACTAAAGGTATAGGGCATCATATTAATACTAGCTCCCAAATTTGGGAATGCCCTGTCTATTTTATCTCCATTTATACTACAAAGAATGTAAAAATCCCCTAGGTATTCTTTCTTCTATGCTATATTAGGGTTTTTTTCATTATGCGCACCTTAACCTTCTTCTTGATTGATTCCTTTAGTGTGAGCCTTGTTTGTAGATGTTCTGTCCTCAACATTGTTTAATTCAACCTCCTTAGAATTTCTCATGGCCTTACTTGAATGTGACTTTCGTTGAGCTAGAATGAGGTACAGAAATTCAAGTTGAGGTTCCTCGATTGGCTTGATTACGAGTTCACTTAGAAGGAATTCCACATTTTCTTGTGCTTCTCCCTTGTCTCCATCTTCTTTCATATGTTCGAGTTTCATTTCATGGGTCTAACTAATGTCCATGATTTGTTCCTTTAGGTTAGATTCAGTATTGCTTATAAGGGTTCCTACATTTTGAGTTGAAATTACCTCTTCTAGCAGACCTACTTGGACCTCTAGATTATATATTAAAGAGGTGCGGTTCTTAGTCACGTGCTCGAGCTTGCTTTCAAGCCTCCTATATGCATCCTCCATGCCTCCAATTTTATCTAAAATCCTATCTAACTTGGATTCTATTGAGCTTAATTTATCTTGTTGGAAACTTGGTTATCCTTAGGGTCTGAATTGTCCTCTAGCATTGTTCATCTAAGAGAAGTTAGGGTGATTCTTCCATCCATGGTTGTATGTGTTGGAGTAGGGACTGTTTCCTCTCCTTGTCCATATGGAGTTTGTCTATAATTAACTTGCTCCAGATCATTATCCTTCATTAAGAAGCAATCCATCGTATCATGGTCCATCTGTCTATAGAGCTCACACTTTAGTTGCACGGCTTTTACTGAAGCTGTTGGCGCCTAAAATTTTTCTTAATGAATAAGCATGAGTTAAATTAATTTTTGAGGTCTTGATAGATTAATTATTGTTGGAATTAATTAGCATACTAATGTGAGTAGGATTTTATGAAATAGGTAAATTGAATTAAAGTTTAAGGTGGTAAGTTTGCATGAGTGGCATTTTTGGAAGATCACTTAACTAGGAAAGTCTTAAGGCTTTGAAGGAAGGGCAAAATGGGCATTTTGCACTCATTAAAGGTATAAGAGTAAGAGGAAAATTTGTTGGCTTGTGTTAGAAGAAGAAGAAACGAAAATTGAAGAGAGAAAAGAAGAGAGTGTAGTGGGAGAGAAAAGAAGGGAAGGAAAGAAGAGCAAACTAAGGTTCATCTTTCTTAGTTTTTAAGGGAGATTTTAAGTGTTCAAGAAGGAAAAAAGGAAGAAGAAGATTATAGCTTCCATTAGAGCTAAGAAATTCATTATTTGGTGAAGATTCAAGGTAAGTTTACATTTAATTTTTTGAATTTTTGGAAGGGTTTTGGTTCAAAGAGCTTAGGAAATGCATGGGTTTAAGTATTATGGGATCAATTTCATGCATAGGTTTCTTTGGGTTTTCCAATTGGAATTCCTTTTAAATGGGGATTTTGTTAATGTTGAAGGGAGGTAAGAGAGGCAAGAGGAGATACATCCTTGAGTAAGTTTTCAAGCAAAGAACTTAAGGTAGGTGACATTTTTATAATTGAGTTAATAAGCCATTAAAGTTTCTTTCAAATAAATGGAATTAAATGATTTCCAACTACTTTGAAAATGTTCATTTATTGTTCTTTAAAATGCTTTGAGAATGTGCCACATGTTTTTGTAGGTGAATTTTGTGAATGAATTATGAACTGATATGAGAATGATTTCGAATTGCTTCATAATTGTTGTATTTGTAGCTTTTGAATGATTTGGGAAATGTCTATATGATTGGTATAGGATTTTGGTTGATGAAATGTGAAATGATGACGGAATTGCATATGAAACATTTCACATTTCGTGCTCATGAAAAACAAGTTTTCAAAATGTGTCATTTAGGCAATTGGTTTTCAAGTCATGAATAACATATTATGTGGGATTGTGGTGGTCTGTTCTGTCTGTAAAGTGCACTTTGACTAAAAGGCTTCTCCCACCTGCCCATTAGTGGCATGGATCTCCTTCACAGACTCTTATGAATTCATGGCTATGCAAGACCATTTGTGGGATTACGATAGTACGTTCTATTCACGACTACATAGGACCCTTATAGGAAATGTGTAGTATGTTCTGTTACAGAACCACCCAAACCGTTCTAATGTGTTTAATTGATTATGATGTATTGGCAAGTTTGATGGGTGTATGACTTATGTAAGATGTGAATTGGTTTGATAAGTTGAGAATTTTGTGTTTTATGATTCAATAAGAATTTGTTATAAATATGAAGGTTTTAAATGGTTTTTTTCTTGTTACTGATTATAAAACTGTTACCCACGAGCTTTCAAGCTCACCCCCCGTTCCTTCCCCTCTTTAGGTAATGAGCGAGATGTCAAGTGATTGAGTCGAGAGTCAAGGAATCACTCTAGTTTACATATTTTGTTTTTGAAGCTAGATTATATAAAACAAGGCTTTAGTCACATTTTGAGAAATTATGGTTCTTGTAAAGTTTGTATTTTTGGATCACGATGTATTATGGCTTGAAATGCCCACTAAAGCATTGTAAAACTCTTATCTTTTGATGTTAATGAAATATATATACACTATGTTTTGCTCATGATTTTCCGAGTCTTTAATTGCATTCTCAAATTTTTCATAGGGGTAGGAATTGTGTTCTGAATTTAGGAGGAAAAACTAGATTGATCTAAGTAGAACTAGACAAAGTTTTCTTATGGAAGGTTGTAGCTTATCGTCTTAGATTTCCGAAGGTATAAAGTATGTAAATTTTGGGTATCGGAGATGAGAGATATGAACATTATAAGTGGTGATGCCACATAGGAGGTATATACAGAATAACTATAGTAATGATGAGAGTTTGGGCATGTGATGAGTCATTTGAGTTGAGGTTTGGGATTTTAATACACTCAAATTGGTAATTGAATGTTTAAAGAGTGTTATTGCATTAGAATAAGTGAATTTGGGAAGATTATGAGTGAAAGTAATGATAGAATGGATGTAGGAAGCATTGGAGAGGCTTTGGAGGGGCTTAGGTATCCCCTATGTCCGTTAGACAGATTTTAGGTCCATTAAACAGACCGTCTCCGGTTTGTGAGGACCCTCAACATCACCCATGTCTATTAAACGGACCTTTTCTGGTCTAAAATGTCCCCCAACCCCATGTATGTCCATTAGGTGGACACATATGTCTGTTTAACAGACATACACTGTACACTCATGAAAATTTGCATTTTTGACCCTCTAAATGGAAAAATCTCGCTTTGTTGTCTTCATAAAAGTTGTAGATCTAGAAGTCTCTTTCAAACAGTAAAAAATGACCTTAAGCCGAGGTCTCTAAAGAAAGTTATGTCAATTGCCCCAAGATAGGTACAATATGATTGAAGACATAAACATGTTCGATTCTTTTGGCCATAACTTCATCATCAGATCTCCAAATGAAGTGATTCCTAAAGCAATGGATTACTAACACATTTTCCCATCCCCCCATTAAAATTGGTAGCTTTTGGTTTTGATCTAAAATAGATTGATGGAAAGATAGTGAGGGGTCGGTTGAGAGAGCATAATTGGGGCATGAACATACTTTGTCTTCTTAAGCGTAACTTCATTTATGGAGCTCCGATTGAGATGGTTCTTACTTCAAATTAAACTATAGACATAGAGCTACAATTTCGCTTAAGAAGTCAAATTGTGATTTTGGTGATTGAGTGGTGCGGGCACACCACTCTTGTGGGATGATGACTAATAAGGGTTCTTTGAAATAACCTTACAGGTTAATAGGCTCACGTGTGATGACTCTGAACGTTGGGCACCAAAAACGGGATCCAACAGTTGTGGTATCAGAGCGACTAGGTTTAGGGATATCCTAGGCATTGAGGTAGGTAGTTTTCAATTATGAAATGAACATGCGTTATTTTTAATGAATAACTTGCATTGTTTTGAATTGTTTTACATGATTTGAAACTGTTTTACATGAACTAAAGATTTACAATGTTTTAAATTGAAAGAGTGATTATGCCGCCTTGAAAAAGAACTCGAGGAGCTCTGACTCAATCTGTCTCTGGCTAAGGGAGCACGGATGAATCCTATGTCCCGCAAGATGGGAGGACACATTCTGCTCCTGATTCTGAGGGACCTAGTGTGCAACATTAAGTGCCACCGCCTCCTCCTCCTATGCCTACCATAGATCTGTGATTTTTTTAAACCTTTGCCAAGGCTTTTACTTACGCCATAGGCCAAGGTCACAAGTGCCGATACAAACTCCAGTAGAGAGGAGTGGGTAGTACAATAAGCTTCGCAAGTATGGAGCTGTGGATTTCAATGGGACTATCAACCCTGAAGAGGTTGAATCATGATTGAAGAGGACCGAGAGAGTCCTAATTCAGATGAAGTCCTCTGACGAGGAGACGTTAGACTATGCAGTTAGTTTCCTACAGGGAGATGCACTCTATTAGTGGGAGTCAATGCCCCACAGTCAGGACACACCGTCGATATTGACATGGAGGGACTTTTTGGAAGTTTTCAGGAGGAAATACTTCTCGAGGATCTATATCCAAGAGAAGGCCAGAGAATTTCTGAATTTCACACAGAGGGACATGAGTGTGAGTGAGTATGAGTTGAATTTCACCCAGCTATTATGGTATACAGCTAACATTGTAGCAAATGAAAAGGACAAGTGCCGCAAGTTTGAGGGGGGACTTTATCTGGGGATCAAGGAGAAGGTGCTGATCCATAATTTCTGTGACTAATAGCTATTGGTAGATGTGACCCTCCAGGCGGAGAAACTAGAGAACATCAAATATGAAGTCAATAAGAAGAGAAAGAGTCGAGAACAGTCTGTTAAGAAGGGAATGAGTGCTCCAGTGCTAGAGAGGAGTGAGAGGAGCTTTCGCTCCCAGAGCGAAGTGGGGAGTAGTGGCTCTGCTAAAAAAAAGCAAGTGAATGAAATTTCAGTGCAAGCCTCAGCTGTGGGAGGCAATAGAAGGACAAACAGGAGTAGTCACATGAATACAAACCCCCAATGTGACCATTGTGGGAAATTTCATAGGGGAGAGTGCTTCAAGTTACTTGGAGCATACTTCCGATGTGGAGAAAAGGGACACATGATTAGGGACTATCCCCAAGTAACAAAGCAAGAGGGGTCGCAGTTGCATGCCCCAAGGAGAGCAGAAATAGTGGGGACCAGGCTAGTCACTGAGGTGGGCAGTTCTGGAGTTGCACAGAAGACTGTTCCTCCAGGAAGGCCTAGGGGTTAAGGTCAAGCTCAAGCAAGGGTGTTCACCATGACCAGAGAGGAAGATACAGCCGCACCTGAAGTTGTCACAGGTATGGCTCACTTATTCAATTCTGCAGTATATGTGTTGATTGATTATGGCTCCACGCATTCATTTGTTTCTGCAAGCATGATTTTACATTATGTGAATTTGGTTCCATTGGATAGTCCCTTGATTGTTAGCACTCCTTTAGGGAGGAAGGTGAGAATAAGTCAAGTATATAGAGATTGTGAACTGGTTATTGATGATGCTAGATTGGTGGTAGACTTATTACCTCTAGATCTAAAGGGTCTAGATGTTATACTGGGTATGGATGCTATGGAAAAATATTGTGCGAAGTTAGATTGTAGCCTTAAGGAGGTACAGTTTGACTTTGGCGATGGTGAGAAGGTGATTTTCAGAGGAGATAGGAGAACACCATCACCCAGAATTGTTTCGGCTTTGCTCGCCGACTGGATGATACGAAAAGGATGTGAAGCCTTCTTGGCACACATCATGGACACTGAAGTAAATGAAGGGAAATTAGAAGATTTTTCGTTTGTGACGGAGTTTCCAGACGTGTTTCCAAAGGACTTACCTGGTTTGCCACCAGTGAGGGAAATCGAGTTTGCCATCGACTTGATTCCTAGAAATGCACCAATTTCTATATCACAATATAGAATGGCTCCAGCTGAACTAAAAAAGCTCAAGGAACAATTGGAGGAACTATTAGAGAAGGGGTATATATAGCTGAGTTCATCACCTTAGGAAGTGCTTGTTCTATTTGTTAAGAAAAAGGATGGAACATAGCGGATGTGTATTGATTATCGGAGACTAAAAAAGGTGACCATTAAGAACAAGTATCCTCTACCCCGGATTGATGATCTGTTTGACTAGCTACAGGAAGCAAGAGTCTTTTCAAAGATTGATCTCAGGTCAGGCTATCATCAGCTTAGAGTTAGGGAGTTTGATGTGAACAATACAACCTTCAGAACATATTATGGGTATTATGAGTTTTTGGTCATGCCTTTCGGATTGACCAATGTTTCGGTTGCATTCATGGATCTTATAAATAGGGTATCCAAGGAGTATCTTGATCGATTTGTCATAGTGTTTATAGATGACGTTTTAGTCTATTCTTAGAGTGAAGAGGAACATCTCAGGATAGTGTTGCAAACATTGAGGGACAAAAAACTTTATGATAAATTTAGTAAGTGTGAGCTTTGGATTCATAGGGTAGTGTTCCTTGGACATGTGATTTCAAAAGATGGAGTACATGTTGATCCAAGGAAAGTTGAAGCGGTGATAAACTGGCATACACCCAAGACAGTGATAGAAGTAACAAGTTTTCTAAGCTATTATAGGAGGTTTGTGGAAGGATTTTCTATGATAGTGACTCCGATGACCAAGTTATTGAGGAAGAATCAGAAGTTTATCTGGAGTGATGAATGTCAGAAGAGCTTTAAGGAACTTAAGCACAGATTGACTAGTACACCAATTCTGACTTTGCCTACAGGAGATAAGGGTTATATAGTATACAGTGATGCTTTAAGAAAGGGTTTGGGTTGTGTGTTGATACAAGGAGATAGGGTGATAGCTTATGCTTCACGACAACTAAAGCCTTATGAGTTGAATTACCCGACTCATGATCTAGAATTGGCAGTAGTAATTTTTACCCTGAAGATTTGGAGACATTATCTGTATAGAGTTCAGACGAAGATTTTTACAGATCATAAAAGTCTCAAGTATTTATTGAGTCAGAAAGAGCTGAATTTGAGACAAAGAAGGTGGTTATAATTGATCAAGGATTATGACCTGTTGATTGAATACTATCCAGGAAAGACGAATGTGGTAGCGGATGCCTTTGGTAGGAAATCCTCTATAGCTCATGTTCAAACAATTTATCTGTCGTTATTAGAAGAAATGGCTAAGCTTAGGATAAGCTTGAAATAGGAGGAATCAAATTGTACTTTTGCTAATTTCAGAGTGACATCGATACTTAAGGAAAAAGTTAAGGAGTTACAAGCACAGGATGCGGAATTGAGTAAGCTCCGAGAATAAATTCATAATGGCAAGAAATCTGAAGTGTTAATGAGGGATGATGGACTCATGGCTGTAGGAAACAGACTTTATATCCCGAATGTCAAGGAAGTCAGGGATGAAATATTGGATGAGGCACACAATGCACCTTATGTCATGCACCTAGGTAGCACCAGGATGTGTAGAGATTTAAAAGAGCATTTTTGGTGAAAAAGCATGAAGAGAGATGTAGGAGAATATGTGAGCAAGTGTCTAGTGTGTCAGCAAGTCAAGGTTGAACACCAGACACCTTCTGGCAAGTTAAGGTCATTGCCCATCCCTGAGTGGAAGTGGCAACAGGTAACTATAGACTTTCTGAGGGGTTTGCCTAAGACTAGTAGGAGACATGATACCATATGGGTTATTGTGGATCGTTTAACGAAGTCAACCCATTTTCTAGCAATTAAACAAACTAATTCTTTGCATGTGCTAGCAAAGAAGTATATTGATTAGATAGTAAGGATGCATGGAATTCCTGACTATATAGTTTCAGACAGAGATCCTCGGTTTACTTCGAGGTTCTGGGGAAGTTTACAAGAGGCTCTGAGAACCAAGTTGAATTTTAACACTACTTTTCATCCCCAGACAGATGGTTAATCTGAGAGGACCGTTCGGACCCTTGAGGGAATGCTCATCATATATGTGATGGATTTCAAAGGAGCTTGGGATGAACATTTTCCATTGGTCGAATTGGCTTACAATAATTCGTACCATTTGAGCATTGAGATGGCTCCTTATAAAGTACTATATGAAAGGAGATGTAGAACTCCGGTATGTTGGTATGAAGGAGGAGAAAGGAAACTAATAGGGCCAGAGTTACTTCAGATGACAGTGGATAAGGTCCACTTAGTTAAGCAACGGCTTAAGGTAGCTCAAGATAGAATGAAAAGGTACACTGATGCACACTGAAAGGAGATGGAGTATGAAGTCGGTGAGAAAGTCTTTCTTAAGACGTTTCCTTAGAAAGGAGTCATGAGGTTCGGCAAGAAGGACAAGTTGAGCCCGAGATATGTGGGTCCCTACGAGATCGTTAAAATTATTGGACCACTAGCCTATAGGTTAATGTTGCCCCCAAAATTGTCATAGATATATGACGTCTTTCATGTGTCCATACTGAGGAGGTATAGATTGGATCCCTTCCACATCATTCAAACCAATGAGGCTCAGTTGAGAGATGATCTGAGTTACGAGGAGATTCTAGTGGAGATTTTTGATACCAAGAAAAAGGTCCTCCGGAATAAGACAGTTCAACTAGTCAAAGTCTTATAGAGAAACCATTCTATGGAAGAGGCCACATGGGAGCCTTTGGAAGCCACTAAAGAGAAGTATCCACAACTCTTCAATGACCTAGGTAAGAATTTCGAGGACGAAATTCTTTGAAGAGGGGGAGAAATATTAGCCCCCGAAATTTTTCTTGATGAATAAGCATAAGTTAAATTAATTTTTGAGGTCTTAATAGATTAATTATTGTTGGAATTAATTAGCATACTAATGTGAGTAGGATGTTATGACATAGGTAAATTGAATTAAAGTTTAAGGTGGTAAGCTTGCATGAGGGGAATTTTTGGAAGATCACTTAAATGGGAAAGTCTTAAGGCTTTGAAGGAAGGGCAAAAGGGGCATTTTGCACTCATTAAGGGAGTAAAAGGAAAATTTGTTGGCTTGTGTCAAAAGAAGAAGAAACGAAAATTGAAGAGAGAAAAGAAGAGAGTGTCATGGGAGAGAAAAGAAGGGAAGGAAAGAAGAGCAAAGTAGGGTTCACCTTTCTTAGTTTTTAAGGGAGCTTTTGAGAGTGTTCAAGAAGGGAAAAAGGAAGAGGAAGATTAGAGTTTCCATTAGAGCCAAGAAATTCATTGTTTGGTGAAGATTCAAGGTAAGTTTATGTTTAATCTTTTGAATTTTTGGAAGGGTTTTGGTTCAAATAGCTTAGGAAATGCATGGGTTTCAGTATTCTAGGGTCAATTTTATGCATAGGTTTCTTTAGGTTTTCCAATTGGAATTTCTTTTGAATGGAGATTTTGTTAATGTTGAAGGGAGGTAAGAGAGGCAAGAGGAGCAAGAGGAGAGACATCCTTGAGCAAGTTTTCAAGCAAGGAAATTAAGGTGGGTGACATTTTATAATTAAGTTAATAAGCCACTAAAGTTTCTTTCAAATAAATGGAATTAAATGATTTTCAACTACCTTGAAAATATGCATTTATTATTCTTTAAAATAATTTGAGAATGTGCCACATGTTTTGTAGGTGAATTTTGTGAATGAATTATGAGCTGATATGAGAATGATTTCGAATTACTTCATAATTGTTATATTTGTAGCTTTTGAATGATTTGGGAAATGGCTATATGATTGGTATAGGATTTTGGTTGATGACATGTGAAATGATGATGGAATTGCATATGAAATATTTAATGCTCATGAAAAATAAGTTTTCAAAATGTGCCATTTGGGCAATTGATTTTCAAGTTATGAATAACATGTTATGTGGGTTTGTGGTGGTTTTGTCTATCTGTCAAGTGCACTTTGACTAAAAGGCTTCTCTCTCGTACCCTCTAGTGGCATGAAGTTCCTTCACGGACTCCTATAAGTTTACGGCTACGCAAGATCATTTGTGGGATTGCGATAGTACATTCTATTCATGGCTACACAGGTTATGGGAAATGTGTAGTACGTTCTGTTACAGAACTACCCAAACCATTCTGATGTGTTTAATTGATTATGATGTATTGGCAAGTTTGATAGGTGTATGACTTATGTGAGTTGCGAATTGGTTTGATAAGTTGAGAATTTTGTGATTTATGATTCAATAAGAATTTGCTATGAACATGATGGTTTTAAATGGTTTTTGCTTGTTACTGATTATAAAACTATTACCCACTTGCTTTCAAGCTCACCCCCCATTCCTTCCCCTCTTCAGATGATGAGTGAGATATTGAGTGATCGAGTCGAGAGTCAAGGCATCACTCTAGTTTACATATTTTGTTTTTGAAGCTAGATTATGTAAAACAAGGCTTTAGTCGCATTTTGAGAAATTATTGTTCTTGTAAAGTTTGTATTTTTGGATTATGATGCATTGTGGCTTGAAATTCCCACTAAAGTGTTGTAAAACTCTTATCTTTTGATGTTAATGAAATATACATACATTATGTTTTGCTTATGATTTCCCAAGTCTTTATATTGCATTTTCAAATTTTTCATAAGGGTAGGAATTATATTCTGAATTAAAGGGAAAAACTGGATTGATATAGGTAGAAATAGACAAAGTTGTCTTCTGAAAAGTTGTAGCTTGTTGTCTTATCTTTCCAATGGTATAAAGCATCTAAATTTTGGGTATTGTAGTTGATAGATATGATCATTACAAGTGGTGATGCCGCATAGGAGGTATGTACAGAATAATTATAGTAATGATGAGAGTTTGGGTATGTGATGAGTCATTTGAGTTGAGGTTTGGGAGTTTAATGCACTCAAATTGGTATTTAAATGTTTAAGGAGTGTTATTGCATTAGAAGAAGTGAATTTGGTAAGATTATGAGTGAAAGTAATGTTAGAATGGATGTAGGAAGCATTGGAGAGGCTTTGGATTGGGTATCGCCTATGTCCGTTAGATAGATTTTAGGTCCATTAAATGGACCTTCTCCAGCCTGTGATGACCCCCAGCATTGCCCATGTTCATTTAATGGATATTATGTTCATTAAACGGACCTTCTCGGGTCTAAAATGGCCCTCAACCTCGTGTATGTCTGTTAGGAGAACATGTATGTCCGTTTAACAGACATACACTGTACACTCATGAAAATTTGCATTTTTGGCCCTCTAAATGGAAAAATCTCTCTTTGTGGTCCTCAGGAAAGTTGTATATCTAGAAGTTCTCTTTCAAACAGTCAAAACATGATTTTAATCTGAGGTTTTAGGGAAAGGAATGCTAATTGCCCTAAGATAGATACAGTATGATTGAGGATATAAACATGTTCGATTCTTTTGGCCATAACTTCATCATCAGGCCTCCAAATGAGTGATTCTTAAAGTAATGGATTCCTAACACATTTTTCCATCACTCCCATAAAAATTGGTATCTTTTGGTTTTGACCTAAAAAATATTGACGGAAAGATAGTGAGGGGTCGGTTGAGAGAGCACGACTGGGGCACGAACATACTTTGGCTTCTTAAGTATAAATTCATCTATAGAGCTCCCATTGAGATGGTTCTTGCTTCAAATTAAACTAGAGACTTAGAGCTACAATTATTTTGAAGAAGTCAAATTGTGATTTTGGTGATTAACTAGTGTGGGCACACCATTCTTATGGGATGATGGCTATTGAGGGTTCTTCGAAGTAACCTTACAGGATAATAGGCTCACGTGTGATGACTCCTAACAGAAGCTGAGGAC
Source organism: Erythroxylum pedicellare (assembly GCA_027563575.1). Lineage (NCBI taxonomy): Eukaryota > Viridiplantae > Streptophyta > Magnoliopsida > Malpighiales > Erythroxylaceae > Erythroxylum > Erythroxylum pedicellare. Next base: position 28,762,720 of record JAOQMP010000209.1, on the reverse strand, counting down.
AAAGCCTTAATGTTGTTGAATTGTTGAGTTAAGTTGTCAATTTTTTCTTGCATCTCTTTTATTTGATCAACATTTATAACTCCTTTTTGTTTTCGGAAGGTAGTGGGTTGTCTATTCTGCTCATTTGTCCATAGGCAACTATTACCCGCCATCTCTCTGCTTCATCTACTAGCTTTCTTATCAGTGATCCTCCTAAAGCTGCATTAATCATGCCTCTCATATGTAGGGTTACTCCATTGTAGAATGTATGCAACAAGAACTCCTTAGGTAAGTTATGATGTGGACATTTTTATTGCAAGTCCTTGTATCGTTCCCATACTTTATAGATCATTTCCCCATCATTTTGTTGAAAGTTGATAATCTCCTTCATAATCTTTGTGCTCTTGGTAAGGGAAAAATACTTGTCTAAAAAGGCATGAACTAGTTAATCCCAAGTAATGACATTCGTTAGGTTGAGGGAGTTGTACCAGGCCCTTGCTCTATCTCTTAGGGTGAAAAGGAAAAACTTAATTCTTACCACATCCTCCAACATCTAATGGTATCAAAAGGTATAATAGATTTCAAGGAAATTTACTATATGTGCATTAGGATCTTCATTTGTTGGTCTATATAATTGTGCATTTTGTTGAAGCATGTTTAGGAGGGTTGGTTTAATTTTAAAAGGGACTACTTGTACAGGTGGCCTAACTACTCCTTGGTTAGCCGCATTGAACCCTAGTCTCATGAAATCCATAAGGGTTCTTTGTTGACGTCCTTGGTTCGCTTCGTGATCCAAATTGTGTTGAAATTTCTTAGCCATTATTGCTTTTGTGATTTCTTCTTCTTCTTCGCCCCGACCATTCCTGATTGATCATTCTAATCAAATGATATCTAGCTTTAAATTTTCACCTGCATGACTCGAACTTCTCATAACTCTTGTTTTCATGCACGAACATGGATTCATAAATAAAAAGAAAGAACATAAAATAAAAACTAAATAAAATGCCTTAAATTAAAGAATTAAACTAATCACCTCCCTGTCAACAGACTTGATCTTGGTTTGATTGTATGTAAGTTTTAATTATTAACCTCGATAATCCGCAAATGCATGGTTTGTTAGAGTAGTACCAATGGTGTTGATCCTACGAGGAGGGAATTAATCTAATCCTAAAATCTAAGGCCAAAATAAATAATAGAAATTCAAGATGCAACGAAACTAAAACGAGAATTTAATTCAATCAATCAAATTAAGAATCAAACGTGAAAATACTAAGAATCAAATTAAGAATCAAACATGAAAATACAAAAGAAACTACCAATTGAGAGAAAGAGAATTTTACTTATCCTTAATGCTAACTTAACTAATTATGAATTATTGGATTGTTGGTTCTAAACTATCCTATGGTTGATTACTCTCTGTCGAGTTATAACCATTAAGCCTAAATCATAAACTCTAATCAAATTATGGAGGTTGCAATCTTTCAATTCACAACTTGTCTGAAACCCTAATTAGCTCTAAAATTCTCTAGTAAACTATCAGAAACCTATGCAAGATTTATCTTTGCACAATTTCTCGATTTGATATAATTCTAGTTTTTATTAAATCAATTAACTCTTGATAGTCAAATTTAATCGTTTTTTATTCGATTCACCCTCTTAGTTTATTATCGAATTATGCAATCACATAAGCAAACAACAATAATATCCAATAAGCATATAAACAATCAGATTCTCATTAATTCAAGAATAAAATTTTGAAGGTGAGTTTAGAACATCCTTGACATTATAAATCCTATCATTAACTTTTCAATCCAATTCTTTATAATAATAAAACTGAAATAACAGGAAATACAATCTAAAATGGATGACGAGAGGCAGAGACATTGGGAAACCTCCTGATCTAGGAAGTACTTCGGGTCAACTTCTTCTCCTCTTCTCTCTTCCTTCTTCTCTTCCTCTATCTCTCGATGATCTCTCTCTAGAGTTTCTCAAGGTGGATGATGCAAAAGCTCTCTTCGTGCCTCTTTTGTTGTTCTTTAAATATCCTCTTGTGATTTAGTAACCTTAGGAATTTTTTGGGGTCCGAAATGGCAAAAAAATCTCTTAAAACTTGACGTTCTTGAGTGGCTGCGCGTCTACCAGACATAAACCACAATCGTGGGCCAACTCTAGTGCTTTTGTCATTATCGTGGCTTGACATGCCACAATCTTGGGTCATTGTTTCAGTTCGAATGTCTTAAAAACTCCTCTGTTCTTCGATATTGACCCTGAAATAGTAATAAACACACAAGGTATCTCAAAAAAATAATATTTAGACTCAAAGACTTGTACTAACCCCTAAAACACTTAAAACACAAATAATTAACAAACTAACACAATTCTGACCTAAACACATACTAAATGATTAAATTAACAGCTAAACATATATCAAACTATGCCTTAAAACACGATGCAATTTACCTTATCAATGTGGGCTACCTGTCACAAAAAGATAATGTACATAGATTGCTTCCTTTTGGTGGAGAAGGTTCAAACAAAACTTAGCCACTAATGCAAAAGGATTTATCACAAGTAGGAAGGTCAATAATGATAAAATATATTATAAGCTACCTTTATGTGTATTGATCAACCACATAGTTCTTTCCAAATGCATTATAAAATCACTAGAAAATTTATAAGAGTGTTCTTATGGGGAGGCATAAGGGAGGGGAAAGTGATGGCAAAGGTATACTGGCAAGAGGTTTGTGAACCTATGGATGAAGGTGAACTCAGAGTAACTAAAATAAGTATTACAAACAAAATCCTAATTGCAAAAAGATCGTAGAGATCACTAGAAGGAAAAGATACCCTATTGATATGATGGATGTGTGTATAGGAGATCAATTCTAAAACAAAATGCTTATGGTTTATGTCTTAGTTAATAAAGTTAAAGGAGACTAGTAAAATCCATCAAATGTAAGATAAGGAATGGGAAATAGCCTCTTTATACTTTGACAACAAGACCAAAGAAGGCTCCTTTCATCAATCTAATATTTGAGTACATATGTCAAATAGACTTCCAAGTAATGCCAAAGTGAAGGAATGGATTGTAGGTAGAAATTGGATCAACTATCCACTAGAACTAACATAAGCAATCCCAAACTACAACCTACAAAAAGAGATGGAGGACATGTATATTTAGCTACAAAATTCTTCAGTAAAATTCATAAACAGCACATGCAGTAAACTAATTAGAGGTCAAAGTGAGAAAGTAAGCTGACGTGAGATCACATGGAACAAAAGCTTTTCTCTTAAAATATCCTTCCTATTATGGATAACTATAAAAAAATGGTCTGACCATAAAGGATAAGATAAAGTTCTAGAATATTCAAGACATTTGTATATTGTACAAAGCTAAAAAAAAGACAATCAATCTATTCTTCGAATGCAAATACATCAAATGGATATGGGACAAAATTCAAAATAAAATCTTTATACATAGGAAGGTCTTCAACCATACAATCATAATCAAATGGCTTTAGGAAGAAAACACATTAAGGAGGGAAGAGCAAGTGACCGGTATAGTTAACTTGAGCTCATGTATGTATAGGATATGAAAAGATAGAAATCATAGATGTGTAGAGGACACAAAATGGTGCTTACTACGAAACAACACAATAGAGAAGATTAATAGTTAGTCAACATAAGAAGAGAAAGATGTAAGCAAAGATCATTTACACTATAATAAAGAGTTGGAGCATAAATGGAGGAACATTAAGATAGAGAATAAAACGTCTTGAAAGTTTTAAATTGGTTAACAATAGGATTTATAAGCGGGTTAGAATGTAATAGATGTGATGATATGTATTGATGGGAACATATTAGTTTCGTCAAGTTACATAGTCTTATCAATTGTATACCCATAATTATTTAAAGATTTTTAATATAATCTAACTTTAAAAAAAGTTGAAATTAAATTTTTTCTTTTTTTAAGTTACGAACAAAAGAATACAAATAGTAGACTTAATTAGCAATAGCTCAATAGACTTAATCTTTGGCTTAAAATATTTTCTTAAGATTATAAATCTTAATAAAATTGTTATACTAGCAACACACCCACTTACTCTCCCCTCATTAAAAAAAAGAAAAAAGAAAAACTTGATAGTTAACTTTTTTTTTTGTTACCCACGAGGTATTTTAGGTAGGTCTCAATTATGAGAAGACACCTTTAAGCTATTCACATTCACATTAATCCTCACTCAAGTCGGGTAGATTTCTTGCGAGAGGTAAAATTCTGACTTCAAATTTTAAATAGCTGCATACATAATAGTTAACTTTGAACAAGTCGTAGTCAACAACGAGCCATTGAATAAAATTAAGACGTAAAGATTTTACCGAACTAAAACAGAAAAATGCTTTTGATGTCAAACTCAACTTCTCTTCTTTTTCTCGCACGTGTACTTTCTTCGAGATCCAATTTGACTATTTCCCAATCCACTCATTTTCGAAAAGTGAACTGAAAAATGGTAAAAAGGTGACGGAACTAAAACTTAGCAATAATGTTTTAAAATATTAGTAATTTAACAAAGATACGAATAAGGGTAAAGAAAAGAAAAACGAATTTATAATCATCCAGCGAAAGTGATTGATTACAGTAACAGCCGTCGGATGACTAAAGCCAAAAGCATGTATCTCTCTCTCTCTCTCTCTTTCTCCTCTCTATGCTTTTTGTGCTAGAGGACTCTCCCTCTCTCCCTCCTTTGTTTTACTATAATTTCCTCAACCAAACGCCCATTGTCCACGGCTTTGGTTCTATTATTTGTTCGGTAAGTTTCTTTTCTTTGTTATTGATTTCTGTATGGCGCTCATTTCTTTGATCTCTTTTTTTTATTCATTAGGTCTTTGTTGATTTTACTTTCTTTTTATCTGGGTTATTTCTGTTTTTCACTTCTGCTGCAATCTTTGTGTGGTTCCTGAGTAATTTGAGGAGACCTCAGTGAGCAGAGACGGCTTTTTGTTTCCATTTTTGGTTTGCTTCGGGTTTGGGGTACTAAGAATACTACAGATTTGGAACATTAACGTTTCTAGTTTGCTTACAATCGTGGAAAATTATAATTTTCTGTTTTAAATTGATCAAGGTTTTCTTTTGGGTTAGCAAATTTTCTGAGATTGATAAATAAGATTAAATCTTTTGATGAAAATTGTGTTGCCATTACCTATTTGTTCATGTTTGTGGCGATGTTTGTGAATGTTATAGATTTGTAGTTTGCAAGGTAAAGATGGTTTCGATGATGGATGGTAGTCAGTGATCGCTGACGCGCAAATTCTTGTATTGGCCTATCTGTTCTTCCTTCCTCAGCTGTAAATGGGCTGTTTTAGTTCTAAAGTAGCCAGACAGTTTCCTGGACACGAGGATCCTATTCCTCTCGCATCTCAAACTGCCTGTAAGTTGTACTTATCTAATTCACTTGTTAGTTGGTTCTTTGAACTATGATTTTGTCAACTGCATGGTTTTTTACGCTAGTTCTTAGTAAGCGATAACCAATTCTAAAGCGTCCAGTCTTTTGAGATTTTTCAATTCAGTATCCAATCTTTTAAATTTTTTAATTGAGTGATCAACCTTTGAAAGCCATAATAGTTCAAAACTTTAGCTCTATTAGTAATTTGTTGATTTGACTAATGCAACTTTTGTTGTTCATGAGAAATTCAAGTCTACCTGAAAAAATAGTGGCTATAGTTAGACTAGAGTATAAAGAATTTTTTCAAGTGTACACTTACATATCATGAACAACAAAGATTTCATTAGCCAAATCAGTCAATTACTAACAAGACTGATGTTTTAAACTGAATTTTTAAGTTTTTAAAAGGTTGGTCACTCAATTGAAAATTTTAAAAACTTAGACACGAAATTTTTTAAAAAACTCTAAAAGGTTTTACACTTTAGAATTAGTTATTCCTTTTAGTAATTCACCTAAAACTAGAGAGAATAGTACCCCTTCAAACTGTTGCCATTTCTTATTCAGTTTCACAAAACTTCAGTATGTAGTCTTTCATTTGCTTAAAGATGTGAACTTAATTTTTCATCATGTGCATTTTATTGCTCAAGTATACCCAAACAATTACACTGCTCTGTTGTTATACATTTACTGGTGGCAGTTTATGAAAAAACAAGTGAAAGCCAAATTCTTAAGAGAAATTCCGATTCTAGCTGCAGAGTCAGCTAGAGTAATATTAGCTCCAGAAACATGTGTAACCTGTACTTCCCATCACTGTTTCAAAACTCTCTTACATTCAGTAAAAAGAAAAAAAGGAAAAAAGAAGAGAGTATAGGCGCTGGACATGGGAAGACCTCAATATAGGCCACTTATGAATCTGTCAGTCAGATCTGACCCAAAACCCATGCCAGTTTTCCATAGTGCTTATCTGATTTCAATCTTTATGTGCTTGCTTGCCAATATTTCACAGTATTAACTTCTGTTTTATGGATATGATACTTGAGTCTCATATGTTGACTTCTTCCCTTTTTTGGCTTGTATTCATAGGTCAGTAGCTGAGTATTATGTTTTGAGCTGCAACCACCATTAAAGAAAAAAAGAAATTGAGAAAGTTTGCTGAAATTCACTTTCATTGTTCATATTAAGGCAGTCTTAAATTGTCCTTCTTTTATGCAGTGTTCCTTTTGATTTCATCCTCCTCTTTTGCTTTTTTTTTTATTATTTCTCAATTCCTCAGTCAGTGTCAGTGAAGTTGAAGCCCTTTTCGAACTGTTCAAGAGCATTAGTAGTTCTGTTGTTGATGATGGTTTGATAAGCAAGGTATGCATTTTGTAGCTCTTTTGTGTAGTTCCTTTTCATCTGTCCTGGTGTTTCTCCTCTCTACTAGTGCAATTCAAAGAGATATTCCAAGTATGTGATTCACTGAATGTTTTTAATTGAAACATGCAGCATTTCTTACAAATGATGAATCCCATTTGTCTGTCCTATATCATTTCAGAAAGAGTTTATATAGCTCATTTCTTTTTGCCAGCAGAAAGGATCTTTTTTGCATTTGTTTATGCCAACAGATATTCAATTGACATGATTTGAAGTCTTATCTCATCATATTCATGTAATTTTGTATTGATTGCAGGAAGAATTTCAACTTGCTCTTTTCAAGAATAGAAAGAAAGAAAATCTTTTTGCAAATAGGGTAATGGTCCTTAAACTCTGTGTTTCTTTCTTTATCAATACTTCAAAGGCTTTATATGATTTGATTAACAACATGCATTTGTCCCTCTTTTATCATGTTCATCTTCTCAAACTTTTACTGGATTTTATGAGGCATGAAACCCGGTTTGTAAATTATGGATATAAAATAAAACTCAAAAAAGATAGTGCTCCAAGAATGTTATAGTGCTTCAAGAAATGTTCAATCACTAATGCCCTTGTATTCTTACTATAAAATGCATTATTTCAATCACTAATGCCCTTGTTTTCTTACTGTAAATTGCATTATGTAAAATTTCCTTACTGCTTTTCCAATTTGTACTGTAGATCTTTGATCTGTTTGATGTTAAACGGAAGGGAGTCATAGATTTTGGTGACTTTGTTAGAGCACTTAGTGTCTTCCATCCCAATGTCCCACAGGAAGACAAGATAGACTGTGAGTTAAAATATATTGAATATATCATTTTCTGCATATTGGTCTTGATCTTTGATATGTCCTACATGCATTGGCATATGCTTACACTTAATGTTTTCATTCACCTTGTAGTCTCATTTAAGCTTTATGATCTGGACAATACAGGATTCATTGAGCGCCATGAGGTATGAGGTTGCTCACTTGCATTTAAATATAATCTATGAAGAAGAATCTGAAAAGTTGCTTGGATGACTTGAATTTTCTTATGGTTGGGTGAACTAGTTGAGGACATTAGTCTATTTTCTACGGCATCCATCCTGTCCTCTGAGAAACAATGCAGAACCATAATTGAAAATTATACAGTATGTAAGTTGTTGCTTGTGTCCTGGTATCTTTTTGATCCTTTTGGTTAATATTGCAACCTAATAGGGAAATATGTGAGTTTCTCCCAGTTAACTAAATCTTGATGATCTGGTAATATAACAAAAACGGTGGATTTTTTTGGATCAACTTGAAATTGGTGCAATTCATTCTAATCTAAGAAGGGAAAAAATAATTCATATTTTTTTGTGGATAGTTAGCATAAAATAAAAATGTCCATTAATCTATCAAAAACATTCTAGTGGTTGACATGCTAACCTATTTTTTTATGTACTCAGTGTATGGAAAATGCATTTGTAGATCATTATTGCCTATATTTGAATTTTCTATTTCAGATGCAGACAAAAGTTTATTTTATTTTGCCCTTCATTCTGCTATCTTTTAATGAGTACAAATTATGTTACCTGTTAGGTATAAAGATCTTAGTTATCAGGCCAAGCATTTCTGATAAAGTTCATATCAGCTATCTACCGGAGTGTGACTAGATGAAACTTATCGGTTTGCAAGTTCAGTTATATTAAAGAATGAGTTGCATCTCATCTTCCAGAACTGTTTTGTTAATTGATTATCCTTCTTTTTAAACTTCCTGCAGCCATCTTCATTGACTGTACTTATTAACAGGTTAAGCAAATGTTAATTGCTCTTCTCTGCGAGTCTGAAATGAAGTTGGCCGATGACACAATTGAAATAATTCTTGATAAAGTGAGTTGATGTGGATCTGATTAACTGGCTGTCGGGTTTGCTATTTCTTATAACCGTTCAGACATTCGCAGTTCTTGTTCTGATTGCAGCTTTTGTTATACTTTGTGGACGGCTTGTTTCTTGATAACCGTGCAACATAAAATTTCCTTCTCATTTTCTGTGAATAGACTTTCTTGGAAGCCGATGTGAATAATGATGGGAAGATAGACCAAACTGAATGGCACAACTTTGTCCGTAAAAATCCATCATTGTTGAAGATCATGACACTCCCATACTTGAGGTAAAGAACCAAATTTTTGTAGTTTGCAGTTTGCAGTTTGATTGCTTTCACAATCCTCAACCGTTATTTTATGTCTAAATCAAATGCAGGGACATCACAACAACATTTCCTAGTTTTGTTTTTAACTCTGAGGTGGATGAAATAGCCACGTGAAATGAAAATATGATGTAACATAAATGATACTGCAATTGGTACAAAATATTGCATCTTCTTTTTTAATTTTTGGTTTGGAGAGAGAGAAAAGGATGTTTTGCGAGGTGGAGACCAGTGGCAGTGATGGTAAATTGCGATAAAATTATTCTGCCCATTTCTAATGCAAATAGTAAAAGCGCAGCAATTTGTTCGATGCAAAGACGGTTCTTTCTCTTTTCTAACATCCTCCTCCTACAAGGTATCTTTTAAAGGAATTACAAAAAAAAAAAAAAAAACCATTGTTGTCTTTAACGCAAGTCTCTCGCTCCTTGTTCTGGCAAGCTCGCCGGTAGACATTGTTATTCATGGTTTCCTTTCTTAGCAGGGTACTTGGCTAAAAAGGGAAACCCTGAATGCTCGCTCCTCAGTTCACTCTAGTACTAACATCTCTATCGCTTTCTCATCATTTACATTTATAATTAATTCTGGTTATATTATAATATTTTTGGATAGTTCATTTTCTAAAATATTCAAACTAAACTAAAGAGTGGTAGATAATTTAGATGAAGTTAAGTCTTTTTTTGCTATGTATCACGTTAGTGTTGATGTCGCGTAAGTAAATTTTTCTTAGTAACATGTATCCTACTAGCTCACCTGATGTACATGTAATATAATTGAACTCACTTTTTAAAAATAATTTAAAAATATTATAAAATTTTAAATTATGATTATATAACTATAACTATAACTAATATTAAAAATACAAATTAACTCAAATAATTTTACTTAAACATAATTAATTTAATTAAAAAACCTAATTCTCAATTTACATAACCTAAAATATGAAATTCATCTTCTCCCTTTCACACTGTCTCCCCAAATGATCTAAAAATTGGACCGGGCCGATAGGTTCTATTGGTTTAAGTACTAACTGGACTGCTTTTCGGTTCGGCTATTACTATTAACCGCTGTGATTGGCCGATTTCTTCTAAACCTCTAGAACTGGATAGTTTTCCCGACGCTCAAACACCACCATATCAATATAGAAAGATGAGATTTTTGAATGATTGGCATTTGAGAAATCAACAGTAAAAACTAACATGAAACAAAGATTGAGCAAATGGGTAGCTGAGTTTGGCAACAAAAACAAAACAAAAGCTTGAAATAGAGAAATCAATGGAAAATGGATTCCGCTTAAAGCCAAAGCTTTGATAAATTGTATATCAAAATATTTGAAAGCAAAAGAACAGAAAGATGTTAAAGAGTAGTAGCAACGAGAGAAAAAAGGGAAAGGAGGTTTGAGTAATATCATTAAAAAAGACAATAAATACGTGATGATAGTTTAATAACTTGTATAGATGTCGTCACTCCCTTCTCTCTTGTAGTATCGGACATTCATCAGTTGGATGGCTTGTATTTGAACATATTCCGCATGTTTTTACTTGTACCTATCCAACTGCAATCTGTTTAACAAAAGATATTAGTTCATCTAAACAATGTTCGATAGACAAAGTACTTACCTCATTTACACGTTCAACGTCATAGCGAGTACTGAATTGTTGAGTGTTAATGGCCATCTGCTCAAGTAGAATACTGGCTTTGATAGGGATTTTCTTACACAGTGTCCCACCACTCGACGCAACAACCAAACTCCTATTCACCGGTAGTAATCCTTTATAAAATACTAGATAAGAAGTTGCTTCAAATTTTGTAGTGAAGGTAGCTGGCACACAGCTTCTTAAAACCCTCCCAGTACTCATAAAGAGACTCTCCATTATGCTACTTAATACCACATATTTCGTTTCAAATACTCATTGTCTTTGATGCTAGAAAATATTTTTCCAGAAATAGTCTCTTAATCTCTAACCGAGTATTTACAATCCAGCAAGTAAATCGAACAACCAATCCTTCGCTACATCTTTTAGTAAGAACGAGAAAGCCCTCAACATGATTTACTCATCTGTCACTCCTGGAGGTTTTATGCTCAGACAAATTACATCGAGCTCCTTGAGATTCTTATGTGTATCCTCACTTGTAAGACCATGAAAATTAGGTAACTACCATAAACCAACAATAACAAACGTTTACAATTAACAAATAACAAAAAGAAACAATTATAAACAAAGACATACACAAAACACCAACTAAAATCAAAAACAAAAATTAAATCTCCACACTCCCCAACAATGACACCAAATTTTTGATAGCACGTGTCAAATGCATTGCAAAATTTACCTAGCTAGGCACACTAAAAACTTGTAGAAGTTGTGATTTGAGATCGTATCTACTGGAAATGTTCGGTTCATTATCGTAATGAAAATAATTGTTGCAAAGGAAATAAAAAGGGAGTTTTGAGTTTTTATGTAATTGAGAAATTAAAGTAAATTAAACTAGTGAAAATAAATTATAGAAAAAATAAAAAATGATGAAAATGTCGAACATGCGTAAAGTCCAATGCTAGGATCAATCTTGGCCTAGACACGAGTAAACATATCCCATCATTCTAATTTTTGCACACCTCTCTTCAAACTATTGATCATGGACTAACAATATGCTTTACTAATTCCAGTTTTCCCGTAGGTTGTGTTTAATTAAGAGATGCTCATTAACTAAACCTAGCCATCGAATAACCAATGATATGATCTCTAGATTCAATTGGCAGATGCAATACGAAGTGGAAAACGGATCAATATAGACGGTAACTTCACGCGTTCGGGTTATCTAACCTAAGTTACGCTGTTCCTAACGATCTAAGATCATTAGTGGCTACTAACGAACATCAAATATAATGATTATAGATTATAGTCAACATTTTAGCAGTAGGTTCATAATATAATAATCCAAATAACGTATCAAGATTATCTTTACAAAATCGATTCAATCAACATAAACAACAATAAAATTTGAAAAGAGATTCAACATTAACAAGATGAGATAAGATTAATTGTAACTCAGGTGTCGATTGCACCTTTGAACTGGTGTCAAGATGTTAGCCTTCCATCTTCTCCATCAATCTCCAAAAAGAATAGTTGTTGTTGCCTCTTTCCATCTTAAAAATCAAAGAGAAAATGATGAAGAATAGTTGTTGTCCACTGTTGTCTTCATTATTCCACCTTGAAAATTTAAGAGAAAATGATGATGAATGGCATCTCTCCCCTATTGTATCCTTATTCTATCTTGAAAATCCAAGAGAAATTAATGATGAATGATGTCCTTCCACTGCTTTCTTGTTATTCCACCCCCACCTTGCCATCGCACAACATGTTTCTTTATATCTTTAAAAGCTAGGTTACAATCGACAGCTAGGTTAAATGGACAGTTGGTGACATTGGTGAATGATATCTCATGGGTGTGAGTGGTGTCTCAAACCTATAAGATATCTTGCATGGGCATGAGACATTTATGTTACAGCCATGATACTACTCATAGCTGTGACATTTATTTTAGCTTAGCCGTGAACCACCATACACCATTCTCCACTTTTATGCTCTATCTTGTCTCTTTTTCTTTTAATCTTTTTCTTCTTCTTGCTTCACGAAGACAATAGAGTATGAACATTGAAAAGATGGCTCAATGAGTGTTCATTTGGTCACTTCCAAAATGTACCTAAAATCAAATATGAGCTAAAGTGACTGTCTTAAGCATTTTAAGGTATTAATCACTAAGTGTAATGGATTAAATGTATCCATATTTAAGTACATGTCAAATATATACTGTCTAATGTCAATGGCCAAAAATTGCATTTATATATGCTATCATATAGTCCATATAAACTTATGGAATTGAACCTTCAATATATCCAAAACATAATAGCCAAAATTGATCAGGTAGAATATGCACTTGTATTATCTTAGTCTATATGGAATATAAGTGCATCAAAAAAAATATAAAACAAAACCAATATGGATAGACAGTCTAAAATCCTTCACAAAGTTCCTTTATCCATTTATAATCATAACCTTTCTATAAAGGAAAAAGTAGATTAGAATTGTTCTAAAACAACTATGCTCATAAATAGGTTTATATATCTAAAGAATGAAATATTAATTACTCTATTGTGACCTGCATTTATTTAAAACAATTAATTTAGTTTAGAAACTAACAATATAATGATACAATATTTTTTTTCAAAAGGCGTTAACTTTTTAATCCACATTGGGCTCATTATATTTGGAAATAAGAAAATAAGCAAACCATATTTGACAACATAATAATCACATATATACTACCAACACAAATGAGAAAACATATACCTCTTTATAAATACAATTGGAGTTATTGCTGATATTTTTTTAATGATTTGGCATTGCTCTTCACTATATTTGCTCTTTTAGTTCATAAGTGTTCTTCTAATGCTTTTTCAAAAAAATTGACAAACTTTGTTGCAACAAACTTGGTTGCATATATTTGCTTCTTCTCTTTTTTCATTGTAAAGACCTGTAACAATAAATAATTTTATTTTTCTTGATAACCTTATGGACGTATTTAGATTACTAATTTTTTAATGAAAATTAAAATTTTTAAAGAAAGAGAAAAATCACTAAAGACCTTCTATAACAAATTATTGATCAATATCCATCAATCTCATTCAATGTTATCTCTTGCACTCCTCAAGGCCATCAATTTCACAAGGCATATTTTATAGGAAATGAACTAATGAAGGTTACAATGTCTTGTACATAGAAGAAAGCATATCTCCACACTTAGCTTTAAATTTGACTTTTCCTAAATGATATGAGCTTAATTGATTATCAATTTAATCCATAACACTTAATGATTATTGCTATGAAACGCTTAAGATATTCACTTTAGTTTATATTTGATTTTAAGTACAATTCTGAAGCAAAAAAGTCAAAGTGAACCAAAAGCACAATATTTGAGCCGTCTTATTAAGATTCAGGCTCACTTGTCTTCATGGAACAAAAAGAAGAATGATTAGAGCAAGACGAGACAAGAAAATGCATGAAGATGAAAAGTATACATTACAAAAAATCAAGTGAAGGCATAACATCATAGCTTACGGCCATGACAAAGTCATGGGTGTGACACTTCATGCATGCCCATGACTTATTTGTCATAGGTGTGAAGAACCACCATGCACAACTATAACAAGTGATCGAGATGTCCATAGGCAACTATTTAATTAATTTAGCATTTTCAATTCTGCAATTTTTATTCTTTTATCTTTTTATTAAATAAAAATGAAAAAATTTCTTTTCCCACCGCATCCACATCCTTTCCCCCTATTTTTTCCCTCTTCTTCTTTCATTTAATTTTTCTCAGCATTGTTACTCATTGAAAGCCTTACCACATTTTGAGAAATTGTGACTCCCACCTCCATTCCACACAACACTCACTCTTTTAATTTCCATTCACCGTAACTAACCCAACCCTAAATCATGATTTTGCTAGTGTCATGTCTCTCTTTTGCAAATTTCAGGTCTGCGTTTTCACGAAGTTAGAATCATGCCAAGGAGAAAAAGTGAATCCGGAAGATTGGCCTCTCCAATAAGGTCTTTTGTTATCCTTTCATCTCCCTCATAACCCACTTCAACCAAGACAATGCCCACTGCCGCAGTACCCATGCAAACCGTGCCACCAATTTCAGCTACAACTCTAGGGCCTTCTACCTGCAACAGAACAAGGAGAGGGAAAGAAGTCGAAAATCACAACCAATGGAGTACACGAAGTGATGGTTTCACCTCTTTTCGGCTCCCAGAAGATATGGAGCATTTTCAACAATTCAGTCAAAGGAAAATCTATCCTTGTAAGTGTATTCTTTCTGATACTCTTAAGCATTGCAAGTCTACGATTCTTTTATGTAAATGATGGGTCCTATTTGTTGGAGTGTGTTTGCTAGAATAACTTGTCCTGCCTTTGTTGAATTGACAAGGGAATTTTATAGTATATTCCAATTTAACTCTTATGAAAAATTTGATGTGATTACGGAAGGAATTATGGAATTTCAGTTGATGGGAAAAGAATTTGCTTTATCAGTGGCTGATTTTAATGTAGCTATGGGATTTGATTCAACTGATGAAATTAAAAATGAGCTATTTATCAATTCTAGATGTGATTAACATGAGGAATTTAATAAATCGGAATTATGGATTCAATGGTCTGTTGATCCTAATCCCTACAATGCTAGTGTTTCTAAAAGTTCGTTTTTCAGAAATCCTATTTTTAAAATTATACATTAACTCTTAGCATACAATTTTTCAGGGCGTAGGGATGCTGCAGGGACATTGTATAAAGTGAAAATTTATTTTCTGTGGTGTATGGATAGGCATATTCTTGTAAATTTAGGTTTTAGGTTTATAACATAATTTCAATCGATGTTAAACAAGACATGGGCCATTAATTTGGAATTGTTAGATCTTGATAATACTGACATGAATGTGGTGTTTTGCATAGAACCTTTAGATTTAGATTGTTTGCACATGATGAGAATTGTGGATCTTAGCCATGGCCGAATAACTTTAACAAATCTGAGGCTAACTACTCTTTCCACTACAATATCAACCACACCAAGTCAGGTTTCCACAGCTGAATCACATCGCCACCAATAGTCCCAAGTCAATTTGGATGACCCCCTTAGTCGCCTCGAACACAAAATGCACCGAATGGAGCGCAACTTGATGGCTTATTGGGAGTTTCAAGGATTCCAACCTTTGCACTCACTAACACTATGAATTCGACAGTCATAAATAGAGAAGCATTATTTCCTCTTTCTTGTATATTTTGCTTATTTAATTTTATGTCTTAACATTGAGGACAATGTTGGTCTAGGTATGAGGGAAGGAATTGGAGTATATATGTGTGATTCTTTTCGGTTTTTGCATGGTTGTTATGTATGTTGAGCCATCAAGCTTTATCATATTAGTTTGGATGAGATTAAGTGTGTGCATGAAATTAAATTGGGCTATGTGAGTCTAAGGTGAATCATATTGATTGATTGCAATAACTGATCTTGTAAACTTAGTAAAAATTTTGACATTTGAGTGATGAGGTAACTGCAGAATTAAGGTGAATTCTTGAATTAAACCTATGAGTGGATTTAAGATTTAATGACATCATCTTTATGTCATTCTATTTCTTTGTATTGCGTGATGCTCCTCTAATCATGTTTACCTTCAGAACTTGCACTAAACCGAATTGAATTTGTTTAATTACATGGTTTATGGAAATGATTAATACTTTCTTTGTTTTTACACCCTTTAGCTTAAAAATAACCCACCTAGTTATTTTCCATTTGCAAACACTTTTGAGCCTTTAACTTTGTTGTTTTACATTTAATCACCTTACATTGAAACCTAAAAATCCCATTAGCCTTACCCTATCACAAGTTGAATGAAGTACTGATTAAGCACTTGATTTTCAAACTTTTGTTCTGTATTGTGTTTTGAGATATTTTAATAGGTACTTCTACTCATGTATTTATTAAATTATGTTGCTATTATTTTCTCTTGTTTTTAGCATTATTCAAGTAAAGAAAAAGAAAAAAGAAAAAAGAAAGAAAAGAAAGAAAAGAAAAAAGAATAAGAATAAGAATAAGAATAAAGTATAGTAGCATTAGTTAGTAATGAGTAGTTGTAGTTCTTTGTATTTATGTGTTATCTCAGAATTTGAAATTGAGTTTCCTTTTTTCTTGGTACTTTGTCAATGCTTGTGATTAACCCTTTGCCATTTTACCTTACCTTTAAACCTAGCCCCACTACAACCCATAATAAAGTCCTTATGATCTATGAACTCATGTAATTCGAATGAATGATAACTGGTGAATTTGTAAGCATATGGTAATGAAATCTATTAGAGGGAGATTTGAGAGAAACACTTTGACCTTAAACATTTGATTGTAAGAGAGAAATATGTGAGAATAATTCCCTTTGGTTTCATACTTGCTTTTAGAACAAAGATGTCTTATTTTGACTTTGTTTATTTGTATCAGTGAAAGTGATTATGATGTATATTGCAACCTAAGTCTTGCTAGCACAAGTTAACGGATTGTGTGCACTTAAGCTTATGAAGGATGAGTTGATAGAGTGTAGTGGTTTCGAAGGTTTGGTGTGGGGGGGATTTGTTAAGTTGTCATTTTGTGCTTATTTTGTAAATAAATCTCTTTAATGTGTTAAAATTACTATTCAAAATTGATCAATTTTCTTCTTAATTATTCTAAGATGATTTTCAACACTTAAGAGGTGAAATTGAATCAAAGAGATGTAGGGGAAGCAAGGATAATTCGAAATTCCAGACTAGTAGAAAATTCAGTGACTAAGTGTGGGCACGTGCAAGGATAAAAACTATCTGCAAGATCTGTTTTTAAGTGCAGATCCAATTCACTTAAGATTTTTATAATTTTGAGAATCAGATTTCATCCTTATTGATGGGGAACAACCATCTGATTTTGGGGGAAGATTATCTACAAAAGATTATGAAAAAAGTAGGAGATCGAAGGAAATAAAGGAGGGTTTGCATTACTGTTCACAGAGACATTAAAGATAGTTTTTACGTTTCTGTAGTTTTTCTTCTTTCTTTTGGAAAGCCATAGTTAGGTTTTTCATTTTCTACAGTATTTCTCTAGGACTTTTCGAATTTTCTAGGAAAAGACCAGGGATGGAGACTTTACATTTGGCTATTTTTTTGTTGATTTTCACTTCCGTTATGAGTAGTTAAATCCCTTTTCTTGATTAAGGGAAATCATGTTATCATCTATTATGTGTGAGATGTTAAAATAAAGATTGTTTTGTTGATGAATATTGAGTGCCTTTTGAATTGCTTTTTATGATTGAATTGGATGATTTCTAGGATGCACAATTAGGCATTGATTCATTTAATAGCTAGATTAGTAAGATATGATGTTCATTTTTGCTAATCACAAGTGGCAACTAGGATTACCATCTTTACGTTAGAGTAGAAAATTTGAAGAGGAAAGTCGTCTTGATTAAACGCATGTCGTACATGTGTTGTCTTGTTCATTAGTTTTTTAGTTCTTAAAGCTATTACTTAATTGAACTTAAGATCGTATCTAAGTTGTTGATTAATAAGAATGCTTAAAATATATGTTTCTATCCATTTACACTTAAGAGAAAACATCACCTAATGAACGTTTGTTAATGAACTGAATTTTACGTCAAGGATCTATATTAGTGTGATAACATCAGTTATCTGAAACCAAGATTTGATTATTGAAATTTCCATATTTGATTAGTTTTGTTAATTTTTTATTGTTGTCATCTTTTTCTAAAATTGCCGTGAATTAAAATCCCCCTTTTTACTTTGTTTTAGTTTTGAACTCGTACAATCTTTGCCATTAAAATTTCTCATAGGAACGATCTCAACTCTTCACTAACTACATTTTTATTGCTAGAGTTGGTATTAATTTGGTTGCAGGCGACAGCAGTACCACATATCATGACTACTCTTCATTAGTGTACATAAGCAAACTCAATTTATGGCACCATCACTCTAAGATAAGTATGAATGCAAAATGAATCTTCCTCATAGTTTCACTCATTTCTCCTAAGTGTTTGATGGTCACTGTTTCGCTCAAGCTCCTTATAGGAAACTACACTACTATAGGCTTGCTAATACACCAATTCTCCTCTACAATGTTTACATCCATAAATAGATCAAAAGGACTTGTTTTGGGTTGTAACGTGGTAAGGGTTAAGGTGGGTCCAAAGAAGTAAAAAGGGTTTAACACAAACATGCATAAAGTAATAAGTGAATAAAGGGATACAAAACATGTTCTGAGATATACAAATGTAAATATACTACTACTTTGTACTTATTAATGCTACCAAAATGTTCTTCCCTTTCTCTTTTTTTCTTTATATATATATATATATATGTCATTGAAGATATAACAAACAAAATAGCAACTAGATACACTGTGATCGAAGAGTAGAAGTATAACTCAATTCATCTCGGAATGAAAAAAATTTGTACTAAAAATCCCAATTAGTGCATCACTTAATACTTTACTAAGCTTATGAATGGGTAGGCTAATGAGGTTTCAAGTTTTGACATATGAGGTGTTTACAAGAAACAAAAGGGTTAAGGCTCAACGGGCCTAACAAGGGATAATAACAAGTGTAGGTTATTTAAGACAAGGGTTATCACAAAAAAGGGGCCTCAATCATTTCTATTAAGCATACATCCAGTAGAATCAAACCGCTTCAAAGTAAGTTTTGAAGGTAGTAACCTAAAGGGGCATCACACACTCAAAGAATTAAGATGATTATAGATGGAGTTATATAAGCTCAATCATCAAATTTGGCTCAAATGAAAATTCATTATGCATCTATACACTACTCGTTGCTCAAGTGTCACATTTAGAGTAAGCTTATGCAACCAACTACTTTTCATCACTTAACATGATTCACTCTCCACTCAAGTCGCGTAATACAAGTTCAAACATGCATTCAATCGTATTCCAACTAGCATGACATAATCTCATTGCAAAATGAATCAATATGATTCAAGTGTGGTTCCATTGCTTAACAAAAAAACAACATCAACATCAAACAACAACCTAATATGCCTAAAAACATGCATCTTAATTAGAAAATTGCAAACAGTAAATAAACTAAATTTAAATGATGCAATTGACAAGGAAACTATCACCTCCCCACACTTGGATAACATATTATCCTCAATGTGATTAAGTAACCACAAAATGAAATCAAGCATCAATCACATAAACAAATAACATAACTAATAAAGTAAATAAAATAATATAAAAAGTGAAGGGTCAGAAAGCTTATGGAGATTGAGGTAGTGAAGGTGTAGGAGAAGTGACTTCAATGTTTTGCTTATGGAAGAACTTTAGGAACTTCTTTTTGATATACTGCTGCTCCTTGTGTACTTGTCGTACTTGGTTGCCAAGCTCATTGATTGGTAGCATCATTTGCAGCCATCTGATTAAGAATTTGCTGAAATAGATCAACATCAGCTGCTATTGTTGGTTCCTCTTCGACTGCTTCTTCTTGAGGCTCCGGTGGTGCCTGAAATATGGATGGTTTCGACGTTGTTGCATTCTTACCCTTCCTATTCTTGACAGTAGTACACTTCTAAGGATTTCAAAGCTCCAAAGAATGGAACTCTAAAATTTCAGAGTTTCTTAAATATCATACATCAAGCACATCATAATTAGCAGTATGTATAGTATGCACATCAAGATGATATAATGAAGCTAAAGCAGTGACAATGTAAGCCATACCGAAATATGAGCTCTTCTTATTAACATAACTCATAATAGACCTAAAAATTTGATACAGGGTATTTATTTTAACTTTGCGATCTATGCAGCAAAGAAAGAAAAGTTCTTTAGCATAACATTTATTGCTTTTAGTTTTGTTAAAAACAATTAAGCACATAAATTTATGAAGCAGTGAGTGTTCAGTCCTACGAATTAAAGCGTTCAGTCATTCCTAGAATCAAACATGTTTTCACCTATAAGGATTTTCGAATAATCACCCACATAAAAGTCATCATAATCATCTAAAACTTTAATGTTTGACGTGTCAAAAAATGCACGAATGACTGTATAATGAAGTTTATAACACAACCATCTATTCTAAACCAGAATGTATCCATTTTAGGATTATAACACATAGTGGTAAAAAATTCAACAGTCATTATAGGGTATATCGGTGCATCACAACGAATTAAACGACCCCAACTAATATTCACAGCGAAATGTTCAATATTACGCCTCAAACCTAAAGTTTCTAACAATTCAAAATCAAAGTACCTAGGAGGCAATAACTCTCTATCTTTAAAGTCCCGGAATCTCATACCTTCTTCTGAAAAAATAAGGAATGGGGTGCAAAAAGTGGCCGTCATATTCAATTTACCTTCTTCAGATACTTGGAGGTGCAATTGGCCAATGGGTTTCCAAGGGGCGAGCTTCTTGGGGTCTATTAAAGAAGAAAAATCTGCCAAAATTTACAAAAGAGAGATGAGCATGTTTTATAGAGAGAAAGAAATTAAAAACTTACCAAATCTTTGTATTCTGGGTTGTGTAATGTGAAATAAGTGTAAAAGAAGTTATTAATGATGTAAAAGATGAAGAAAGTACCAAGATTTGGGAGAAAAATGAAATTTTTTTCAAAAGTAAGGTTGGTCAGAGAGTCAGCTGCAGAGAGAATAAGTGAGAGAAAGTGAAGAAAGAAGAAGAAAAGAGGGTTTTTAAAAAGTGTATGTCGAAGGATCCCATGATCGTGGGAATCCCTGTGATTTCCACGATCATGGGTTAAGGCTCCAAAAACTTTCTGGAGTGCCTTCCCATGCTCATGGAAAATGGATCAATTTCCACGATCGTGGGTTAAGGCTCTAGAAAGCCTTTCCATGTTTATGGAAAATGGATCAGTTTCCACAATCGTGGGTTAAGGCTCCAAAAATTTTATAGAAAGTCTTCCCACGTTCGTGGGATCCCAGTTCCCACGAGCGTTGATTATCCAAAATTTTCCAACTTCTTATTCTTCTTCTAAGCTTATCATGCATTCCTAACATTTAATCAACCTACCAACACATCAAAATCAACTATCTAATAAGAAATTTGAAAAGGAAACAAGTTCAAACTGAAACAAAATTCAAACTAAACATAATTAAAACCAAACAATTCACACACACAAGTAAAGAAAATCAAGCAAACAAAAGGTAAATGTTCTAAGTTAACGTCATTATCTTGACCATTTCACATGCATTCATGATGGAGTAAAGGAAAGGAAAGAGATGATTTCCCTTTCTTGTAGGTATGGCCCTCTATAGTATGGCTTGCATCTATGTCCATTGACCTTGAATGATTCACCCTTTTCATTTTCTAACTCCAAAGCTCCATAAGGAAACACCTAAATAACCTTAAAAGTTCCACTCCATCTTGACTTAAGCTTTCCAGGAAATAACCGAAGACTTGAATTAAACAAAAGCACCAAGTCTCCACTCTTGAACTCTTTCTTCTTGACGTGAGCATCCTACCACTTCTTTGTCCTTTCCTTGTACAACTGGCCATTTTCATAAGCGTCAAACCTCAATTCTTCTAATTCGTCAAGTTGTAACAATCTTTTCTCACCCGAAAGCTTCAAATCTATGTTCAACTTTCTAACTGCCCAATACACTCGATGCTCCAACTCCAAAGGTAAATGGCACGTCTTGCCATACATAAGTTTATATGAAGTAGTTCCTATGGGTATTTTGAATGTTGTCCTGTAAATCCATAGGGTGTCATCTAGCTTCAACGCCCAATCTTTTCTTGAGGTGTTCACCACCTTCTCCAAAATTTTCTTCAGCTCTCTGTTTACCACCTCCATTTGAACACTAATTTGAGGGTGGTAAAGAGTCGCCACTCTATGATGAACATCGTATCTCTTCAGAAGAGCCTCAAATGGTTTGTTGCAAAAATGGCTCCCTCGATCACTTGTAATCTCTCTGGGCACTCCAAATCTCGTAAAGATCTTCGTAATGAACTTTTGAACCATCTTGCCATCACTAGTTGAAATAGCTACAGCCTCAACCCACTTTGAAACATAGTCAACTTCAACTAATATGTAAGTGTCACCTAAGGAGGATGGGAATGGTCCCATGAATTCTAAACCCCATACATCGAATATCTCCACCTCCATGATGTTTGAAAATGACATCTCATCCTTCTTCAACATGTTACCCACTCTTTGACACTTATTACACATTATCACAAAATCTCAAGTGTCCTTAAACAAAGTTGGCCAATAGAATCCACACTCTAAGATCCGAGCTACAGTCTTGTTGTCTCCATAATGTTCTGCATAAGGTGAACTATGACATTGCATCAATAATTTAGGAATTTCATCTTCGAGGATACACCTACAAATTACACTATCAGTGTATATCTTATAAAGTACAGGTTCATCCCAAATATAACAAGAACATTGAAATACAAAACGCTTCTTTGGTTGATAAGAGAGATTAGAAGGAAGAATACCACCTGGAAGATAGTTTGAAATATTTGGAAACCAAGGACGAAAAGGATTGTCTACCATCATTAAAGCCTCATAAGGAAAACCCTCTTCGATTTCTTCTTCTTCTTCATGATGCCCTCCCTCAAGTCTCGAGAGATGGTTCGCTATAATATTTTTTACTCCCTTCTTGTCTTTAATCTCAATGTCGAATTCTTGGAGTAGAAACACCCACCGGATAAGCCAAGCCTTGGCATCATTTTTTGCAAAAAGATATTGCAATGTTGTGTGATCTGTAAAATCAACATATGAGCCTAAAAGATAAAAATGAAATTTCTCACATGCAAATACCATAGCAAGCAAATCCTTTTTTGTGGTTGTGTAATTCAATTGTGTTCCCATCAAGGTCTTGCTTGTGTAGTAGATGGCATGCAGCCTCTTTTTGTTCCGTTAACCAAGGACAAAACTAATGGCGTGATCACTTACATCACACATAATCTCGAAAGGAAGAGATCAATCCGAAGACGTTAGAATGGGTACTGATGTAAGTGCCTTTTTTAACCTATTAAAAGCATCCAAACAAGCATTATAAAAAATAAAAGGCACATCTTTAACTAATAAATGAGTTAAGGGTCTAGCAATAAGAGAAAAATCCTTGATGAACTGTCTGTAGAACCCTACATGAACAAGGAAGGCTCGGATGCCCTTGATGTTGGTAGGAGGTGATAACTTTTCAGTTACTTCAGTATTAGCTTGATCCCCTTCAATCCCTTGCACCAGATCTTATAGTCCAATACAATTCTCTCTTGGACCATGAAATGACACTTCTCTCAGTTTAAGAATAGATGAGACTCCTCACATCTTTGAAGCATTATGTCTAGATTCAACAAGCAATGATCAAAAGAATTTCCAAAGACAGAGAAATCATCCATAAATACCTCCATGAATTTCTCATTCATTTTTGCGAATATGGTGATCATGCACTGTTGGAATGTGGCAAGTGCAGTACATAAATTGAACCACATCCTCCGATAAGCAAAGGTCCTATAAGGATAAGTGAAAGTAGTCTTCTCCTAATCCTATGGGTATATAACCACCTAATTGTACCCTAAGTATCAATCAAGAAAATAATAAAATACATGGCCAACCACCCGGTCTATCATTTGGTCCATAAAAGGTAAAGGAAAGTGATCTTTGTTGGTGGCCAAATTGAGCTTTTAGTAATCAATACATACTCTCCAAACTGTGATGGTCCTAGTAGAAATCTTTTCACCTTTTTCATTTTCCATCACTATCATGCCTCCCTTCTTAGGCACACACAGTACTGGACTCACCCACTCACTATTTGAAATGAGATAAATAATCCCTGCATCCAACAGCATTACTACCTCCTTCTTCACAACCTCTTGCATGTTCGGATTTAACCTTCTTTATCGCTCTCTCATTGTTTTGCAATCTTCTTATAGGTTAATCCTATCCATCACCATATTAGGGTTAATCCCCCTAATATCATAAATTTGTCATCTCATAGCTCTCATCCTTTTCCTAATGGTCTCCATCACTTTCTCTTCTTGGTCAAAATCTAATTGGTTCGAGAAAATGATAGGTAAGGTATGGTTTTCACCTAAAAAGGTGTATCTTAAATGAGAAGGTAAAGGTTTAAACTCTAACATAGGGGGCTTAATGAAAGAAGGTTGTGTAGGTGTATCTGTTCTCTCCAACTTTTCTAACTCAACTTCCTCACATAAATACTCTTCTCTCATACTTTCATCCTTGAGCACTTCAGTAACTTCCTCCTCAACCTTCTTCACATAAACATCTACAACATCAATCTTCGAGCATATGTTACCATCCCTCGGCTTTTTCAAAGATTTAGACATATTAACTCAACCTACTTATAACCAATCCTCAAAATAAGTTTTTCCTTATGCACGCCAACTAATACCCTACTAGTATTCATAAAGGGCCTACCAAAAATCAATGGACAATTTTTATCAGCTTCAAAATCCAAGACCATAAAATCAACAGGAATGTTAAATTTATCTACTTTTACCAACACATCTTCTACAACTCCATATGTTCTCTTGATGGATTGATCCACAAGTTAAATTAGCACATCTTGTAGTCCAAAAGGCATCAAGTTAATGCTTGCACCTAAATCACATAAGCATTTAGAAAATTCAAAGTCACCAACAACACGTGGAATCGTAAAAGTCCCTGGATCTTGTAGTTTTGAAAGCATCATGGTTGAGATAATTGAACTATAATTCTCCGTCAAAGTGACCATTTGATTATCCTCCCAAGTACATTTATGTGTCAGTATGTCCTTTAGAAACTTCACGTACTTGGGCATGCACTCCAAAACTTCCACCAATGATAAGTTGATCTAAAGCTTCTTCAGTTTCTCCAAAAACTTTGGAAAACTGAGTCTCCACCTAATGTCGTCTCACCCTTTGTGGATATGGAAGTTTGGGCTTGTATGGTGGTGGTGGCACATAAGGCCTCTCTTCTTCTTTCTCTTATCGAATATCCTTACCTTTTCCTTTTTCTTGGCAATCCTTTTTCACACTTGGTTCCTCCATCTACTTGCCACTTCGAAGTGTGATAGCCTTTAATTGTTCTCTTGGTTGGCCTCAATATTGCTTAGTAAGCTACCAGCACTTCTAGAAGACATGGCATGAGCAAGTTAACCTACTTGTACCTCCAAGTTGTGGATGGATGATGCATGATTCTTCACTATCTAATCAAACTTTTCCTCCATGCTCTTTTGATTTCCTCCTAACTTGAAACTATTCTCTTTTGGTTCTCTTCTTGATTTGCCAATTTGGACCCCAAAACATCCATCAACTTTTCCATTTTTTTTTCAAAGATCCAAGACGGTCTTCCTGAAATCCCAGAGGTGCTTGATGTCTTGCTTAGCCACTTGCATTGTTAGTATTCTAAGAAACATTTGGGTGGTTTTTCCACCTTGAATTATAAGTATTCGAATACGAGTTGTTACCTCATTGTGATTGGCCCAAGTAACTTACCTGTTCAGTGCTACTAGCTCTCAACAAGAAACATTCTATTGTGCAATGTTTGTGCTGCCCGCATAACTCACATTGTGATTGCATAGCTTTGGGTGTAGATGAAGATGCTCCTTGCATGTCGCTCAATTACTTGGTGAGGACTGTGATTTATGCCTACAAAGTGGTAACAGAGTCAATTTGGATCATACTTTTTGCTCCTTTTGCCCTTGCCTACTCCTTTACACCATAATAGAATGTTTGCATGAGGAACTCCCTTGGAAGGTTATAGTGAGAATAGCTTCTCTATAGTTCTTTAAACCTCTCCTAAGCTTTATATAAAGACTCCCCATCTCTTTGTTGAAAATGTGTGATTTCCTTAATGATCCTTGTCGTCTTAGTCAATGGGAAATATTTAGCGAGAAATGCCTAGGCTAGCTATTCCCAAGTATTAATCTACCCTGAGCTGAGTGAATTGTACCACGCCTTCACCCAATCTTTCAAAGTGAACGAGAATAATCATAACCTCACAGCATCGTCTAACATCCCATTAAAGTGGAAAGTGTCGCATATCTCCAAAAAATTGGCAAGATGGATATTAGGATCTTCATTGAGACAACCCATAGAAGTACACACTAATCCAACGAATGTTGAGAAGTACTGGTTTGATCTCGAAATTGTTAACTTGAATCGCTGGCCTCGTAACTCCTTGAGGACTAAATCCTGGTCTCACAAAGCCCATCAGTGTCCTTTCATCCCCTAATTATTCTCCTTCTTTCGTCAAATTTCTTTGTATAATGTTTAGCGCTTCACTCTTCTCAGCTGTCGTTCATGCCTTGTGATATCTACTAACTCTTTGTCGCAAAATTCAGTATTCCTTTACGTAGTCCTTGTGTTCATGCACCTGCAAAGACACAAGGAAAAGTGTCACAATTTCTTAAATCAAAGTAACCCAAAATAAACAAGATGTTAAACAACAATCCCCGACAACAGCGCCAAAAACTTGTTGAATGCAAAACACACTACTAGTCTTACAGTCAAAACCACAAGTATACGAATCGTACTGTAGTTAGAAGCAGATATCGATCCCATGAGGATTGTGCTTAGGCACCATTTAATTCAGGTTATTCTTCGTTTAAGAAATTGTTTCACTCAAATTTAAAAATAATAAATAAAATGAAGACAAACTAAATGTAACAGGAAATAATGCAACCCAAACCAAAATCGTAAACTAAGACTTGGAGAAAAATCATGATTAACATTAGGACTTGTCATTATCCCTATTTGCTCCCCTCTGATTAATTGATTCAATTTATGTTTGACCAAGAGTTCTTAAAATTCTAGCTACCCTTTTTCAAGGTGTAACTAAATGTCACTAGTTAAATAAATTAGAATTAACTTCTGGATCTCTCGTTGTGCAAAGTCCTTCCTAAGAATTTAACTAGATATGAAGCTATCCTATAGGCATTGTATTGATCTATTGAAATCTCTTCCTAATAAATAACTTGTTATTTATGTTGATTTATGCCCTACAGCCAATCGCTTTTGTTATAGTTTAGTGATAAATTATTTAAAGGCATTCTTTATCTTGTACATGTTTAGATGTATATGATAAAGTTCATGGGATAATTGTACATTGCAAATGAAATTATAATGAGATTATAATTATGAAATTTATATTGCATTTATGTATTATTCCTAAATGTTCCTAGTTATTGTTCTATTAAGATTGGACATTAATAGAACATAAAAAGACTAACACACATTTTGTTTTTCCTTATGAAGGCTAAAGTATAGAGATACTTAAACAAATGTATGGGTGCTTGCTAGAGAACAAGTTCACTAAACAAACCCAATATGAGAAATCTATTTGGAACATTACTTGTATGTATATGGAATTCTCATTCTGACGATTGTATAAGTGGTCCTTTAACTTGAGGTCATCAAAGTTATCTTGTATGGGGATTACTATGTTTTGATACTACTTCTGATCTAGTTAATCATAGGTCATTTAATCGGTAGTCATTGGATGTAGCATGAACTATATGGAGATAGTTGAATGAACAAGATAGGATTTAT
This sequence comes from Erythroxylum pedicellare, assembly GCA_027563575.1. Taxonomy (NCBI): domain Eukaryota; kingdom Viridiplantae; phylum Streptophyta; class Magnoliopsida; order Malpighiales; family Erythroxylaceae; genus Erythroxylum; species Erythroxylum pedicellare. The sequence goes on along the minus strand of JAOQMP010000209.1, from coordinate 28,734,626 downwards.
CACCCTAAAGCAATTAGGGAGAATGTTTCATTGTTCTCGATTAGTATTGATTCAAGAAATCCTTACCCAAGGTGAAATGATGTTTTGTAAATAGTGTACAAATGTCATTAATTGAATTGATAGCTAATGGAAGAGAACTAATATGATTAGACTTAAATCAGAGTGGACATTAATTTCATGCCCTATGTCTAATTGAAACATTGTATAATGAAAGGATTGAAACATACAAAAAAAAATTATGCACGAAAAGGTTAGTCAAAACTACTTTGACATTTTTAAATATTTAGGTGGTCATGAGGCGTTGCTAGACGTCAATCTTGATCTATGATTATAAATTTTTTAATTGGATAATTAAAGATAAATTAAAAGGATTTTTAATTTTTCTAATTTTAATTATGAATTAAAATTAGATTTTATAATCATTGCCAACATATTTGGGAATCTAATGAGTCTCACATATAGAATGGGTTGAAGAGAGCAAAATTAATTTAGTCAAGTTAGACTTGACTGTAAACTTTG
>JAOQMP010000209.1:28712905-28734007 GCA_027563575.1 Erythroxylum pedicellare | reverse complement strand
AGCATGATGGGTGAGTTAAAATTCTTTCTTGGGTTGCAAGTCAAGCAAACCGAAGAAAAGATTTTTATTCATCAACAAAAATATATCAAAGAACTGTTGATTAAGTATGGGATGGAAAAAGTGAAACCAATGTCAAATCCTATACATCCTTCAAACCTTTTGTCTAAGGACAAAGCTAGTAAGAAGGTTAATCAAACCCTGTATAGAGGAATTATTGGTTCTTTACTTTACCTTATAGCAAGTAGACTTGATATTTTGTTTAGTGTTTGTTTGTGTGCGAGATTTCAAGCAGATCCTAGAGAGTCTCATTATATTGCTGTTAAGAGAATTTTGAGATATCTATCAGGTTCTACTGATCTTTGCTTAATGTATGAAAAAGGAAAAGATTTCAGGTTAATTGGCTAATATGATGTTAATTACGCCGGAGATAGGATTGATAGAAAGAGTACGAGTGGAGGATGTCACTTCTTTGGCCACAACCTAGTTTCTTGGTTAAGTAAGAGACAAAGCTCAATTGCTTTATCCACTGCAGAAGCTGAATATATGTCAGTTGTATGTTGTTGCTCACAGACGATATGGATTAAGTACCAATTATAAGATTATTCAATACGAGACGAACAAATTCCAATCTTCTTTGACAATACAAGTGCTATCAGCCTATCGAAGAATCCAATACAACACTCAAGGGTAAAGCATATCAAAGTCAGACATCATTTCCTATAAGACTACGTACAGAGGAAGATCGGAAGTTTATAGTTTGTTGAGATGAATTATTAATAGGCAGATATCTTCACTAAGCCACTGAGTGAAGAAAGATTCAAAGAAATTAGAAGAAACCTGAACATAGTAACGTTGAGTGATCAACCGTTTGACACGTTATGAGCTGGATAAAAAGTCGTAAAAGGTCAAGGTAACAGTAATAGTAAGTTATAAACGATAACTTCTGTCATGAGAAAGTTTTGGAGGGAAAGCATCTCAAAGCCTTGAGAATATCACCTACTCTAGAACACTCTTGGAATACCCTGACATCGGCTCTTAAAAAACACTCAAAAAAACTTTTCATTACTTTATTTTGATATCAAACTCTCTTAGCTCACAGTCTCAATCTCAGAAGCTAACATTATCTCTTTGAGAAATACAGTTGTGTGTTTAATTCTTTGTTGACTGCAGAAACAAATGGAGCAATCAATGACTTGTGGAAGACTTGTTGATTTCGAATCCTTGAACAAAGACCAGATGGATATCGAATCGAAGATTGTGGTAGCTGGATGAAAGAACTCCTTTCAGGTTCATGAGACAGTTTACCTTAATGAAGTATATGATTTCTGGAAGAATGTAGAAGTAGTTGGAGATACTTTAGTATCAGTGGTCGATAGATTATCGGTGATAGTGACCCGAAGGAGAAGAAGGCCTCAAGTCTTGTGTCGAAGGCTAGGGTTCTACATGCCCTACTATTTCATTGCGTTCTACCAAGAATAGGATCGAGGAATCTGGTAACGACGTTAGATGAATAGTGTTTATTTCATCTACTCAATCGCCAGCCCATAGATCTTCCATACCTAATCCTCAATTATATTGTAAAGTCGAAGAAAGAATCGACTGCCCTACTATACAAAATGATAAAGAATCGACTGCCCTATCATACGGAATGATACTCACAAGGATCTTCAGAGAATCTGGAATTCGTCTTGAGATAGGAAACAGAATGAAGATGACCATCAAAAGCGTCATTAATTCTTTAACTATCAGTAGAATGGGCTTGAAGAATAAGGAAAAAGAAGATACAGATTTCAAGACAATAGCAAGGATTGAGGGGGAGCACGCTATCAAACAAAGTTTGAGTGAAAAAGTAACTCCCACAAGAAGATTAAAATCTCAATTCTCTTGAAGAATGCCTACAAAAGGATTGAAAAAATCATAAGATGATGCAATGAAAGTTAAAACAATTTCTCAAAAAGAAGAAAGTCAGGTGCGCCAAACAGAGAAACAAGTGTCCTTGAAGAGAAAAGGAGAGACACTGTTTTCGAAGAAACCCAAACAAGCAAAAAGGTCACGTAGACTATGGACCCTGTGACAACAAGAGTAGAAGAAAGGTAAAGAGTTAACTCATAATGAGGACTCTGGAAAGAAAGCACCGCAGGCAACCAGATCTTTAGTCTTAATTTTACAAGAAGATTCGGTAAAATTGACTAAAGAAACTAAAATTAAGAGGAAGTTGGGATTCGAGAAGAAGAAACCTCAACCTCAATAACAACCTCCTAGGCTGATTGAAGAAAGGATAAAGTAGAAAATCAGTCAGAAAAAGAGCACTCCAACTGTTGTTCATCAAAAGAAAAGGTCAATTAAACACAGTCCAGTACATGTTAATCCTTATCAACCAATGAGAAAAGAGGAATTGAAAATGAAGATCATTGAAGAAATTGAACCTGCAAGGAGTAGAAGCTCTATAATCATAAAAGAACCCTTGAGAAGGTTAGTCAAGGTACAATTCGAACCAATTATAGTGAATAGTCGTACAATATATCTGTTGAATGATGGAGAGAAAAGGTTGTATAGTGTTTTGCAATATGAGAAATCAGAACCATATCCAACACAGATGTCCAAGAAAAACTACACTATTTACCCACTTACAAAGAGAATTGTGATAAAGATTGTACCTGACATTCAGCCAAAACCTTACATTGTTCACAATGAAGGTAAAAGGAAGAAGAAAATGTATCCAGAAGGGATTACAAGTGATTTGACAGAAGATCAGGTTGAAGAAGAAGTGAGGAACATAGATGCAGCATGTTATGTAGCTCAACAGAAAGGAATCTATGTTTCACGCCATATTTCAAAGGCATCAAGAAGTCAGTGTGGTTGCCTTACCACTGATAAAACTTCTTAGGTAGTTGGAAGAATAACAGAAGGGCAGTATAGAACCATTAGAGTTGGAAATATTAGTTTCACTATAGAGACTCTTGTGCACTTAATTATGAACCTTAGACCCTTGAGGTCTATATCGTCAATTGGAGATGCACTACAACTGTTTCGAAAACAAATTCCAACACTACCTCAACTTGATGATCTTGATCTCCCTGACAGAAACTTATCTTTCATACCTCCTGTCATTACAATCATTGAACCGGATGTCATACCTTCAGAGTCATTCAGTACTACTATTGGTTTGGAACAAATTCAATAGGAAAGTAATGCAAGCTTAGTCAAATAAATTGAAGAAACTTATAACAAGGTTGATGATCTACGTGTTTCAGTGAGTGATTTACGTAAGGAAGTAGCTCATATACAAGAAGACCTCAAGTCACTCCTTACTGAAATGAGACTAATGTTCTCTAAGATTATGAAGCATCTTCGGTGAAAATGTTTTTGATTAATAACAAGTAGGGGGAGAAGAGAAGAAGATAAGAGGAAATAGAAGAGGAGAAGAGAAGAAGAAGAGAAGAGAGAAGGAAAAGAGAAGAAGAAGGTAGTATAGCTTAATTCTTTTCAATTGTATAATCATTTTATAAATCATACTTGATTATTTTTCTAAAATTATAATTATTTGTTATCATAAAAAAGAGGGAGATTGTTAAGTCAAAATGACTTCATGTCAAATAATTTTGATGACATTCAAATAATAATAATATTAGAAATTGTTGAACCATTTTGATTAGGAAAAAAAAATAAGACGAAGCAGAAGAAAAAGTGAGACGGAAGAAAATAAGACGAAGCGGAAGCAAAAGTGAGACGGAAGAAAACAAGATAAAGTGGAAGCAAAAGTGAGATGGAAGAAAATAAGATGAAGCGGAAGCAAAAGTGAGACAAAAGAAAATAAGATGAAGTGGAGACAAAAGTAAGATGAAGCGGAAGTGACACTAAGACGAAAGAAAGTGAGACGAAGCGGAAGCAAAACTAAGACGAAGAACTGATACTACGTCGAACGGTTAATTAGCTTGAGTTATTTACAAAACTTAACTAAATAATTGTTTCTATAAGAATCAAGAAATCAAGAAGCAAGAAGAAAAAAGAAAGAAGCAGTTAAAGAGGAAGGCTATAAATACAAGTCGGAGTTGAAGATTAAAAAGTTAGAGACTTTGAAAAGTTAAAGATGAAAAAAAAGCTTTTAGCAAACACTGTATTCATTGTGCGAAACACTAGAGCTATCACTACTGTAACAAAGCTCTCGATATCTTTTTGTAAGAAAGAAGAGAAACTCAGAGCCTAAAGAGGCTAAGTGAGAAAAACAATACTTATTGTAAGAGATATGAAGAGGTTCTGTGTAAAAGAATACTTGTACTTGTGAGAAGAATAGTTAAATCTCAAAAATGTTTCTGAGGATCGGATGTAGCCCACGGTTTGGGTGAACCAGGATAAAAATCACTGTGTCAACATCTGCTCTCTAACTCTCATCTTTTAATTTATATTATTTTATACAAGTATATAGAAGTTAATTACAATACATTGTGATTGTCTGTTTAATAGTTTTTGAAAAAGTTATTTTTCAAAGGAATTTAAAAGGGGATTGTATTCATGCAAAAGAATACACAATTTAACCCCCCTTCTTGTGCATTTTGTCCATTGAACGTAAATTCTATATTAACGCATGATTTACTTCATAATCCTTTTGAGGAGGGTGGGAATGATGCAACTCACCAAGGCAATGGAGACTTGAGGATGCCAATGGGTCTAATTACAAGGTCATGCTCCAACAAGCTCAAGGCACAATTTCAGATTTATGCACAAGCTTTGGTTTCACAATAACTTCAAGAAGTTTTGTTGATCAAACTTGGGGAAGAGCTTAGGGAGATGCCTAAGTGTGTGTGCACATTAGAGGCATCAAACCAAGAGGGCTAATACTTATAATCAATGCCAGCAAGCACAAGTATAATCAATGGGTTTAGGCTTATTTAATCTTGTAAAGGGAATGTGGACTTCTTTTTTGGGCTTTTTCATGGGCTGATTTGTGTTAAGTGTTCATGTGTTTCATTAAAAAGGTCATGTGCATGTTTTATTTTAAGGAACCAAGCGTGTGGGCCTCGTTTGAAAACCCAATCCACCCCTCTTAAATTAGCCTTCTATTTTTCTTGTTTCCTTATCCTTTTTGGTCTAAGATTAGTCAATTTTAATTAGTTTTGAAGCCCAGATCTGTGTCTGATTTGTTCTTGGGTATATTTGTTTCAAGAAAGCCTTTCTTGATGTTTTATGCGTGAACATCAGATTAGATGTTAATAAAAAATTAGAAAGCATTCATCAAGAGTGAATTTAGATTCTTGTTTGTTTTACCTTAAGGATTGATTCAACTTATCAAGTAAGTTATAACTTGTGTTGTTAATTCAATTCTTGCAATCTTTATACTCTTTTTTACCAATTCCTTGATGTTTTGGGGTTGAAGGGTCTTGTTAGATTGATTGAATTTATATTTGGGAACAATCATTGAAACGGAGGTGATCTAGACATTGAATTTAGGCTGTTGTCGTATCATTCACACTAAGGGTTAGGATGTGTTTTGATGTAGTATGATAGAGTGATCACATATATATCAATACAGTTAAGGTCCCATGAGTTCAACTATCTAGTGCATGATTTATAACTTACTACAGTGGTGTTTTCTTCGAAGATTTGGAGGCGTGAAACATTTTAGATATTTACAGATCATGGAAGTTTGAAATATTTATTGACATGGAAAGAATTTAATATGAGATAAAGGTGATGGTTGAATTGCTTAAGGATTATGATTACACGATTGAATACTATCCTAGTAAAGGTAATGTTATAGTTGATGTATTAAGCAAGAAATCTAATAGCAGTGTGGCATAAATTCAGACATCGAGGTTACAAAATCTATTACAACTGAGAGCATTGAATGTTGAGTTAAATTTAGGGAAGAATGAAACATTTTTGGCTACATTGAAGCTTAGACCGGTATTGAATGAAAGGATCAGAAAAGCTCAAAGCAAGGATCTAAAAGTGGTGAAGCTTATTGAGAAGTTGAAATAGAATTCAATTTTGAGTTTAAATTGAGGGATGATGTATTGTGGTTAAAGTAGAGATTATTTGTACTTGATGTAGATGATCTGAGAAAAGAGATTTTGGAGAAAGCATATATAGCAACATATGCTATGCATCCTAGTACTATTAAGATGTACACTACTTTGAAATAGGATTTCTGGTGGCTAGGGATAAAGAAACAAGTGGTAGAGTATGTTTATAAGTGTTTGACTTGTTAACAAATTAAGGCAGAGCATCAGGCTCCAGTTGGAAAGTTACAGTCACTGCCTATTATGGAGTGGAAATGGTAAAGGATCACTATAGATTTCATTATGGGTTTGCCGAGGACTTTGAAGCAACATGATGCCATATGGGTCATTGTTGACAAATTGACGAAATCGTCCCATTTCTTAACTGTGAGATAGAATAAAACATTAGATCAGTTAGCGCAGAAGCATGGTAATGAGGTAATGAGATTACATGGAGCTCCAGTGTCCATTATATCAAAACAGGACCCTAATTTTGGGGTAGCTTACAAATAACATTGGATACTGGGTTAAACTTTAGTACAACGTTTGATCCTCAAACAAACGGACAAAGTGAGATGTCTATTAAGACTATTGAGGATATGCTTAAAGCTTGTGTTTTGGAGTTCCAAGGAGCATGGAATCAATATGTGGCTCTTATTGAATTTGCATACAACAATCATTATCATAGTAGTGTCGGTATGGCACCATATGAGGCATTATATGGCAGAAAATGTCGATTTCTTTTGTATTAAGATAAAGAGAGTTTAAAGATTGTTGAAGACCTATAGTTGATTCAAGATACTATTAATAAATTTAAACTAATCAGTAGTAGAATTAAGGTAGCTCAAGATAGGCAGAAAAGTTATGCAGATCAGCATCGGAGAGATATGGATTACCAAGTGGGAGATAAGGTGTTTATGAGAGTATCACCTTGGCTAGGATTTCTGTGGTTTCGTAAAAAGGGTAAGTTAAGTCCTAGATACATTGGTCCATATGAGATTACTGAGAGAATAGGACCATTGGCTTACATGTTAGCATTACTAGTTGAGATGACTCAGATTCATAATGTGTTTCATATTAGTATGCTCAAAAGATATCAGTCATATCCGACGCATGTGTTACCAACTGAGGAGGTTAAAGTTTCAACTAACTTAAGTTATGTTAAGGAACCAGTTAAGATAGTTGGTTATCAGACTAAGTAATTGAGAAACTGAGTGATCCCATTGGTTAAATTCCTTTGGAGGAATCATTCGAGAGAAGAAGCCACATGGGAAACGAAGGAGAACATGAGGAAACAATGCCCCATCTATTTAATCAATCAGGTAAGAATTTCAAGGACAAAATTTCTTAATGGGAGAACTGTAATATCCCGTTTTCCATACTAAAGGTTAGAGCCTTAAGTTATTGCATATGAGACATATCATTTTAGCATTCACGAAATGCATTTCATTTATATGCATATCATTACCAAACACACATGAATTATGATTTAGTACACATTGCAAGTTAGTATATACACTCGATTGACATATTCTAGGGTATGAAACGTTTAAAATGGTCGTGGTGTGAATTGTGTATTGTTATGTCTTGGATTTTGGTTTGAATGATTACAAGAAGTAAATTTAGAATTAATTGTTACCATTATAAAAGTGATGAATTAAAATTTATATTTAGACTAGGAAAAATGCCAAGTGGCAAGACAAATTGCCACATGGAAAAATAGGATGACTAAGGTTATGAAATAAGTGACAAATGGCATAGATAAATGAGTGAAATTTGACATGGGTAATTAATTGAAAAATGCTAGTAATGATTGAGTGAAAAATGAATTAGTAACTAGGTGACATTGGGAAGCTTATGGAGTGGATAAATGGCTTACATGCTTAGGGACATATGTCTATGTAACATGGTGACATCTAGTATCTAAGGAGTTACACTTCTGCAGGAGTAGTTTCAACTTTGTTCATTCTTCTTCTCTTTTCATCTCTCACCATTGAAACTTGCTTCTATCTCCCATTCATGTGTTTTACTTGAGGTATGCTAAATCACCACACCAAATACATGCTTTTACCCTTCACAAGATAGCTAAAGAACCATATTATTGTTGTCTTTTATCCTAGCTGAAAACCATCCAATTTCCACCTCAAATTTGGGATAATTTTGCATGCTTGGAGGGCTAGGTAGACTTAATGAATTGAGCTGGAATTGGAAGCTAAATAAGTAACTAAAGTGTTGTCCTTTATGGAATGTTATAATAGAAAGATTATGATGATTGAATTGGGATAAATTGTACATGATGTTGATGTTGAAGATGTGCTGGAAAATGGAGAATGAATGGGTAATTTTTTTTTGTGTTTTTACATGTACGAAAATAGGAGTTTATAGGCTGTTGTATGGATGATTTAAGTTGAGATTTTAAAGTATAATTGATGAGAAATTCATGCTAAAGATAGGTAACTTAAGGTGTTTTCAAATCTAGAAAATTAGAGTCATAGATGTGTTTGTAAAAAAAATGATTGTTAATGACATAAGTGAGCATAATTTTGTAAGCCTCAGTGTAACCAATACGGAAGTTAAATTGATCTGAAATGAAGTAATCTTAAAGGAAATGACATATGGAAATTTTCAGGTATTAGTTATGTCTTTAAGCTTGTAAAATTCTTGAAGTATTGAAGATCATAAAGTTACACACATTAGTGATGTTGATGACAAATTCTGGAATTTTAATTTCAGCCTTTTGTATATGTTGAACCAGTTGAGAAATTTCACTCTAAATTCGTATATTTGGACTTGATTAAGGCTAGGAATGAGCCTAGATTTTTTCTTGATTAATTAGTTTAGAGCTTGATAAGTTTATGTAGTTAATTGATGTTATAATCTAAAGAATGGACTGTTTTGATGTGGTTGACTTCAAATCTGGAAATTATGATTTGTTAAAGGAATAAATGAATTTTTTTAATGAAAACATGATATTAAGGACATGAGCAATGTGTATAAGGTATGGATGAATGAGCATTGGAGAACATGGGGTATTTATGAATGAAAATTGGGGAAATGTATGAATATACATTCCTGGAAAAAGTTTGGTGAATGTATAGGTCTAGCTTGCTGAAATTCCATATTTAAAGTAATAATTGCGAGTATGTTATAAGAGGTTTTTGATCATGAAAATGTTCAAAGATAAGTGTAAAGTATGGTAGATTAATTTGGAGTAAATCAAGTTAACTTAAAGTTACAAACCTGATTGGAAAATGGTAGTATACAAAATATGATGTTTGAATAGTCAAGATTTATGAATAGTTACATACCCGAAAAGGTCAATTGAGCATGCATTAAACATGACACATATATATGTGCATGATTGAATATTCATATGATTGATCAACTTAGTTGTGAACTATATGTATGTATTGTATAACTAAAAAAAAAAAAATTGATTGTCAGCATCCTCACACTGTGAAGGAGAATTTAAGATAAACGTGAATGATAGGAATTGGTTTAGTGATTGTGGGAGAAGTTTGGACAATTTTGGTTTCTATCGGGTGAATTGAGAAATGGGTGTTTGAAAGGCGATTTTTGTATTATGGACTGGGAATTAGGTTTTGATGAATGAAGTAGTTTATAGAACTTTTTGTGAACTTATCTCAAGAATGGTTTCAATTAGGTGAATGGTTGAAAAGTTATGGAACGTTTCCAGGGAATATATCTGACTAGGCGATAGAATGAAGATGGTCGAGAAAGTTGGCATTTTTGGTTAGGTTGAAATTTGATCTAGGTAAAATGGTTAACAGGTGAATTGTAGGTCTGGATGTGTAGAACAAACTTGTTTATGAAAGTTTTTTGTTCGGATAACAGGTGAAAAGATAAATGTGATTTCGTGACTAAAATTAGGACTCGACAATATAATGAGAATGCTTGAGAAAATGGGTTTTTTTGATCAAAATGGGATTTGAACTGGGTAAAATTGTTAACTAGAGATTTGAAGGCCAGGATGTGAAGAACCAACTTGGTTTTGGAAGTTTTTCAATTTGATGAACAGATGAAAAGATAAATAGGAAATAGTGACTGTAACTCGAACATAATATGGAAAATGCACAACACAAGAACAATTGAATCAAACCCTAGAGAATTTGATCTACCAATAGAGAGCAAATTTCATGAAAAAAAAATTCATTTACTTTTATGGATATTTTATAACTAGAAACAAAATAGCTTTAATAAGGAAAATGTTGAGAATGAGGATAGTCACATGTTGACTTCTCTCATTCCTTATAACAGCCAAATTTAACACCCTAAATAACAACTAATTAAGTCTTTGAAAGCACATAATTTAATTAAAAAATTCAAAAATGACAATAGGAAAATAGGAAAATAGCAAACTAAATAGGTTAAAATAAGAAGTTAAGTTTGCAAAAGTGGACCAAAACTAATTGGGATCATTTTTGTCAGACTTCACATCCTTTTGGGCTACATTTGTGCTTTTAACTCTTGCTTAAATGGACCTTCACTAATCAAGGCCTTAAAGTCTCCAAAAGGCTTAAATAAGGCCTGAAACTTAAGAAAACTATTAAGGCCAATTTCTTCATCTCCAAGGCCCATTGCTTCAATATCTTGGATGGCTAACCTAGTTGATCCTCCATCATCCTCTCCCTCTTGAGGCAAGTCGGACTTGGGCTTGTCATGATGTCCTCCACATAAAGCTTTAAATCACTAACATTAAAACTGTTAGACATGTTTTAATGGGCTGGTAACTCAATTTTGTATGCATTGATGTTGATATTCTTGAGCACTTTGAATGGAACATCTACCCTGTCATTATGTTTGGACTTCCTAGCCTTGGAAAACCGTTCTTTCCTCAAATAAACCCACACCAGATCTCCTTCCTGGAACTCCATGAGCTTCTTTTTCATGGTTTGTCTTTTGTAAGCTTCATTATGCTTCCTTATGTTCTCCTTAACCTGCTCATAAATGTTGACAATTTCTTGGGCCCTTTTCTCAGCTTGTAGACTTTTGAAAGGCCCATATTGCATGAATGGACTAAAGCTGATTGGAGTCAATGGATTAGCCCTATAAACAACCTCAAACAGTGAGAATTCAATTGACTTAGACTTGGAACAATTATAAGAAAACTCGGCTTATGATAACATGACATCCCAATTATTTGTTTTCTCTCTCGAAAGACTTCTTAAAATTCCCCCAAGTGACATATTTACTAGTTCAATCTGGCCATCGGTTTGTGGGTGAAAGGATGTGCTAAATTTTAGTTTGGTCCCTAATCTAGCCCATAACACTCTCCAAAAATGACTCACAAACTTCACATCTCTATCACTCACAATTCTCCTTAGAATGCCATGTAAATTGACAACATTATGAAAATAAAGATCCATAACATGTTAAGCATCATTAGATTTAGAACATAGTATGAAATGGGCCATTTTAGAAAATTTGTCCATAACCACCATTATGCTATCAAATCCCCTCTTTTTTTTTTAGGTAATACTAATACAAAATCCATACTCACATCTGCCCAAGGGCTATTTGGTACAGGAAGGGTATGTAAGGGCCGCAGGCTTGGGATGTAATTTTAGACCTACTGCAAGTGTTACAACCAGTCAAAAGCTTAGCTACCTCTCTAAACATCCCCGGATAAAATAAGTTAGAATGGGCTAGTTCAAAGGTTTCACCCCTCCCAAAATAGCCAGCAAGTCCACCCCCATGGACCTCTCTCAATATAGATTCCCTCAGCGAACAATTTGGAACACAATAAGAACCATTTTTTAACCATTTTGAAGAAAAAAATCCATAAATGCACCATTGTTTTCTCTAGTCCTAGCAAATGTTTCTCCAAAATCTTTATCACTCTTATACAACCCCCTAATATCCTCAAATCCTATAACATGTGCATGAATTAAGCTCAACATGACAAATTTCTTTGATAAAGAATCAGTAACAACATTTGTGGTTGTTTTTTTATCCTTTATGACAAAGTCAAAGGATTGAAGATATTCTATCCAAGTAACATATTTATTGCTCAGATTGGATTGAATTTGGACATATTTTGGAGCATCATGATCAGTGAAAAGAATGAAAGGATTGGCCATTAAATAAGACTAGAAATGTCTAACAGGCCTAACAATAACATAAAACTCTTTGTCATATGATGAATACTTCATCCTAGCTTCATTGAGTTTTTCACTAAAGAATGCTATCGATCTACCCTTTTGACTTAGAATAGCCCCTATTCCTACCACACTTACATCAGACTCAAGTTGAAATAGTGCATTGAAATTTGCTAAAGCTAAAACAGGTGCTTTTGTTGTCATATTTTTCAAGGTGTTAAAAACAATTGTAGCTTGATTAGTCCAGTTAAATTCACCTTTATTCATACATTTAGTTATAGGAGTAGTGATTGAACTAAAATTCCTAATGAATCTCACAGAAAATGAACAGAAACCATATAAACTTCTAACTTGAAAAATGCTAGTTGGGACTGGCCAGTCAAGAATTCCTTTGACCTTTTAGGGATCTATACTAATTCCTTTATGGTTAATGATGAATCCTAGGAATGTCAAAGATTGATCACAAAAATGGAATTTTTCAACATTAGTGTACAAAGACTCATGATTTAAAACCTCAAAAACCATTTTTAAATGCACAATATGTTCTTCTAAAGATTTGGAAAAAGTCAAAATGTCATCAAAATAGACTTCAACAAATTTGTGAAGGACAGGTTTAAGTATCTCATTCATTAACCTCATAAAAGTTGATGGTGAATTTGAAAGTTCCATTGGCATGAGTAACCACTCATAAAGTCCCTCTCTTGTTTTGAAAGTTGTTTTCCACTCATCCCTTTCTCTCATTCGGATTTGATGAAATCCATTGGCAAGATCAAGTCTAGTAAAGATTTTTGCTCAATAAAGATAATCAAGTATGTCATCATGTCTAGGAATTGGATGCCTATACTTGATAGTAATTTGGTTCACTGCTCTTCAATCAATCACCATTCTCCACTTCCGATTCTTATTTAGAACCACAAAAGCAGGTCCAACATATGGACTGGTTGATGGCTGAATGAAATTCCTCTCCAACAGCTCATCTACAATCTTTTGCAACTCATCTCCTTTTTTAGGACTCATCTTATAGGACCGTTTGTGTGGAATAATATCACCTATTACAAAGTTGATTTCATGTTGAATGTTTCTCATAGGAGGCATCCCCTTTGGAAATGATAAGGCAAAAACCTAGAATTAATGTCTAGATCACCTCCGTTTCAATGATTGTTCCCAAATCTAAATTCAATTAATCTAACAAGACTCTTCACCCACAAAATAGCAAGGAATTGGTAACAAAGAGTATAAAGATTGTAGGAATTGAATTAATGCCACAAGTTAGAACTTACTTAATTAGTTGAATCGATCTTTAAGGTAAAACAAGCAAGAATCTGAATTTTCTCTTAAAGAATGCTTTCTAATTCTATTCACGTCTAATTTGGTGTTCATGCCTAAAGCAAGGGTTTAAATACCCTTGTGCAATATAAACCTTATTAAAGATAACCTAAAAATCCTAAAGAAAGCCCAAAACATCAAGACAAATAGCCCAAAAACAAATCCCACACGGATAGGGCTTCAAAACTAATTAAAATTGACTAATCCTTGTCTAAATCGGATAAGGAAATAAGAAAATTAAAAGCATAACTTAAGAGGGGCGGATTGGGCTTTTAAACTAGGCCCACACACTTGGTTCCTTAAAATAAAACATGCACATTACTTTTTAATCAAGCACATGCACACTTAACACAAAACAACCCGTGACAAAGCCTAAAAAAAGTTCACACACCCTTTACAATATAAAATAAGCCCAAGCCTATTGATTAGACTTATCCTTTTGAAAATTGGCTAAGTATTAGCCCTCTTGGTTTGATGCCTCAAATGTGCACACATACTTAGCATCTTCCTAAGCTCTTCCCCAAACTTGATCAACAAAACTTCTTGAAGTTCTTATGAAACAAAAGCTTGTGCATAAATCTGAAAATGTGCTTTGAGCTTGTTGCAGCATGACCTTGTAATTGGACCCATTGGCATCCTCAAGTCTCCATTGCCTTGGTGAGTTGCATTATTCCCTCCCTGCTCAAAAGGATTCATGCTCGAATCAAGACCTGCATTATCAAAGGGAGATAGATCAAAAAGTAGCACTAACACTATACACACTTGGCAAATCCACCCTATAGGCATTGTCATTGACGCATTCAAGCACTTGAAAAGGACCATCACCTCTAGGATTAAGCTTAGACTTCATTTTTTTAGGAAATCTCTCCTTCTTGATTTGCACCCAAACCTAATCTCCAGGCTCAAACTTCATCACCATGTGCCCTTGATTGGCTCTTTGAGCAAACATCTTATTGTTTTCCTCAATATGCTGCCTAGTTTTCTCATTTATTGTCTTAACCAATTCATCCCTTTACTACCCATCGACATTAACAATCTCATTCAAGGGTAAAGGCAACAAATCCAATGGAGTTAATGGGTTAAAACCATACACAATCTCAAATGGAGAATAACCTGTGGAAGAATGAATGCTTCTATTATATGCAAACTTAATCAAAAGCAAACAATCTTCCCAAGCTTTCAACTTTTTACCCACAACAACATACAATAAAGGTCTTAAAGTTCTATTAACCACTTCAATTTGGCCATCTGTTTGGGGATGACAAGTTGTAGAAAACAAAAGTTTAGTTCCAAATTTATTCCATAAAACACGTAAAAAGTGACTTAAAAACTTAGAATTCCTATTTAAAACAATGGTTCTAGGAATACCATACAACCTAACAACATCCCCAAAAAACAAATCAACAACATATGTAGCACCATCAAATTTATGACATTTAATAAAATGAGTCATTTTACAAAATCTATCAACTACAACAAAGATGTTATCGCATCCTTTCCTAGTCCTAGGTAATCCTAACATAAAATTCATAGATATATCAATACAAGGACTATTTGGGACAGGTAGAGGCGTGTATAACCCATGTGGTTACACCTTGGATTTGGCTTGCCTACACATTACACAACTAGAGAAAACTCTTTCAACATCCTTTTTCATGTTAGGCAAATAAAAATGCTCCTGTAATATGTCAAGTGTTTTAACAATGCCAAAATGTCCCATTAAACTGCCATCATGAGACTCCCTAATAAGCATTTCACGCATAGAACAAGTAGGAATACTTAGTTTATTATCTCTAAACAAATATCCATCATTCCTATAAAACTTTTGAAAAGCAACTTATTCACATGCATCATACACATTAGCAAAGTCAGAATCTGATTTGTACAAATCTTTTATATGCTCAAACCCAATCAACTTAGAACTAAGAGAAGAGATTAGAGCATACCTCCTAGACAATGCATCAGCAATCACATTTTCTTTACCTTGCTTGTATTTAACAACATATGGGAATGTCTCTATGAACTCCAGCCACTTAGCATGTCTTTTATTCAACTTACCTTGGCCCTTAAGATGCTTCAAACTCTCATGATCAGTGTGAATCACGAATTCCTTTGGCCATAGATAATGTTGCCAAGTTTGTAGGGCTCTTACCAATGCATACAGCTCATTATCATAAGTGGAATACTTCAATTGAGCACCATTCAACTTCTCACTAAAATAGGCAATGAGACGTCTTCCCTGCAACAAAACAGCACCAATACCTATCCCAGAGGCATCACATTCAATCTCAAAAGTAGAAGTAAAGTCAGGTAAACTCAAAATAGGTGCAGAACAAAGTTTTTCTTTCAAAGTGTTAAAAGTAATTTCCTACACCTCTCCCTACTTAAATCCTACCTTTTTTTTTAACAATCTCAGTTAATAGAGCTGCAATAGAACTAAAATCTTTCACAAACTTCCTATAGAAAGTAGCAAATCCATGAAAAGATCTTACCTAAGTAATACTTGTAGGTCTCAACTACTCCCTAATTGCCTTGATCTTTTCTTGTCCACCTCAATTCCATTAGAGGAAATAACATAACCAAGAAATATGATACGATCCATGCAAAATGTACACTGCTTTAACTTAGCATACAACTTTTTTGCCCCAAATGAATCTAACACAAGCCTAAGATGCTCAATATGCTCATCAATGCTTTTGCTATAGATCAATATGTCATCAAAATATACCTCAACAAATTTACCATTAAATGACCTCAAAACATGATTCATCAAACGCATAAATGTACTATATAAACCATGTTTTGTTTTTAAAGCAATTTTCCATTCATCACCAATTTTCATTCTAATCTAATGGAAATCACTCATAAGATCAATTTTGGTAAACACACATGCACCATGTAATTCATCAATCATATCATCCAATCTATGTATAGGATGGTGATACTTTACCGTTATCTTGTTCACAACTCTACAATCCACACACATGCGCTAACCCCCATCCTTCTTTAGAACCAATATCACTAAGACGACACAAGGACCAAGACTCTCCCTGATGTGTCCCTTTTGTAGCAACTCTTCCACTTGCTTTTGAAGTTTCTTAGTTTGCTCATGATTAGCCCTATAAGCAGGTCTATTTGGAATCTAGGCCCCAAGCATGAAATCAATATGATGTTCTATTCCTCTAACAGGCGACAACTCTTTAGATAACTCCTCGGGGAAAACATCTCCATACTCTTGCAAAAGAGAAACAACACTACTAGGTAAATAAGGGTCAAGTTCAAATTCATTAAACTAAGCTTCCTTGTATAAAAGTACAAATAAACATCTCCTTTTCGCATAAGCAACCCTTACATCTCTCATTTTTGCATAGAAGTTTTGTTTCTTTCTACCCTCTCTCTCATTAGGGCCTTTTAATTGAATTTTTTGTAGGCCTCTTTCCCCACTTTTCTTTTCTCACTCTCGACCTTACCTTCTCTCTTTTCTTCTGATTTAAACTTCTGCTCCCCTTTTGTAAGGTTCTTGGGCTTCTCCTCAACTTTTGTATCATCATGCTTTTCTTCAAATTTTTCGGCTTTTCTTCAAATTTTTCGTCCTTCCTTTGTTGCATTGCCTCCATACTTTTTTTTAATTGCATTTGGCTCTCATATATCTTTTTTAGCACCAATGGAGCAAGAACAAATTTCTGATCTCACATAGTAAATGGGTACTTATTCTTAAAACCATCATGTAACAGTTTTCTGTCATATTGCTAAGGTTGACCAAGCAATAAATGACTAGCATGCATATGTACAACATCACAAAGTACTTGATTAGAATACTTACTAATGGAGAAAGATATAAGGACTTATTTATTTACCTTGATTTCTCCCATGTCATTTAACCATTGTAGCCTTTATGGCCTAGGGTGTTTTAAGCACTCCAACCCTAGTTTTTCCACCATCAATGTACTAGCCACATTAGTGCAATTCCCCACATCAATGATCAGGCTACAAGTCTTCTCATTCACTAGGCATCTAGAATGAAAAATATTTTCCCTTTTCTTAATTCCATCTTCCTTCACTTGAGCATTTAAAACATGCCTAGTAACAAGTAATTCACCCCTAGGTGCATCCTCAACTTCCACATCAGAACAATCCTCTAACTCAGGTATGGAAGCCGAATCATCTTCTTCCTCCTCATACATAAATTCTCCTCCTCTCACAAACGTTGTTTTCTTGTTTGGGCATTAAGAAGCAATAATACCAACACCAAGACATTTAAAGAATTTAATAGTCTTATACTTTTCAGATTTAGAACTAGAAGAACTAAGAGTTTTAAAAGCATCTTTTGGATCTGCCTTGTTCTTCTCTTCCTTTGGCTTGTCTTTGGTCTTCTCATCCTTCTTGGACCATTTGGAGTTCAAATTTGTAGTAAAGTTTAGGTAAGAAGCCTTGCTGGAGCTTTTGTACTTGGGTTGCCTCTCCACCTTCGTGGCCATATTCACCATCTCCTCTAACTCCATATAATGGTGCAATTCAATAACATTGGCAATGTCTTTTTTCAAACTACCCAAGAAATGTGGCATGGTGGCTTCTCTTTCTTCTTATACATTAGCCCTAATCATGGCTATCTCCATCTCCTTATGGTACTCTTCTATACTTTTGGTGTCTTGTCTCAAGGTTTGGAGTCTTTGATGGAGCTCCCTATAGATGTAATTGGGCACAAACCTCTTCTTCATGACCCTCTTCATTTCGTCCCAAGTATCAATAGGATCCTCTCCATTCCTTCTTCTATTCAAAATAAGTTGATCCCATCAAACAAGTGCATAATCATAAAACTCCACAACAACTAACTTCATCTTCTTCTCCTCTAAATAGTTATAGCATTCAAAAATCATCTCCACCTTTCTTTCCCATTCTAAGTAAGCTTCTGGATCATTCTTACCTTGGAAAAATGGTATTTTCATCTTGATACTACCTAAGTTTCTATCCACACTCTTGGTTTTGTCTTCTCCCCTTACATTGTCTCGGCCTCTATAGTCTCTTCCTCTTCCTCTATCATTTCGTCCCCCTCTTCCACCAATTATGACCCTATGCCACTCTTCTTCATCTTCCTCCTCATCATATTCATCTTCATACTCATAGCGCATAGGAGTTGGTTCCCTAGCATTTTGCCTCCTTGTTGCACCATTAGATGAAGCCTCTCTTAGAGCTTATTGGAGCGTGACCTTGTAATTGGACCCATTGGCATCCTCAAGTATCCATTGCCTTGGTGAGTTGTATCAGAAGGAGAGAGTTTCAGGAGAAACAACAAATGAAGAGATTCTGCCATATGTGTGTTATGTGGTGTGAGTGGAGAGGACACTTGTCAATTTCCTAAGCCAGCTACATGTCATTTCTTTAGGCTGCCAAATGTTACTTAGTTCCTAGGCCATTTGTCACTTAATTCTATTGCCATGTTTCACTCAATTTATAAGCTTAGTCATCCTATATTTCCACATGTCAATTATCTTGCTACTTGAAAATTTTCCTATTCTAAATTTACATACTAATCCATCAATTTTCCAATTGTGAAAAATAACTCCAAATTATTAATTGTAATCCATCAATTCTTTTTATTAGCAAATCAAAATATAAGACATTAGAAATACACAATCATGTCACAATTATTTAGAAACTTTCATATCCTGGAACATGCCAATTGAGTGCAATTTTTTTCTAAATCAACATTCATGTGTGTATGCCTATATTATGTAAGTGAATGAAATCATAAAAATCATATTCTAATTGCTCCAAATTCATTCTAATCTTACAGTAGGTTTGGAAACTGACTATTACAATTCTCCCCTCTATAAGAAATTACGTCCTAAATTCTTACTTGATTGATCAAAAAGATAAGGGTACCATTTCCTCATGTTTTCCTCAGCCTCCCACATAGCTTCTTCTCTAGAATGATTCCTCCAAATGACTTTAACAAAAGGAATTACTTGGTTTCTTAATTACTTATTTTGATATCCAATTATTTTAACCGGTTCCTTTACATAACTCAAATTAGTTGCAATCTCAACCTCCTATGTTGGTAATTTATGTGTTGGATCTGACCGATATCTTTTGAACATACTAACATGAAGTACATTATGAGTCTAAGACATTTCTGGAAGTAATACTAATTTGTAAGCCAATGGTCCAACTCTTTCAATAATCTCATAAAGATCGGTATATCTAGGGCTTAACTTTCCCTTTTTACAGAACCTTTGCATTCCTCGTTAGGGTGACACTCTCAAAAATACCTTATCTCCTACTTGGTACTCCATATCTCTCCAATGCTAATCTACATAACTCTTTTGCCTATCTTATGCCACCTTAATCCTACTACGGATTGATTTTAACTTATCAACGGTATCTTCAATCAACTCTAGGCCTTCAACAATCCTTAGGCCTTCTTCATCCTAATACAAAGGTACTCAACACCTTCTACCATATAATGCCTCACATGGAGCCACACCTATACTACTATGATAGTGATTGTTGTATGAAAATTCAATGAGAGCTATATCTTCATCCCATGCTCTTTGAAACTATAAAACACAAGTCCTAAGCATACCCCCATCTATTTGAGGATGAAATATAGTACTAAAATTTGGCCTTATACTCGATGATGTCTATAGGCTACCTCAAAATCTAAAATTATATTTAGGATCTCGATCTGATACAATAGACATTAGGACTCCATATAATCTCACTATCTCATTTACATATCTCCGAGCTAGCTGATCTAGTGTGTTATTCTCTCTAATAGGTAAGAATCCCAAATGTTATTATGTTGTCTTAGAATTCTTGATAAACCCAGAATAAAATTCATTGTAATCCTCTCCTATTTCCACTCTGGAATAGGTAATGACTGTAATTTTCCAATTAGTGTTTGATGCACTGCCTTAACTTTTTGGCATGTCAAACATTTGGCAACATACTCAGCCATTTGCTTCTCTATCCTTGGCCACCAAAAATGTTGTTTCAAATTATTGTACTTCTTGGTAATACCAGGATGCGTAGCATAGGCTGTTATATGTGCTTCCTCCAAAATTTCTTTTCTTAAACCATCAACATCTGGTACACATAATCTCTAATTCAACCACAATGTATTATTCTCAACTTAAACTCAGAACTTGGATTTTGTTTTATCTTCTCTACAATCTTTCCTACTTTTGGGTCTTTACTTTGAGCTACTATGATCTTTTCATGTAATATTAGTCTAAGCTTCAACATAGTTATCAATGTTTCATTCTATCACAAACTTAGCTCAACATTCAGTGCTCTCAGTTAAACTAGATTTGGTAACCTTGATGCTTGAATTTGTGCTGCACTACTGTTAGATTTCCTACTCAATGCATCAGCTACAACATTAGCCTTACCTAGATTGTAACATCCTGTTCCTATACAAATGGTTAGAACCCTATATTTTTTTAAATGAGAGATAAGAAAATTGCATTGCATACTCATGCATAACAGTAGCATACACACACATGTTAATAGATTTTGATACACATGGAAATGATTGTTTATGCACTCATTTGACATTTCTAGGTATAAATGACTTTTAAATGATTATGATGTGAATAGTGAATATTTTGTCTTGAAAATTGATTTGGTGAATTATATTATTGATTTAGAAATTTTGG
>JAOQMP010000209.1:28688671-28701037 GCA_027563575.1 Erythroxylum pedicellare | reverse complement strand
CTTAACCAATTCTATACATTTTATTATTATCAAAACATAAGTGGGATTTAATTTGTCAACCACCATTGGTCCAACAACCTTTTTACTTAGTTTGAAACCATCAAAGTAATAAAGTTTGACCTTTTTAATGCTATTAATATATGTCTTTGAGTTGATGAAATATGCTTCCTACTCTAGTGCTTCAAGATAATATTACTTATATAGTTTGCAGAACTCTTAACTCTCATCTCAAGTAGAATAATCATAATCCAATAGTGAAAGATCATCAAAACAAACTTAAAATCACAAGTTCATAATTAAAAAGACAAACTTAAACTACAACTAAAGATCCCAAAGGCTACTAAGTTAAAACAAAAACACATAATATTGGGTTATCCCCTAATAAATGATTCTTTATGTCTTTTAGTTGAACTTCTTCTTAAGTCCATCACTCATTCTAGATCTATAATCAAAGGCTTATTTTCACTCTTTTTTAGAATCCAAGGTTTATTAGTTTCCTCAGAGTCTGATAGACTTGGATCGTCCATCTCCCCTTCTTATACTTGTAGGATATAGGAGCACTCTTTATTTAATTTAACCTCTAATAGCTCCTGGAACCTTTTTCTTGTCAGAAAGGAGATTTTAACCTTTTCCTTATCAGAAAGGAGAATTATTAAAGTATTTTGTGTACTTTGGTATTTACAAAAGAGCTTCAACAAAAGATATTTCAAAATGTAATTTTTTAAGAAACTCTAGAAACTTATCAAATTTGTCTTCTTTACTTTCTATTTCAAGTATGCTCGAGTTTGGTATCTTTAGATTGTCCTCCTTGACCACTTTTGTCTTTAGCTACTCATCCTTCCCTTCTTGTTTCTTCGCATCATTTTTCTCATCCTACTCTTCTCAAAATTAGCCTTCTTCTCTTTGATCTACATTTCTTCAACTTGCAACTCCTTTCCACTCCTCAAAATTATTGCTATCATTTTCTCCCTCAATTTTGGTGTTTCGTTACTCGGTAAAGTACCTTGTAGCCATTGAGAGACAATTTACCAAGCTTCTGGTCTAAATTTACGGGTTACGAATGAAGGCTTATTGATTCGAAGAGATTCTTTAGTACTCTGAAAAAGATCTTCGATTGTATTGATACCTTTCGTTATTAGCTCCTCAAGATTTGACTTCCATTGTTGCTACAATTCTTATTAAAATTTGTGCGGAACTTGATTTTTTCATTTATAGTTGGATAGTGTCTCTATCCCAAATTGTAAGTATCATTATAGGAGATGTTTCGATGCTATCTCCTTATAAAATTAAATTGCTTATTTGGTTGCACATGTCGTAAGATACTTGACATTCGTGATGGGGGTACCACACCTCGTACATCATAATAGATTACTATTACTGGTTTTTTATGGCTCTTATTCTAAGTTTTCAATGCTACTATAAGCAATGGTATAATAAAATCATAATCGAGTATTGTTCTCTTTATCATGCCATTATGTTTGGCAATTGATATAATCAAATACCTCAATCCTGAAATTTAGCTAAAAACATAAGATCAAGAAAGGAAGCTATGAATTATTAATGAAAAATGTCTAAATTAATAAAAAGAAATAATGGAAAAAGAAATGGATAAAATAAGTCTTTTTTTATATTCTAGTCCCATCAATGCACCAAAACTTAATGTAAATAATGTGAAACACTATACAATATTAAAAGAATCATTAAAGTAAGTGCATCTACTATTTTCTATAGTCTAGTGAGTGAGGTGTCGATCCTAAGAGTTTAACTATTAGTACTAACCGTCTTTTAATTATTGAAACTAAAATAATAAATAAGAAACAACTAATCAAGTTGATAGATAAGAATAAATAAGTAGTAACAATTAAATTTAGATGAATAATCCCCTTGGAATCTCTTTTATGATTGAATTTATTTTGATTTAATGATTAACCTTAGTTTCTTAGATCAATGGGAAATCTAAAGTTACAATTGTATTATTTTTCAAGACATGTAACTTCTATCTTTGAGTTAGTTGTTTGAAATTTCTTTCTAATCAAAACTCTTAAGAATACATTAATTTATCTTATGAATTTCTATAATAGGTTTTACCTTAACACAAAAAATTTACGTAACTATTTCTTATGGTTTCATACAACTCTCATTATTCATGCTTTGACCTTACCATATATATGATTTCTTAATTCCTATATAGGAATTTTAATATTGAATCTTTTATGTTCGTCAGTTTAATTCAATGCAATAAGCAAACATGAGGTATTTTTATAAAAACTAGATTCTTGTATTAACTAAAAAATGAATTCAAAACAATAAATCCTAGGGATCAAAACCCACAATAGATAATAAAGGAAAAAAACAAATAGTATAATATTATCGTGGATTTGAAACTCGATGTTACTGGCAAATCTTGATGGGCTTCTTGCTTTTTTCTAAGGTTGCTTTCTTCTTGATGTGTTCTTAGTTCTCCCTTAGTCGTCCTCTCATCCTCCGATTTTCCTTGGGCCTTATTTTGACTAGTTTTGGATCCTCCTTCAAGGTTGTTGCTTTTTTTGTTCTTTTTCTTCAACTTTTATCTTAAGAAATCCTAAAATTTTGTCAAAAGCATTATAAAAATAGGTTTTATTGATCTTGTGTCATTAGAAACCCTAATTTACTTAAACTTCACTACTAACGCAAGTTAACGACATGATACTATGTTGACCTTGTGTTAGGTTTGTTTCTCCTCTATTTTACCTTTAAGACTTTTTACTTAGAACACGGGTTTGAAGTCAGGGAACACAATACTGTACCATGTCCAAGTTGTGCTCTTTATGTAGCCAAATTGCCAAAAAAAATTAGTGCTCAATAATCATCATAGGGATAAACATGGTCCTGTTTTTGCCATGTACTGAACATAGGACCATGTTCAACCTATGTTCATCTAAAATTGTACTAAGATTTCTTTAACTTGACTCCAACTTGTTCAAATGTGTTTCTTTTTCATTAAAAAGTTAAAATAAGAATTGTAAATAAAATATAAACTAAAATAAGTATTAAATTATATTTAAAATTCCTCAAAACACAAGCTAAATGCTCCTAGCATCATGCCACCATTTAATCCCTCATTCTAAAGAAGCATCTTTTGAGATTGCGATGTAGAATAAAAACTAGTTGAATTTTCCTTATTAGAAAACAAATATGTTTTATTTTATTTTGTGTTTAAGATTTAATAAAAATTCTTTGTAAAATAGGATTTAATTATGTTTTACAAATCTTTAATGAAAAGAAATTGATTTTCTCTTTAAATTTTGAGTTTTGAAATTATAAGGTGTGATGCTTTTTTTCTAGAAGTGATTTATCTATTTTAAAAAGTAATTTTAACATTACCAATTGCTAACTAATATATATTGAAAGAGCTTCACCATTTGCATATCTTAGGATCTCTATCTCTATAATTACAATTACTTACAATGATTTCCAAGTTCTAATTGATAAAATTAGGAACAAAGTTGGGAATTGATGTAGTGAGTCACCATCCTATATAGGGAAACTATAACTAATATCTTTAATTCCTAGTAATCTTTACATACACTGGTCTACACTCTCTATTTTCCATAAGAAGATTTATAGGAATATTTAGAAACTCTTTAGGAATTTCATATGGAGTAGTGAAAACCTTATTCCAAGATCAATTGGAAGGCTATATTCTTGTTGACGTATAAGGGAGGCTTGGGAATCCATTCTAATAATGATAGTTAACAAAATCTTATTAGCCAAGAGATATTGGAGATTACTAAAGACAAGGAGTCCTTGTTAGTAAAATGGGTGCATAAGTATTATTTTTAAAAAAGGAGCTTCTAGACCTTCAAACGTGGGAGTGATGCTTTTTGGATCATGTCATAAATGCTTAAATCATCTTTATGTAATGAGTAAAATTGGTAATGGTAACCCTTAGCCCTAGTTTGGAAATTGGGGTATCTTGGGGTCTCTCTTACTTCCTAACTACAAAAACCTTAGATTTCTATTACTTGAGAATTCTAAAGTGCATTGATCTCTGGAAACTCCTAGCTGTGTGTCAATAGAGGCAGTATGCTATTTAAACTCAATTTTCCAAACTATTAGCCTAACTCTAAAATGGAGTACAATATTGTTTGGAACAACCATTTCTTAGGTTGCTTTTCAAATAACTCTTACAGGGAAATACTTCAGATCCATACTCCTAAAGTATACTAGTTTAAGCTTATTTATAGTAAGTTTCTCTCTCCTAAATACTCAGTTATATTATGGTTTTCAAATTTGTTTAAGCACCATGGGTAGAATTTAAACATCAATTCCAATCAACCAAGTATGCAATTTCTTTCTCAATGCTACAAAAAACCATGACCATTTATTCTTTAATTACTTTTACTCAAATGCCTTTTGGAGAACCATCCTCTCAAATGTTAAGGTCTTTTCCTCTACACTATGGATACTATTAGAGGTTTAACATATTGACAACTTATAGTTGACAGTTTGATATAAATGATTTATGTAAGAATTTGAATCAGGTATGTTTCAACCTTTTTATTTATGATTCATATTTTTCAAGTTATTCAATTAAAGAGATTTGATTAAAAAATTATAAAAATAATTTTCTATTGTGCCCATTATTAGATGACGATTAATTCCTAATATAATTTGGTCAATAAACTCTCCATCCAAAAATCAATTGTTGAAGAATTAAGAATTAATTAGACACCTTAACAACAAATGGTATTAATAATGAATAAGTTGCATTGCATTAATTCCTAATTTTATAAAGTTTTTTCTCAACTCCTAAACTAGAAAAAATAAGAATGGTCAAAGAACATAGTTTTTGGTGGGATAATTGACAAATGACCAAAACTCTAATAGGGTCAAAAAGTAGGAGTAAGGGGATAATCATCAAAGGATAAAGAAGGGCAATGGTCAAACAACAAGACCAATTATATATTTTAGGCTAGTGAGTATGGATAAAATGAAATACCAAATATCTTCCTTATGAGACTATAAGGAATACTAAATATCTTCCTCATTTAACGTTGCTAGAGACAAACTTCCTAAAAACCCTTTGAAATGTCATCCAATATATAAACAATTATTGACATTTGTATACATATTAGTGAAAGTATATTCAAGAGTCATATATGATGACCCTACTCTAAGAAAAAAAGAAAAGTAAACATAAGCAAATGAACACGCTTAGCTATATATCTTGAATAGATATTTCGAATAGATGGATAAAGTCCCTTATCTTTGCTAGAAAAGAGAAGTGCATAGATACCAAAGGATGAATAACCTCAAATCATTATATGCAACAATGGATACTCAAACATAATCAACAAACTCATATGTAGACAATATAACAAATTATATCCATATAAAAGATAGAAACTTGGCCTAAGAATGGGTACCTTAATGAAAGAAAAACTAGAAAAAAGAATAATAAAAGATTATATTATATATTAAATCTAGAATTTAACCCAAATTTTACAATACTAAACAGTATTATAAATTATAACTATGAAATATTCAAAAAAATAATTTGTTGCAAATATAAGTTTGCAAATATATGTGAAGCATCATATGATCAAATCCATTCCACATTAACATATAAGTAATTAGCCACGACTCTCTATGTCTTATGAGGTCGAATGTTGTCACTTTTAACTCTAACTATTCTAAATTCCATTTATAGGAGTTTCTGTAGTGTTAGCTACATTGGGTTAAAACACTTTAAGAAAAAAGAAAGTAGGTTGTAAAAAAAAGGAATCATGTATGCTTACTCTTTTGCTTTGCTTTGAACTTCCTAGCAACAATTGACTTACCCTTTTACTTATCTTTGGACTTTCTAGTTCTAGATAAAATAATGATGAGATGATTAATATCACTTATTAAATAGTATGAATATGATTAAAATACAAATTCATAAGAACCTAGATCTTGCATTTAAGGAGTTTGAGATGAGTAAGATTATCAGGTAAGAGTTAGACTATCTTGGTGTTGCTTATCAGTGGTAAGTAATGGAAATAAATGTTGTGACATGAGGAAGATGATGAAAACAATGGTCTGACATAACCCAATAAGAAGTAATTTCTAGAATATATGAACATTTGTTTTTGGTCTAAATTGGTTTAGGTTAGGTTGGGTCAGGTTCATAAATTGGGATCAATCTAGATGGGATGAGCCTTATAACTATTTGTTAGGATAGATTCCTTCATTTAATGAAAGATCTAAATTTTCTTATGAATTATTCACGACTACTTTTTGTATTTAATTAACAATTTTTATTTTGATTTAATTTTTAATTCCATATATAAGGATTGAGAAATTATATGCATGAATATATATTATGACAATAATTAGAGTTGCATGGAATCCTAAAGATGGAGACATATAAGTCTTTTAGGTTAGAGTAAATCTAATAAAGAAATTCCAAGAGTAAGTTAATGTGTTCTTAGGAATTTTGATTAAAAAGAGATTTCAATCATTTAAACTAAAGATAGGAGTTGTATTTCTTGATAAAGAATATGGTCATAACTTTGGAATTTTTACTGGTCTAAAAAATTAGGGTTAAAAATTGAATCAAGATAGAATTGAGAATAGAAAGATCATATAGTAATTCTTCATCTAGACTTGTTTGTCAACTAATTGCTTCATTCTCATTTATTGCTTTGGTTTGTGATTTTATATTAACAATTTTCATTCAGTTAGTCACTTCTATTAAATCAATCTTTCATTTTATTACATTAGATAATATAAAGATAGAAACAAAAAAGTACTCATAGTCTTTGTAGGAACAATACTTGTATTCACTGGGCTATAGACTGTAACAATGATAAATGCACTTACCTTGTTAGTCTTTAGTATTGTTCATAATTTATACATCAATATACTTGGTAATTCATTAAATCTAAGTATTTCTCTAAGGAACATTTGGTCAAGCTTCAATTAGACTACTCATTAATGATAATTTTTATTAACTTAAAGGTAGTCTCACATATATTGAATCACTTTTATTACCACAATGTCCTTATTTAATTTCTTGAGATTTGAACTCCCTAAACTAAACAAAATTAAATTGAAAGCTTGTACTAATTTCTATTAAAGTTGCTAAGGCTTAATATAATCCCTCTACCACATTTAAGTTGTACATTATCCTTAATGGGCTAACATAAAAAAATTAAAAGAAAAAAACTAGAGAAAGGAGGAAATTAAAGATCAAGAAACTTCTTTGTGCCTTGGCATATAAGTTGCTTATTATAAATTTTAAGATAAATCTGGAAGCCTTTGGTGCCTTACATAAAAATTTTAAAAAATATAAAATGCAAAAGGTACTAGAATACAAAATCAAACATAGTAATTACTAAATAAAGAAGAAATATCATTATTGGAAATCAAATTACTTTTACAAATAGATAAGGGAAAGAATTAAAAACAAAAATAAAATGGACAAAAAATATAAAAATAGTAGATCATGCATCCTTCAAATTAGCATAAACATTCGTCTCATCTTTTCTCTCCCGAAAATGAATATGATGAAGGTATATGTGGTTCCCCAGATCTAACATGGAGAAAATTAGCATTCATAGCTAGCTTTGACCAACTTCCTATCTTATGCTTATAAAAGTCTTTTTACTCATCATCTTTTTCAATTTTTTCTCCATAATCAGAAGGAACTTTACCTAAAACTTCTAAAAACCCGACTTTGAAGTTGATGTTCTTTAGTTTGAAATTTTTAAGATTTTTCCCATAAATATGTGTGAACTCTAAGTTTAGAGGATTGAGCATTTCAAAATGTGTTTGAACAAGGGAGAGTGAAAAGATTGAGAAAATTTAAAAGGAGCCAAAGGTTCCATATATTCTATCTATTTGGTATGCTAAAAAAATTATAGGGAGGCACTATAAAAGACTTTTAGCCGTCATCCTTTAGAATTTTGTGCTATATTATTCCCTAATGACGCCTAAGTGGAGTGAATTGGATGAATTCAAGATTGTTATTAAATATACTAACTTATAAAACTAATGCCTATAAATTATCACAAATATAAGAATGAAATAAAAGTAAAAGAATTTAACTGTGCTTGTAAACAATCAGGTAAAGAGCGAGGGAAGAGAACACAAATCGATTAATAGTGATATGGTAAACAATCCTTGTTTATATCTACCTCCAAAACTCTTCTTGGATTTCTACTATAATTGTTCTATTAAGAAAGAGAATAACTTTTGTACAATCTTTTATTTGGAAAAGAGGAATCTCCTTTTCAATCTTTCTTCATGGTAAAGAGGAACCTCGAAACATCTTAGGTACTCCTATCCCAATGATCACAATCCCTAAGAATAGCTTAAAACTCAAATTTTCTCGCTTGATTATTTTGATAATTACAAAAAGGCTCACACACTCAAAATAAGACAATGAATGGTCAAATAATTGAAAAATACTTAGAAATGTGTGTAAAAAGTATTCTAAAACCAACGAAAAAACACCTATTTATAGTTTTTTGGGACCCTTACTAACCATTGGAACAAAGAACTACTCGTTACAATGACCATCTGTAAAACACTAGTCAATCAGTATAGCATACTGATTGACTAACATCTATTAAAGGTACCAAATTTGCTAGTTATGGGGATACTAGTCTACTAGTAGGCATACTAATCGACTAGTAGGCATATTGGTCACCAATATAGTACATTGGTCGACCAATACATAAACCAGTATTATAATAAACTCATAATACATCGAATTTAACAACTTTAACCTATATTGCTCAACTACTAACCCATTTAATTTGACCAATCACCACAAAATATAATTTTAATAACTTCAAATGTTCAAAACTAATTTGCTTAATCCAATTATAGTTTAAAACTTTCCCAAAATGTTAACTAAATGGTGTTTTAAAGATCAAGAGATTTTTTTATTAATGTCAAAATCTTCAATTCCTCTTGATGAATGTAAAGACTCGTACAATAAAGTCAAATGAAATATTTATGCATAGTGAGTATTTTAGAACATCCAGTTAACAAAGTGAGATTACAATTAATATTAAAAACTAAATATTAACCTTGATAAGTCTTGGTCTTCTGTTTTTCTTGATGTGATCTTCATTTCAAAGGTTATAAACTTTAACTTCTCTTTGTCAATTTCGTAAGCTATCTTTTTAAGTTTACAACCCTATTTTGTTCTTATATTACTTTTCATAAACTTGTTCATAGTAGTTATGTTTTGTTATTATCAAAATACTAATTGAAACCTCCTTTGATTCAACAATCTCCCCTTTTTTATGATGAAAAAATATTTATGATATTAGAGAACAATAATAAAGTTAAGCACACAAACAAATATCAAATTAGTGATTAGCTCATCTTTAATGCGTGTAAAAAAAACATAATTCAATATGAAGATTGTAATTCAATATAAAGAACAAAAGAAATAATCAAAATCAAAGAAACATACATACATGAAGATAACATAAATTTCTTAAGCATATCACTTAAAATGAAAAAATAAAAACAAAAAACCAAAAGCTAATATTCCCCCTAAATTTCATCAATATAATGTCACCAATCTTTCCCCCCTTTATGGCATCATAAAAAAGAATCAATATTTGAAAATGAATAATATATAGTGCCATGCTTCAAACTAACTTGGTAAAAATAATCAAAATATATTTTATTATGAATGATAAAATTCCTCATTAAAGAGTGCCATCGAATATTTAAAAATTCAAAACAAAATATCAATTTTGATAGAAATGTACCTAATTGTGTCTACTTTGAAAAATCCACAATTTTGATATTATGCCTAAGTTGAAAGATTCAATTAAAGAATTAAGGGGAAATTTTTTAGAAAATTAGAGATTGGAATTGTAATAATAAAAGCATAATTTCCATATATAACAATCAATTTCATTAAAAATGTATAATTTATAAAGCCTCAAAATTTCAAAAAATTGAAACATGAAGAAAGTTCTTAAAATACAAAAAAATAGAACAAAATTAAAGATGTAACGATAAAGCCTTAAAATTTCAAAAATTGAAACATGAAAAAGTTCATAAAATACCAAAAATATAACAAAATTAAAGATGTAACAATATAATTGAAAGGGAAATAACCTTAACTCATACAATTTAACTATAGAGGCATCAATTTAAAAAGATATCTTTTAATTAAGAAAGGATTGAAAATCTCCAAATTTGAGACCCCAAAGTAACGAAATTTTGATTTGACGTAATTTAATATGTTTTAGAAGATAACTTTTTCATGCTCGTAGTTTTAAGACTCTCAATAAGTTCATCATATGTTAGATCAATGTCACTATTATTATAATGTGATTTGAAGTTAAAGAGTACCTCATTATTATCTTTTTCCATAAAGCACATATGAGCTACATCTCCTTTCGATTGCTCACTTATGGAGTCATTTATGTCATCTTATATGGAGCCTTCGGGAGACTTATTTTTTCCTTTAACCCTTTTCTCCTTCTTGTTATTTCTTTCATGTTTTTCATTTTATTTGAGAAAAGAACATTGAGACTTCGTATATTCGAGTTCCCTACATTCAAAGCAAATAATGTTATTTGATTTACATTTTGAATCTACCCTACCACCTTTACAATCCTTTCTCCTTAAGGAGTTCTTCTTCAAGAATTTCTTGAATTTTCTAGTGATAAGAAGTATCTTCTTCATCACTTTCACTAAAAGATTTCTCTACTTCTGTTGGAATGAAAACAAAAGCATGTAAGATTTTGCAAAATGGTAGATTTCAAAAAAAAATTGAAATCAAAACGCAGTGGAAATAGCATAACCAAATTAACATGCTTCAGCATACAAGATACGGTATAAGGAAAATAATTTACATAAGAACAAGGTGATAGAAATATACTCACTCCTTGCTACAACTTTGACTCCTCGCTTTTGTATCCTTTAAATCCTTGCTATAACTTTGACTCTTTTGTATCATTTCCTTTGTCAATGTATCCCCTCCTTGTTGTTGTATTCTTGACCAATCCGATCTACCACTTGTTCTTCTTGGACAACTTGGTTAACAAGATCCTTCGGTAGGAAAGGAGAAGAAATATTTTGAGGAGATTTTTCTTAGAAGAAAGAAGTCAAAAATGAGATTCTTCTCATTCAAGTTTCGGCTATAGAAGCATGAGAGGAGAGAGTGAATACAAAAATGCAAGAACACTTCTTACTCTACTTGTCAATTTTGGTTATCATGAAAGAAAGAAGTGATGTGCATCCAATGCATCACCTCATTCTTTAATCAATCATAAAGAAACCAATAAATGGGACTGTTCTCATTTGTTTACGATGGCTATATGAAAAGACCAATAACTGAATGAGACCTTCTCATTTTTGGTTATGGATGAAAGAAGGAAAAGTGAGTACATCAAATGCACCTCTTTCTTTCTTTAATCAAATAAATGCTAAAAGGTTACATTACATGCCATCATTAAAAGACAACCATTAAATCATTTAATGATAAGATCATTATTCCATTTAATGATGATCAAAGCATGATAAATGCCATCTTTAATTTAGCAATCCAATTCTAAATGTTCAGCTGCACATTTAGCTATAAAAAACTGAAATATGCCCTCCTTCTTTCTTTAGTAACTTTGTTTCAATTTAATTAATCAAATTAAACCAAAGTCAAGCCCAATATTAAATCTTCATTTGGGCTTCTAATTAAAGTAAGCCCAACATTCAATCATTGGTTTTAAAACCTCTATTTATATTTCTTACTTTGCTTGATAACCTTCCTAGAAGCCAAGTGGGGGATCTAATTGGACTTAGATAATTCAAGCTCTAATAAACCCATAATTAATTTAATCTCATTACAATTAATTTCAACTTATTAACCAAATTTCATTCCACTAAAGAAAATTCATTAAACTCTTGAATTACGAAATATTATGAGAACATCTGTTTCAAATAAGATGTCCAATTGTAAACTTTATTATGAACCATATTATAGCCATCAGCATAATAAAAAGTAAAATTATCATTTTTGCCCTTATCTTGGTTTTTCCTTCTAGATCTCTCATTTTCCTCTATATGGTAATTAAAACACAAGATCTCATCTTGGTGCTAAGACTAGATGAGTAGCTAGTCCATTAAACTACTGGTGCCAGATTAATCACTAAACTATGTAAAACATCTAGAAGTGATAATATCACTATAAACTCTTTATTTGAGTGAATGTTCCTTAATACATGTTTCAATTAATAATTCCAACATGCAGACACTGGATTAATACTCTGTAAAAATCCATTCCAATCATATTAAGAATTATAATGAAACATATATGAGTTCACCACTCATCAAGATTATGGTTCATAATAAGCGAATGCTTAAGTTGTA
>JAOQMP010000209.1:28647095-28664003 GCA_027563575.1 Erythroxylum pedicellare | reverse complement strand
AATAAAACCAAACTCTTTTGTTTTATTAATAATAAATATTTTCATTACAAAAGTAATTGGAAGAAAATTAAGTTATATGTAAATACACTTACTTTTTAGGGCACTATATTTACATAACTCCAACATCCTCTTCACTTGATTCTTCCATTGAAGCATTGAATACTAAATTCTTTCTCTTTGAAAGCATCATTTCTTCTTGTGTCTTCTGGATCCTTATTTTGAATGAAAGAAGAGATCTAACAAGCTCCTCTAGTGATAGAGTTGTTAGATCCTTAGCTTCTTGTATGATTATCACTTTAGCTTCTTATGGTTTCTATAGTGACCTAGGTAACTTCCTCACCATTTCAACATTAGTATAGAACTTTCCAAGACCCTTGAGAGCATTGATAATTTTAATAAATCTAATATATATGGTAGAAATGTTTTCACCGTATTTCGTTTGGAGCAATTTACATTAGTGAGTTAGTATGTTAACTTTGCTTTCCTTCACTAGCTTTGTTCCATCATGAATGACTTCTAGAGTATGTCAAATTTTAGAAGCCATTTCATAAGTAGAAACTCTATTGAATACATTTCTTCCCAATGAACAAAATAAAATGTGGACAACTTTGCTATTTAAGAAGATCATTCTTTTTATCTTGAGGATCCCATCCATCTTTCAACTTGGAATTTTTCTATCATTTATAATTTTAGTAAGGATGTATGGATAACTTGAGATATTCCTATAAATCAACACTTTCGACCATTAAAAAAAATCTATTCTTATTTCCAATAAAGGTAGTCATTTTTATCAAAGAAAGAGTCTCTACTAATGTTTCGACCTTCTTATTTAAAGGCTAATGAATATACTCCTAAGAAAGTCATTATGACCATTGCTATAGTAATTCATTGAAATATTAGCTCTATAAACTTTCTTTGATACCACTTGTAATTCCTTAATGGCACCCAAAAGGAAAGATGAATTGAGTGAATTCAAGATTTTAATTAAATAATACTAACTTATAAAAACAATGCCTATAAATTATTATAAATGCAAGAATGAAATAAACATAAAAGAATTTAACTATGCTTATAAACAGTGAAGTAAAGATTAAAGGAAGAGAAATGCAAACTACTTTATAGTGGCTCAAAAAACAATCCTTGCTTACATCCACTCACAAGACTTTGTTTTAGATTTTCACTTTAATTCATCTTTTAAGGCGAAGGATAACCTTTATACAATCTTTTATTTTTGGCAAAAAAGTAACCTCCTTTTTCAATCTTTCTTTAAGGTAAAAAAGATCTTCAAACCACTTTAGGTACTCCCAATACAATGATCACAAACCCCAAGAATACTTTACAAGTTAAACTTGCTTCCTTGATTATTTTGATAATCACAAAAGGCTCATATATTCAAAATGTGACAATGAATATTCAAATAATTAAAAAAGCACTAAAATGCTTCTTGATGCTAAAACTAATGAGAAAACACTTATTTATAGTATTTTAGGACCACTACTAGTCATTGGAGTCAAAAGCTAGTTATTACAATGGTTATTTACAGAGTATTGGTTAACCAATATAACAAACTAATTGACCATTATGCATTAAAAGCACAAGATTCATTGATTGTTTTAACATTGGTCAACTAGTAGGCATATTGGTTAACTAATATGACACATTAGTCGACTAATGCATCAACTAATATAACAACACTCAAGGTATATCAAAATTTAATAACTTTGACCTGTATTCGACGACCACTAACCTATATAATTCTACCAATCACCCCAAAATATAATTTTAATAACTTCACATGCCCAAAACTAATTTGTTTAGTCTAATTATGATTTAAGCACTTCCCCAAAATTTTCCTTAGTGTATTTGAAAGATCAAGAGATTTTTCTTTTAAATCAAATGCTTTAATGCCTCCTGATGAATGTAATAACTTATGCAATGAAGTGAAATGAAATGTTATACACAATCAGCCTTTTAGAGTGTCAAACTAACAAAGTGACATTACAACTAATATTGAAAAATTAAAGAATGACCTTGATAAATCTTAATCTTTTGTTGTTTTTGATTTGACCTTCATTTTGACTATTATAAACTTCGAATTATCTTTATAAAATTCATAAGTTTTCTTAAATTTATGATTTCATTTTATTTTTGTTACTTTTCATCAAAATAATAAAACTCATTGTAGTAATTAGATTTTGTTATTTGCAAAACATCTTTTAGAATCTCCCTCGTTTCAATATGCTATATGGTCTTCATCTCATAATATATGTGTTTCCTCGTATCTATGTATTCTTGTGCTTTGTGGCATCCTCATAACTTGCTTAATGATATCCTAAAAAATTTTGTAAACTTTAATGTGTATTGAATAAGGGCGATAGTACTAATTATCAAAAGATAAAAGATAGTTTATCTCATTGAATATATTAAAATTCTCCTTAGTGTTCTCCTTTCTTTTAGGAATTCGCATCATGTTTCTATTAGCATCATTAAGATCTCTCAGCTACCAACCTAGCTAGTTGGTCAATCTAGTTTTTATGGTTATGTATTAAAGTGTTCTAATTTTGAAACCAAGATTCCTTTTCTCCTCTTAGTAACGCTTCTTATAAAATTAGCACTTTGAATTGCCTAATTGTCCCACGATGTGGATAATATCCCCACTCTGGATTATCCACTTTGCAGTGGGGATGTGTTTGAGGTTGCCGGTAGTACCTTGAATAATTAAATTTAGTTAACTTGGCTAAATGACTCACCGATTTGGGATATCAATAGATTAACTATGAGTCTAAATTTAAGTGTATTCAATGAGCCAACCCATTGTTCAAATTAGGCCTAAAGCAATCTGAGATCCAACTTTTCTATAAATAAATAAAACGACAATTTTTCTTAGAAGAGTTCAGACTGAACCTAGACAACTCAAACTCAAGCTCCATTAAAAAAAGAGAATTATTTTATACTTTCAATTTTTAAAAAAATTAACAACACCCACCCACTATCATCCCTACATTTGACAATAATTATTATTACTTCTCCCCTGTACAACTCAACTCGTACCATAATATTTTTGGTCTTTTTTCCCACTTAGATTATCCATTTTACTCGAGAAAGCCTCTAATTAAGATTATCCATTTTACTCGTGAAAGCCTCTAACTAAGCTACCAGAGCGGCGGTAGCATCCATGATATGCAAATTGTGCATAATCATTGTGTTGACTTTGATTGCCTATGACATTTGTCCATTTCAACAAATTCCGTACTTCTTTTTTTTTTTTTTGTGAAAGTGGAATAAATTGTGAGGTCTTTCAGCTCAATGTAATATTAGATGCAACTTTTACGAGCTTCTCCAGTTGCCTTTTCTAGCTTCTTAAATCGATGCTGCTGCCTGAATTACACCATTTGGAGCCCCCTTTAAGGTAACAATGGATCCCTATTTACATCTTTGTACAGCAAATATCGTGAAGGAGTCTTACCAAGTGCAGCATACCTGAAAAGGTGGCAGTTTATTATTTATCCTGCCAATGTCTGCATTTCCTAGGTGAACATAAACAGAGTTTAGATTCTCACCATTGAGGCACAAATGGAGCCATCCATATTACATCTCCAGCTTGAACTGGATACCTGCGACAAAAAATTTGCAAAATCAGTGGAGCAGATCGTATACAGCTATAAACAAGTACGACTCTTCACTTGTTACTTCAAGCATTTCATTTCTTTTATCTGCTCTTTCTCATGATATGCAAACAACCTATTCATGACAAGCCTCCGTGTAAGGGCTATCCTCCAGCATTCTGCAGTTCTTTTGTCAATATGAAATCGTGGATCAACTGCAAAATTTAATGTTTTTCTGTATAGGCAAATTTAATAGTATCACTGTTCAGTGTCCGGTCAAACATTGGCGTGAATTTGGTGCACCTATCATGCTCTAGACAGAGCTACTATGTCATCAGCGAAAAGTGTCATTCTTTTACATGCCAGTTCAAAGCATACTCCCAAAACCATTTTATTTCCAGAAGGGAAATTTATATAAGATAGAGAAGCAGTTTATGGATTTAGATGCAAGTTACTCCAAGCAGTCTATACTAAATTAATGTGAAAATAAGCTTTCAAGTGATAAAAATAAGATTAATTTTCCTAGAAATTCTAAAAGAATCTTTAACAGGACATTCAAAAGAAAAAAAAACTAGAAGCTGACATTTCAAAAGACTGGTCAAGACAATGACTAATGCAACACTAGCAAGCAACTCATAAATCAAGTCTTACCAGTTATCCCCCAAGCGGTAAATACCCTGTCCCTCCAATAGCAGCAGACCATGTTGATTATAATGGACTTCCTACGAGATGAACCAGAGAATGTTTCATTATTCTTCTCACATGGTCCACCAGGATGGC
This sequence comes from Erythroxylum pedicellare, assembly GCA_027563575.1. NCBI lineage: Eukaryota > Viridiplantae > Streptophyta > Magnoliopsida > Malpighiales > Erythroxylaceae > Erythroxylum > Erythroxylum pedicellare. Next base: position 28,659,618 of record JAOQMP010000209.1, on the reverse strand, counting down.
AGCTCAAGAAGCTTTAAACATTGACAACTATTCGTACATTCTCAGAATTATGCTTACAACACTCAAGTTGGAAAGCAAACCCCAAGATACAAGAAAAGCCTAAAAACATTAACATGAAAATATTGCCATACTTTGAAATCATATTGACATACATACTCAAACAAAATAGAACTTATAAATGTCCAGCTCATAAAATATGGAATAGTGCAAAACATGAAAACGTCTTGCATGTTAGTTCTGATTCAAGAATCAACAGTGTACCAGCAGAATGTCTTCAACTAGTTATATAAATGCATACCTTCACATTAAGAAACTCTCCAGGTTGAAAACCCATGATCTGTCAAAAAGGAAAATCATATGAATATCTTCAAATTGTTTTAACCTAGTAGAGTCTTCAAAACAAGTTTTATTAACATCATAGAGAAAATACCACACAGCATGCATTTCATAAATTAAATAGAGCAGCTGAAACTCACAAGTAATAATAAACTGCATACCTGCTAATACCAAATAGTGAGAGATGAAAGTTAAAAATATTTGGTTATATTTTTTGTAGCAATGGAAGGAAGGTCTAAGTTGCTCAATCAGTAGTTCCTAGCAAATATCATGGTGCAGAGTTTAAAACTATTTATTTGGAAACCCAGAATTAACCAAGTTGCAGCAAGGTGGCAGCTTGTGATTTTAACAGTTGTCATAAGCTAGAGGAGACAACAGTTCTTGGTTAGTTGGTATCTGAAGTTAGTTGGTATCTTAATGAAAGAGGATTTATATAAAAAATGGGACCATAATCTCTTAAGGTTTTCAATTGAGATATAAACCTCCCTGTATGTGAACCACTCCTTAAAAAATTATGAAATTCAGCCAATTTCCAAATAAAACAATACAATTTCTCAAACAAGAAGTGCAGTTAAAAAAAAACAATGCTTACAAATGACAAGTTATAAGGCCATAATAGGACCGAAAACTTGGTAGAGCTAGATGTTTGAGAGTAATGTGCTCACAAATGTCTAGTGAAATATGAGAATGGACTGGAGATTTATCGATCATGAAACTTGATTTGCATAATGGTGTCCCGATGGCATTACACTTTCGAGGAACAAGAATGTACTACGTAAAAGGGAAGCATTAAAAGCCTTACTATGTCAACAATAACAACAATATTCCTATAGAAATTATGCTGAGATGCAGGGTTTGGAAAGGTCCAGTAGTACGCAACTTTACCCCTAATTATATAGAGACTATTTCCAATAAAAGCCTTACTAAGTCCATATTAGAAATAAATAAAGGATTAGAGTGGTTCATAAACAATAACTGATTGATGGTTCATATACAATAACTGATTGATAACCAAATGTCTTAAGGTTTTGGGTAAAAATATGAATCTTTCTTACATATGAACCACTTCAAAAAAGCAATATAAAAATTTGCCTATGGACAATAACTTTCTATGTCAACTGTCCATTCTTAGGAATGAATTAGAAGCAATAATTAAAATTATTTAATTATTAGGACTTATAAACAAATATGGCAACATGACCTAATGGCATAAAATTTTAGGTTGATATATGAACCTCCGTGTATAGACCTCTCGTTCGCTAAAATAAAAAAATTACAAAATTTAACACTATAAATTAGTTAGCAATAGCCTAAATGTAGTTATTGATGGTTACTACCATTTGGGCTATAAATAGTGAAATCTTTCGTTTATATGGGATGTTTTAGGAATCAATGCATATTTCTCATTGTTTCTTCCTAGATTGTCTCCCGCACAAATTCTCCCAAGCCTCTTAATTCTCAAGTTCTATTTAATTCATTTTAGTGCATCACATAGAGACCAAGTCGTGCTAGCATACAAAAGGGGGGGAAAAAAGCTTAGATATGTACAAATATTAGGTTATTATAGACAACCAATGACTTGGGTTCAATTCAGAATATTTGGTAGTAGTATTAGATGCAAGTATTGAAACAAAGGATTATGTGAATAATCTTTTTCACCTCATTTTCATTAATCATTCTCTACAAATATATACAATTGAAGTAGGAAATAATTAAGGGATTACGTTAAAAATATCTAGAAAAATCACCCTAGAAATCTGTAAGTAAATAAATTTAAATATGGAAATCACTAAAAATCTGGAAATTGATTTTGGATCCCACTGATTTAGGCAATCCTAGTCAACTTTCCAACAAGTATATCATACATTCCACGCAGATCCCCAATCTCTGTTGATGAGAACCAAGCTTGGCCTAAGCAAAGCTCCAAAGGATTCATTGGGCATTCAAGGAGGCCCAATTACAAGAGCCGGAACCAAGACGATAAATGAAGCTATAAATGGGCTAATTGAAAGGATATGGACTAACAAGCTCTAATTAGCTTGGAAAGACTTCAAGGCCCAATAAAATCTTATCCAAGCTGGGTCAAGAAGTCCAATGAGTATTTAAGTTATTCCAATCTGTTCCAAGCATTCCAAGGCATGTTCAAACTGACCAAGATTTGTGGGAAACATTCAAAAACATGTGCAAGTTGTCCCAGCAAATTAGGAGTGGCTTTAGGCATCTAATAATGTGTTTTATGCATAAAAAATGTTTGCAAGTTGTCTCAAAAAATTAATAGTGATTTTATGCATCGAATAATATGTTTTCCTCTTGTTTCTTGTCCAGACCAGTTGTTAGGATTGTATTCATACTATGATTAGCTTAAATCATGGTTTTCACACTACTCAAATGAGGAGGAGATTCATCCCTAATCACTATTATAGGGATATGTATCAAAGGTTGCAAGGCCTTAATAAAGGGTATGTCTAAAAGTGTTGAGGACTACCACAAGAAGATGGAGATTGCAATGATTCGAGCCAATGTCGAGGAAGATAGAGAAGCAACCATGGCACATTTCTTGCAAGGGTTGAATAGAGACACAGCCAATGTGATGGAGCTACAACATTATATGGAGCTAGAAGATATGTTGCACATGGCCATGAAAATAGAAAGACAACTCAAAAGGAAGGGTCCTACAAAGTTTGGCCAAAATTTGGGTTCCTCTTCATCATGGAAACCGAATTGGGGTAAAAAGGAAGGCAGGGCTATTTCCAAGCACAAAGATGAATCCCATAAGGCCATGGATATGAGTCCACCAATGGTAACAATTCTTCCCAACAAAAAAAAATAGGGATATTAAGTGTTTTCGATGTTTGAGAACAAGTCATATTACCTCTTAATTTCCAAACAAACATGTTATGATTTTGAGAGAGAATGGAGTTGTTGAGACTAAAAGTGAATTAGACGATTAATCCATGCCACCTCTGGAGGATGCTACCGACGTGGAGTACCTTGTTGAGGGAGAAGCATTGGTTATTAGGCATGCATTGAGTACACAAGTGAAGGAAGATAATGATGAGCAACGTGACAATATCTTCCATACAAGATGCCACATCAAACACAAGGTATTTTTTAGCGTGATCATTGATAGTAGTAGTTGCACAAATGCAGCAATTGGTGGAGAAGCTGAGTTTACCTACTACAAAGCACCCACGGCCATATAAACTTCAATAGTTGAATGACTGTGGGGAACTTAAGGTAGAAAAGCAAGTGCTAATTTCATACCTAGGTCAAAAGGGGGAAGGATTCAATTTTTGTTGTTTTAGGTTTACCTAGGTCAAAAGGGGGAAAGGATTCTCAAAGACGGCTCATTTCATTCCATGCCACAAAGCTGATGATGCAACACATATAGCTGATTTGTTCTTCAAAGAGATGGTGCGTTTGCATGGCATTCCAAGAAGTATTGTTAGTGACAGAGGTGTGAAGATCTTAAGCTACTTTTGGAAGACTTTATGGGCAAAGATGGAAACTAAGTTATTATTTTCAACTTGTCATCCCCAAATCGATGGTCAAACTGAAGTTGTTAATAGGACCTTATCTACCTTATTGCTTGCCTCATATAAAGGAATTTGAAGAATTGGGAGCAGTGTTTGCCCTATGTTGAATTTGCTTACAATATGAGTGTCCATTCGGCAACAAACTACTCTCCTTTTGATGTTGTGTATGGGTTTAATTCATTAACGCCATTGGATTTGATACCAATACCAATTGAGGAAAGGCTTAGTTTGGATGGAAAGAGGAAGGTAGATTTGATCAAGGCATTGCATGAGAAAGTAAGGCTAAATATTGAGAAGAGGACCAAGCAATATAAAACTCAACTAACAAGGGGAGATATTAGAACCTAATGATTGGTATTGGGTTCATTTGCGCAAGGAAAGAATTCCACAACGAAAAAAATAAAAGTTGCATCCTATAGGAGATGGTCCATTTCAAGAGCTTGCAAAGATCAATGACAATGCCTACAAATTGGATCTTCCAAGTGAATATGGTAATGTAAGTGCTACTTTTCATGTTGCTGATTTATCTCTCTTTGATGCAGGTGATGATTTGATGACGAATCCTTCTGAAGAGTGTGGGAATGATGAGAACCAAGCTAGCCTAAGCAAAGCTCTAAAGGATCCATTGAGCATTCAAGGAGGCCCAATTATAAGAGATAGAGTCAAGAAGATAAAGGAAGTTATAAATGGGCTAATTGAAGGGATATGGACTAAACAAGCTCTAATTAGCTTGGAAAGGATTCAAGGCCCAATAAATCTGATCCAAGTCGAGTCAAGAAGCCCAATGAGTGTTAAGTTATTCTAATATGTGCCAAGCATTCCAAGACATGTTCAAACTAACCAAGATTTGTGAGAAACATTCAAAAACTTGTGAAAGTTGTCTCAACAAATTAGGAGCGGTTTTAGGCATTAAATATGTTTTATGCATCAAAAACATTTGCAAGTTGTCTCAACAAATTACAAATGATTTTAGACATCAAATAATGTGTTTTCCTCTTGTTTCTTGTCCAGACCAATTATTAGAATTGTATTTACACTATGATTAGCTTAAATCATGGGTTTCACACTACTTAAATGAATTTTGAATTTTTTTGAAGTGTCTTGAACAATACAATGCTTGCCTCTATATAGGCATTTAGTTTTCAATTAATTAAGATACGAAAACACCTTAATTGAATAATTTGACTAAAATAAAAAACCACCCATGATTTAAGCTAATCATAATGTGAAACCCATGATTTAAGCTAATCATAGTATGGACACAATCTTAACAAGAGGAAAACACATTATTTGATGCCTAAAATCACTCCTAATTTGTTGGGATAACTTACAAACGTTTTGATGCATAAAACATATTATTTGATGCCTAAAACCACTCCTAATTAGTTCGGATAACTTACACACATTTTTTAATGTCTCCCCCAAACCTTGGTCAATTTAAACATGTCTTGGAATACTTGGAACAAATTTGAATAACTTAGACACTCATTGGGCTCCTTGACTCAGCTTGGATCAGATTTATTGGACCTTGAATTCTCTCCAAGCTAATTAGGGTTTGTCTAGTCCATGTCCCTTCAATTAGCCCATTTATAGCTTTCTTTATCTTGGCTCTAGCTCTTGTAATTGGGCCTCCTTGAATGCTCAATGGATCCTTTGGAGCTTTACTTAGGCCAGCTTGGTTCTCATCATCTGTAGTTGATAGAACTACCATATACCAAAGTTAGTAACAAAGCATATAGGAGAGAAGATGAGGGAGATGAACTGTCTTCCAAAAACATATACATTCAATCTTCAAACTTCCTAATCTTAGGATCTCTCTCTTTTTATATTTAGATAATACAACTAGAAGTTATCCATTTGGTTAAAGATCCTTTTCTCATTCAAATAAATACTATTGGAGCAATCCCTTCAAGGAAACACTTATTCATGACAGCTAAACGATTAATTGAGAAAAAGATCTTTAAAATTTGAAGACAAAATAATGGCTTACATGGATATTGAAGTCATAAGTCGATGATTCAGGAAGAAGCTTCCTTAGATCAAAGACCTATGAAAAGGCGAAAAATGGGTCATCAAATATGAAACATAATAAAAAAAACTAACAAAATAAAGAGAGAACATCTAATAAGTGGTTACGTGTGTTCATTAAAACCATGGTATGTCTCTTTGTGTGTACGTGTGTTGTTTGATATAATATATAGGAAATATAATAAAGGTCAAACACTGTTCATAAGAATAGAGATTTCAGAACAGTGATCTAGTCAGTAGCACATAAGGATGATATGTGAAAATTAAGTGGTGATTATGCACAGGATGTTTCTAACTGGAATAGAATGATTAATATGCATGATCCATATAAAACGTAACATGGGAAACTAAACAATAACCTACACTCTTTGAGGTAAGAAAGATGGGCTTTTTACATTCAGCTATTATAATTTATAACAAGAGCATCAAAGAAGAAGAGCAAGGTGTATGGGTCACTACTCCAGTAGGCTGTCTTCTAATCTTAATTCAGGAGGCTATGTCTTCTAATCTTAATTCAGGTTTACTTTGATATAATATTATGATCAATATTTTTCCCTATGATGCTTACGAAGAATTTAGAAACTGTGACTTTTGGTAAGAGAAGAAGAAAACTCGAAGTCAATACATTGTCTTCTAGTGTTTGCAAGGACCTTGGTAGCATCCATTTTTCAATTATTTCAACTGCATTTTAAGGTGCAACATGAACATTTTGTTTTCCTCCTATTTCCTGTTATGTATAAAGAAGTAAGTTCAAAAGTTAACCTTAGCAAGGAAAGAGGGAAAAGGATGGCAATAATGATGTCAGGTTCTCTAAATTTGGAAATAATACAACAAACATAATTTCTATTTTGTGTTTGGATTAGTTTTTGTATGACACCAGTTTTGCTCTATAATGTATGCACATACACAGAAATACACACCTACACATGCAATATGATACGTCTTATGGAGAGAACATGTATTTGCATGTAGTCATGTATTTTTTTCAAAATCTCTCCCTAGCATTTTGAGCTACTGATCAAACCAACCCAACTTACCTCACCAGGAGTTTCAAGAAGTGGTTGTGTATCTGTGGAACCAACCACTGGCTCAGTCGTACTAGTTCCCAGTGAAGCATATCTAAGAATCCCAGAAAGTCTTTTAGGTTAATAATTATAAAATTAAAGTAACAGCTACAACAACATATGCTTAACTGTTGTAATTCACCAAAATTTTACGTCCAAGATAGATTTTCTAGGTTTTAGTAATTTCCTAATGTTAAAGCTTTTAAATATAGACAACATTCAAATACCATAAAGATAACCGAAAGAAACTTCTCCAGTTAATTATAATTGATATACAAACTAACCTCCGCTCTATGGTAACAATGGTAGCAGATGTACCACCCTCCAATGAATGATCAAAGTTAGGAGGTAAATAAGCAAATGAATCAACCTACCGAAATAAAAGGAACCACATCATAATTGTTTTGACAAACAGATATGTTGCTGTTCAGATAAAAAAGGTATAAGTATCTAATATAAAAATTCTAACCTTCAGTTGATGGATTTCACCAGTCGCATACTTAAGACTTGCAGAACCCTGAACCACAAATATGAACCTAATAAAATTTGGAAGTATCAGACATGATTGATACATTAAAAGGTCAAATTAACAATGAATGCTAATCAAGAATTTAGAAAGAAACCCCACACCTCTCTATATCATAATCAGGAAGCCCCGAACTTGAATTTTCTGCAGAGCACATAATCTGGTATTAGTTTTATTTTTTATATTATTTGAGTAATATCAGGAGATTTAACAGAAACTTTTTGCAAAATTATAAGATTTCTTAAAGTTCAGCTGTTGTTCGCAATTCTACAGACAAGATATTTAGGTAACATGACAATATGTTCAAGTTCAAACACAAAAATGTGCCGCTTAACTTGGTGCCAGAATACATAAAGGAAAGCACCATTACCATAGAATTCCAGCTTCCAGTTTCCACACGACTATAACCTAACAAATTGTAGGTCTTGCAAAAGGAGAAAGGTGTGATTTTTCTTGACTAAAATGCTAAGCTCATAAAGCATAGGAAGAGAATTGCTAGAAGCACTATGGCTAAGAAACAATCCTTGGAATTTATAAATGACAATTATACAGTATCAATAGAATTATATCTTTTAAATAAGAAAATAACAAGAATTTTAAAGAAAAATTTTGGCTCTAACTACAGCTGGGAGAAATATGTTAACAAACTACAGAATCACAGTGAAAAATAAAGCAAAGGCATGTAACATGCAACAAATGTGATGTAGGACAAATAGAAGTATTAACTAGTAGCTAAAAATCACAAAATTAGGATATAATTTCAAGGCTAGATTTTGGTTATGAATGCTAAAATCTCATATTAGGTATAGTTGAGTTTTTAGGGTTTGTTTGTTGAAAATTTAGGCTAGAATTTTAGGGGTTTGATATGTTAGAATTTGAGGTTAGTATGGCTATAATATAGGATTTTGTGTTGGAACTTTAGTGAGGAACAAAAAAATGGAAAATGGGAAACTAGGAATCATTTTTAGGGATTGAGAATCACTCTTAGAAGAAATCATCACACCTTCTAGTTGAAAACTAAAGTTTGTATGAAAATTTCAAATTGCTTATCATTGAAGGACTGAATATACACATACTTATAGAGAAGTTTTTAGAACACTTATTCTAATAGGAAACGGTTCTCAACAAATTTAAATCTTGTTCTAATAAAAATTATACAAGTCCTAACCAACTAGGATAACATATCTAAAATAGAATAATATATTTAACTCACTACTATGTCCTATCTAATAAGGAATTCTAGCAAAATCAAAATTTCAGCCCAGATCTTTGATGTCAACTCAATTCTCAATTCTCATCCCACCAAATTAAGGCTTGTGGTTGACTAATTATTCATCTTTTATTTTTTCTACATACTTTAAGCTCTTTTATTTTTTCTATATACTAAGTATTAGCACTTATCTTCTTGATGATCTTATAAGGTCCAACTTTCCATGAAGTTTCTTATAGTTTCCTTTCGAAAAATGCTCTGGATGAATCCTAACCATCACCAAATCCCCTTCATTGAAATCCACCAATTGACGATATTGACCAGCATGTTTTTTATAAGACAATTTGTTGGTTGCTATCTTTCATCATATCTCATCAAAGATGTCCCTCATGTGTTGTGCAAAACGTTCAACTTTAACACTAACTCGTGGTGTTTGTGATAAAGGAACTAGATCAATAGACTTCCTTGGTTGAACTCCTGAAACTATCTCAAAAGAGCTCTTATTTATAGAACTGCTTTATGCCAATTCTACCACAGGGAGAATTAGGTCCCAATTTTTTACATTGTCTTGAACCAAGCATCTTAACAAGTCCCCCAAGCTTCTATTCACTACCTCTATTTGTCTATCGATTTGGGAATAGAAAGAACTTGAAAATTGAAGCTAAATGTTTAATGTTTTCTATAGAATTCTCCAAAAATAACTTATAAACTTCACATAACAATCATAAACGATGGTTAAAGGTAATTCATGTAGATGTACAATCTCTTTGAATAATAGTTTAGAAATATGGACAACATTATAAGTCTTGACCAATATGTTGAACCACATGGCTTATCTACAACATAGGAATCAAGAACATACCCTATTGTTGCTTCTTGTAGTCAGATGCACTACCTTGCCATCATTTTTTAATTTTGACTTTGCAAGTGCACACACAACTTTTTCTTTATTTCTATGTTGTACTAATTGCATATCTTCATTCAAGCCCGCTTCTTCTTCATCAACCACTACAACACAATCTTCATTAGCAATACTAAGGATATCATCAAGTTTTGAGCCACTAAGCTCTAGAATCCCAAGTAGCCACTGGTTAATCTCTTCAGCTCCTTGTTTTGTTATTTTAGTCAACTATCCTTTATTTTTGTAAAATTCAGAGAATATTTAACTGAGGGCTTGATTCAAACTCAAGACCCTTGTATCCTTTATATAGATGTAATTACATAAGGAAAAGATCTATGGAATAAAGAGGAAATCACACAATAAAGAGGGAGATCATACTCTCCCTAATATAGATATTTCCTAAGATCTAATATTGATATTTCCTAACAATCCCCCTCAAATTAGAGCACACATATCATAAGCTCCAAGCTTGTTACATGTAGGTTTCAATTGAGACCCGCCTAATGCTTTGGTGAGTAAGTCAGCAAGTTGATCTTCTGACTTGACATATGGTGTCTCAATCAATCCTTGAAGCTTTTCACGAACAAAGTAACTATCCACTTCAATATATTTGGTCCTCTCATAAAAGAATGGATTCAAGGCAATATGAATGGTTGCTTAATTATCACACATCAACTTCATTGGAGTGGAGTGCTCGAAACCAAGTTCCCCACGAAGATGCTGCAACCAAATTAGCTCACATGTAGTATACGCCATAGCCTTGTACTCAAACTCAGCACTTGAACGTGCAACAACTAACAGCCTTTTACTTTTCCATGACACCATGTTTCCACCCAAAAATACACAGTAGCTTGAAGTAGACTGTCGGTCATAAGTGCCTACCCAATCTGCATCTATATACCCTTGAATCTGAATGTGTCCATGATTTTAGTAAAGAAGACCTTGCCTTAAAGAACCTTTCAAATATCTCAGAATTCTAATAACTGCATCTCAATGACTAGTTCGTGGAGATCCCATGAACTAACTCACTACATTGTAGCAAAGAAATATCTAGACGACTAATAGTCAAATAATTTAGTTTACCAACAAGTCTTTGATACTTACCTGGATCTTCCAACTGCTCTCCTTTACCAGCATTAAGTTTTACATTTCATTCCATGGGGCTCTCAACTAGCTTTGTACCCAACAAACCCATTTCCTCTAGAAGATCAAGAACATACTTTCTTTGAGATAGACAAATCCCCATCTTCGACCTTGCTATCTCGATACCTAGAAAATATTTTAGTAAACCAAGATCCTTTGTTTGAAATTTAGTATGTATGAAATAACTTTAAAGACTAGATTCCTACTTTATCATCTCCAATAATAGCAATATCATCAACATAACTGATCAAAAGAATTTTACCAGCCTAAGAGCAACAATAAAACACAGAGTGATCAACATCACATCAATGCAAACCAAACCCCATAACCACTGTACTAAAGCGCCCAAACCAAACTCTCGATAATTGTTTTAGACCATACAAAGATTGTTAAGGCGACAAACTAGATTAGTCTCACCCTGAGCAACAAACCTTAGTGGTTGCTCCATAAAAATAGTCTCCTGAAGATCACCACGAAGGAAAGCATTTTTTACAATGAGTTGATGAAGAGGCCAATCACAGGTGGTTGCTAATGCAATGAAAACACAAACGGATGTCAATTTGGCCACAGGAGAAAAGGTTTCAATATAATCCATACCCATACACCTCTGTCTAACCCTTAGCTACCAAATGAGCATTTAAACGATTAACCGTGTCATCAGAATTAACCTTAAGATTGAATACCCAACGACAACCCACAATTTTCTGCCCATGTGGAAGAGGAACTAAGTCCCATTTATTATTAGCTTGCAAAGCCAACATCTCTTCTTCCATCACATGTTTCCATCCACGATGATCCAAAGCTTCTAAAGCAGACTTAGGTACAGGTACAGAAGACAAAGTGGATACAACAGCAGCATATGATCGTGATAATGAGTTATAAGAAAAAAGGTTTGGAATAGGGTGGAATGTACAAGACCTTTGTTTATGGAGAGTAATGGGCTAATCAAGATCATCATACGATGGAGTTGAAGACGGAGAAGACAATGGTGACGAGTGTGAATGGTTTGGTCGTACTTCATGATGAGTGCGTCGATTATAAACCTACAAATCAGGACGAGGTAGACGTTCCAAAGGATTAGGATTAGAATCAGGAGAAACATAATTGGGAGTTGTTTGGGAAGGAACAAAAGGAATTGGTAGACACTCATCAGTGTCAATAGAGATAGACTAGGCATCTAAAAAGTACGGTGTGTCTTCAAAGAATGTAACGTCAACAGACACAAAAAACAATTCAATAAGGGGCTGAAACATTTAAACCCCTTTTGCAAACGAGCGTACCCAAGAAAAATGCCCTTTATAGCTTTTGGATCTAATTTATCCGTGTTAGGTTGAAGTTGATGAGCAAAACAAACACATTCGAATACTTGAGGATTAATGGAAAAAGGATCTTGATGGGGAAAGAGAACTACAAATGGAGTTTTACCCGTTAACACAAAAGATGGCATTCAATTGATAAGAAAATATGCAGTGAGTACAACATCTCCCCAGAAACTTTTGGGTACATTAATGCGCATTAACATGGTACGAGCTGTTTCAACAATATGTTGGATTTTTCGCTCAAGTATCCCATTTTGTTGAGGAGTGTGTGAGCAGGACGATTGATGTTGAATACCTTGTTGTTTCAAGTAGTTGGAGAATGAGCTAGAGAAATTGTTGAGAAAGATTCTTGGTGAATATTTGATTCCAATAAGTTAGCTAAATCAGATAATGATCATATCATGTACAACTGTAATTAGCTACGTCAAATCAAGACCTTATCATGTACAGTTGTAAATTC
>JAOQMP010000209.1:28619123-28632179 GCA_027563575.1 Erythroxylum pedicellare | reverse complement strand
TGTATAAACACCATTTATGTATACAGTAATCCACAAGCATGAAAATATACACCATTCATGCATGCATTCAGTTACAATATTAAAACCTCAACAGAAATCATTTACATTATCATAAAACTTAAAGCATTATTTACTTGATGCACACTTCAATTCCTTAGCAGAAATTCCAGAAATGGGGAGAGCAAAGAATGGGTTTTGGTGATGGCAAAGAAAGGATGTAAGATGGTGTTTTTGGTGGAACCAAGGAAATAGGCTTCAGAAAAGTTTCTTTTTTTTTTAAAGCCTAGGTGTTTCATTAGTGCTTTAACACATGTCTCCATTGCATGTTTTCCACTTGTCCACTAGATAAGCTACCATTTGTCTCATAGCTATAAGTCCACATGTAACACATGATTTTATCCATTTGTCACTCCATAATTTGTCCATTTGTCAATTAATTTCTAATACAATTGTCACATTTCTATTTGTCTCTTATATCAATATTTTTCCTAGTCTAAGATACCTTAAATTTTCAATAACTTTCCAAAAGTTCACCAAAAAATTTTAAAAAATACTAATAGTCTCCAAATAAATTTTAATGCAAATAATCCACAATTTGCATTTTTAATAGCATTTATAAATCAATTAAACCCAAAAATGTCAATGAATGCATGTACAAATATTTGTATATGTCAAAATTCATATGCACGTATTAACGAATACTCAATTATGCAAAGCAAACAATGTACTGGAAATTCCTAAATTTTCTAACCCTTAACATGGGGTGTTACAATAGCCACATATCATGATTATAAAATCTGATAGATGAATGTCAAAATATCATTTATCAATGGAAATTTGTTGGAGGATGTGTATATGACACAACTAAGGGTTTTGAATCTAAGATATTTTCTAATTAAGTATGCAAGTTGAAAAGGTTTATTTATGGATATAAGCAAGCATCACGAAGTTGGAACATTAGTTTTGATAAGACAATCAAAGAGTTTGATTTTATCAAAATTTTGGATAAACCATGTGCCTGTAAGAAGTTTAGTAGGCATGCAGTCGTTTTCCTAGTGCTATAGATGGATGATATTGTGCTAATTAGAAATGACGTACCAATGCTTCATTCTGTAAAGATTTCGTTATCCAAGAATTTCTCCATAAAGGATATGGGAGAAGTAACCTATATTCTAGGAATAAATATCTATCGAGATAGACCAAAGAGGTTGCTTGGGTTGTCCTAATCTAGATACATAGATAAAGTGTTAAAAGAGGATTAGAGTAAAGAATTTCAAGAAGGGATTCTTACTTATGTCGCATGGGATTTCTCTCTCACAGAGCATGTGTCCTAAGACATAAGAAGATAGATATAAAATGGATTGATTTCCATATGCTTCGATAATTAGGTCAATCATATATGTGATGTTATGTACTAAACCAGCTGTATCTTATGCTTTAAGCATAACGAGTAGCTTTCAAAACAATCTCAATGATTGTCACTGGACAACTGTGAAAAACATCTTAAAGTACTTAAAAAGAACTAAAGATGTTCTTTTAGTCTAAAGAGGCGTTAAACTGAGAGTTCAAGGATATTCAGATGCCAGTTTCTAGTCAGATCCTGATGATAGTAGATTACAGTTAAGATACATCTTCACTATAAATGGTGGTGTGGTAATTTGGAAGAGTTCCAAACAACCAACCATTGTAGATTCAATGACTGAGGCAGAGTACATTTTATTGTCAAAGGGAACAAAGGAGTTCCACTAAAATTAAAGTGGTTTTTAGCATTGTTAAGTCTATAGTATGTGTTGTGACAAAAAATGTGCTATTGTGAAGGCAAAGGAACTAAGGTCTCATCAACAGTCCAAACATATACTTAGGAAGTTTCACTTGATCAGGAGATAGTGGAGCAAAAAGACATAATATTGGAGTGAGTTCCATTGAAGAGAATACTTCAAATCCTCTCACTAAGTCATTGTATCAAAAGAGGCATGATCAATAGATGAATATTTGACTATATTTATACACCAATATTTGATATATTTTGCTTGATATTTAGTATTTGCATATTTAGTACTTATTTTGCCTCAAGTCCATTTATAGGTAATAATTGCCTTCATGGACCAAAAGGAGAATAATTCGAATTAAATCATAGTATGGAACAAATAGTTGAATCAATTAGGAGATAAACAGTCATGTATGTGGCCATGTAAGTCTGTATATGGCTATGTAAGTCTGTCAAAATGTGTAAAGTCACGGTTTTAAGTATTTTTAGAGATAGACAGTTTGATAAACAGTTGTATATCAAACGTGTAGTCCCAAAAATCCCAAATTTTGCTATAAAAGGATGTGAATGAAGGTAAACATAAGGAAGCAGATCTTTTAAGCCAATTACAGACGTAAAGAACATTAAGAAGTGACAACATTAATCTAGAGAAGTGGAGAACGCAAAGATATCATCAAGATCCAATAAATTACAACATAAAACCTCAAACTTGCAAGAACATTCGATTAAAAAGAAGGGAAATTTAAAAGTATGAAATCTTCATTTTCTATTCGTTTTTCATCTAGTTTATCTTTGATTTTATTTTCTATCATATGTAAATAAACAATTTTTAGTGTCTAGGTGTGATGAAACCTAGTTGGTGCTACAATATGTTTTGATTCTTTTATTTAATGCAATTGTTTTGATTGATCTATTGTGATTCAACTATGTGTTTTATATATGTTCTAATATATCGTGAATATTAGTACATAATATGATTTTATAGCAAAGAGATTAAGAAATCCGTCATATGAATAGATCTACCATAATTGAAAGGAGTTTATTGCAAAGTAGAGATAGGTCGACATAAATCCTCTAAATTAGGGTCAAACTTAATTGCATAACTCATAAATCAATAAAGTAATCCTAGAAACTTTAACATGATTTTGGTTAATAAACCTATGGATTGGTTGTTAATAGTCTCTAGAGAGTTATTAACATAAGATATGGATTTTTACAGTCCAATGATCAATAAATTAATTGCATGATAAAAGATTAATTAATGAATTTTATAGGGATTCATCACCTAGGGACTAATCTTTGATATTGAGTTTTCTAAATGATATCCTTTGTTTATGTGTTCATTACTATTTCTTGTTTTATTTTTATTTAAGTATTATTTTTAATTAAAAATCAAAATCCAATTTATAGGCTAGATAATTGAAGAAAGGTAATTACTAGTAATCATTGTCTTCGTGGGAATGACTTGTACTTATATGTGCTAGCTATAGCTACATCGTGCACTTACGATTAATTTAATATTTACAAACTAAAAACAGTAAATCAAGTTTTTTGGCATTATTGCCAAGTGCAGTGATATTAAAAATATCTGGATGCTATTACTCTAGCCATTATTTTTTGTATTTATTTTATTTTATTTTATTGTATCTTATCGTATTCTTGGCTTATTCATTTAATTATCTTTTCAAATTATAAACATTGTTTGTGGTTTATTTTAAGGATTAAGGTTTAATGTCATCACCATAACTTACAATGGAAGGATGGAGTAGACAGTACCCTTATGGAAGATATGACGTGTCTTCGCAATATGTAACATAATCATATATGAAAGACAGGTTTCCTCACATGTTTTCAGAGGGTCAACAGATATCCATATAGTGTTGAGACACTTGTAGGAGTAACCAATATAATTATGAATGTCAAAGTTCACTAACCGAGGATGTACAATCGACCTCAAAGTCCACTAAATGAGAATGGTTATAATTCAGAGTGGACTAACTTTTATGTTTATAGATGGAATGATTACACTCTAAATAAATATTTATAGTACCAAGAACCTCATGTTAAGGAGACAACTCTGGAAAATATGATAGCCAATTTTATTCAAGGATCAATCATGAGGCATTAGGAAACAAAGGTCCGTATATAGAATATGGTGAATCGAATTGACCAACTGACAAAGATAATATATGACTAGGTGCAAAGGAGTTTGATAGATGCAAGGGAGTTTGCTTATTGCTATCAAAACATATCTTAAAGAACATGGAATAGTAATCACCTTTAGGAGTGGAAACGAGCTTCTAGAAGAAGAAGATGATGATGATGATGACGATGACCACGACGATGACCACGATGACGACGACGAAGACAATGATGATGATGAAGCCTTTGTCCAAAAAGAGGAAGCAACGAAGTGTCAGGAGTTAATTGAAGAAGAAGAGCCAAAAACCTTTGTCTAGGAAGAAGAAAAAGAAGAATGAAAAAAGTGGTTAATGAAGAACTGGCAGAGGAACCAAATAAGGAAACTATTTATGAGTCATTGGTAGATACGTTAAGTACTAATTAGGGTTTCTACTTTCTCCAAGACAAACTGTTTACATCAACTGAAAATTTAGGGATTTTCGTTATTCCCTATATTTTTAACAATTTGTCATTAAAAATGGCATTAATAGAGTCCATTGGTGTTATTAATCTAATCAAATTTGTCCTTATTATTATCTTGCAATAAGTGGCTTACTTATAGGTATACAAAACCATTTTTTATAAAAAAGGTGGAAACAAACCACTAATCATAGACCTAAGATGACAGAAACGTAAAGGTTACATCAAGCTAATAACATTAAACAAGCGGTGCATAGGAGGCAAATTATGAATCAAGATAGTTTTATTTTAAATTTTATGTTATTTTTATTTTTATTTTTATTGTTTTTATCCCCTTTTCTTTCTATTTTGCAAGGATGTTAGTCTAATGTTAGATGGATTAAAATCAAAAAATTGTCTTACTAAAAAAAGTACCAATATATTGTGTGCATTAACGACATTGTACAATTTCAAGTATGGAGAAGGAGTTAACAATTTTCATGATTTTTTAAGCTTATTATAATCTTACTAATTAAACTTTATGACCTAATATCTTGACTTAATTGAAATATATCCATTAATACTATATTTCATTATTGAATATTGATCTGAATTAGTATGCAAAAAACGATGATAATTAGAATAAAATTGTTTTTATAATTCATATTTTCAATAATCATTGAAATAATCGAATTGAATGAAATTGCATACTATTTACACACATAAACCATCTTTTTTGTGAACTTTTGAGCCTAAAAGAAAATTTTGAAAAAATTTTAGGCTCTTTTTATTTTTTTATGTATGTTATCATGTATAGTGAGATAATTCTAGAACTTGCTTTTATTATACATATTGAGATCATATTTTGTTAAATTAGAAGCATTGAAATGATGAAGGCAGTTAGATCCAACAATTTGTTTAAGCCTATGTCTTTGATTATTACTTTACCTTATTTTATCCCTTAGGAATAACCAACTTAGGCCTTAGCCTTTTTCATTGATTAATCCTAATTATTAATCTTTATCATATTTTTCTTTCAACCTTTTTATTATTTTGAACCTTGAAGGTTACTTACATTACTTGCTTGTTTGAAACTTGAAATTTTGAAAGGTCCAATTTCTCTTTAACAATGGTACATAATGAATGCTCGAAATTGTTTTGATTGAAAACAAAAAGAGCATAGAAAAGAAAAGAAGAAAAATAACTAGTATCATTGGTTTTATAATGACCGGACTTCTATGTTGCTTTGATCCATTTTCATGTAATGTTCTCTTTTGTAAATTTCCTTCAAATTAACACTTTTTATTATCCCAATCATACCTTACCTAAGTCTTATTACAATTCGAATAAAAATCTTTTGATTTTTGTTTCTAATTTATACATAAACAGTGGAGATATGATAATATTTCAAACTTATGGTAAGAGTTCTATTATGCATTGATTTAAGAGGTTGATACTTTTCACCTTAAACACTTGAATATAATGAGTGAAATCTTGGTAAGGGTGTAAAAGTTTATACTTTTGATTTTCATGAGTTTATTGATGTGATTACTATTAATATTGAATTAGGAATTTAGTTTTAGGATAACTCGACTGCAGTTGTATATTAATTTGATTATAAGATAATATGATTTAGAGTGTGAATGGATATGTTAACATCAATTAAGGATAGATGTTATAAGATTTATAATTTTGATTATGATTTGCTTGAGGACAAACAAAAGCTTAAGTGTGAGAATATTTAATAGATGCACATTTGAATATATTTATACCCCTATATTTAATGTATTTTGTTTGATATTTTGTAATTTTGTTGTATATTTGATACTTAATTTTCTCTAAGTGCATTTATAGGTAATAATTGCCATCATAGACCAAAAAGAGAAGAATCTAGGTGAAATCATGAAGATTTGAAGCAAATAAGAGATACATGGTCATGATTTTAAGTATTTTTAGAAATACAAGATTTGATACATGTTTATGTATCAGACCGTGTATATCCCAGAAACTAAATTTTACAATAAAAGGATGTGAATAAAGGAAAACAAGGGGAGCTGATGTTTTGAGCTGATTTTATATATGAAGAGCATTGAGAAATGATGATGTTGATCTAGAGAAGTGGATAATGTGAAGAAATCATGAAAAGATCCAATATACTACAACATCAAACCTCAAACTTGAAGAACATTCGATAGAAAAGAAAGGAGACTTAGAATTATAAACTCTTTGTTTTCTATTCATCTTTCTTCCAAATTTCATTTTATATCATATGTAAATAAGCACTTTCTAGTGTTTAGGTATAATAAGCCCTAGTTGGTGCTATAATATGTTTTGGTGCTTTTATTTGATGCAATTGTTTGAACTGATATATTGTAATTCAATTATATGTTTTATATATGTTCTAATAAATCTGGGATATTAGTACATAATCTAATTTCAAAGAATAGAGATTGACAAATCATGTGTATGAATAAATATACCATAATTAAAAAGAGTTGATTGCAACCCTAGAGACAAGTCAACATAAATTCTTTAGATTATCGTCAAACCTAATAGTAGAATTCACAAATTGATAAAGCAATCCTAAAAACTTTATCTTGAATGATTTTGGTTAATAAACCTATGGATTAGTTGTTAGTAGTCTTGAGAGAGTTACTGACATAAGATAGGAATTTTCACGGTTCAATAGTCAATAAAATAATTGCATGACAAAATACTAATTAATAAATCTTAGGGGGAATCATCACCTAGACACTAATCCTTGATATTGAGTTGTCTAAGAAATTTCCTTTGTTTTTATGTTCATTATTGTTTCCAATTTTATTTTATTATTTTAATTAAAAACCAAAATCCAATTCATATGTTAGATAATCAAAGAAAGGTAATTAATAATAATCATTGTCTTCGTGGGATTGATCCGTACTTGTCTATGCTGGCTATAACTACACCATGCACTTACGATTAATTCAATATTGACAAACTTAAATCAATCAATCTGATGAATATTGTAACATCTCGTCCCCATATTAAGTGTTAGAACCCCGATTTCAATAAGGGAGAGAGTAACGATATGAGAGTTAGAAGAAAGCGTTACATTTCATGCTCAGCAGAATGTCAGCATACATGCATGTGAATTTGAATCTTTACAAACATGAAAATAATTGTACATGCACTCATTGACATTTCAGGTATACTGAATAGTAATGGGATAGATTGAGGATTGTGGTTATAGTGAATGAGTATAACGAAATGAATTAGAAAGATTAGAAATAAAATTTAAGTGTTAGATTTAGTGAAGGAAAATAGGTTGGAGAAGTTTACTGAGAACATTTAGTATGGGAGTTTTAAATAGTGGAGAAGAAAGTTATGGTCCTTAAGAGTGAAGATGTTCAGAAGCATAGATGTATCATTTGTAAAGACTTATCGCCTGTGATGACATCATATCGTCTGTGATGACGTCATTCCTCTTAAGAGATGCATCGCCTATCAAGATGCATCGTTTGTAAAGACGTATCGTCTGTGATGACATCATATTGTCTGTGATGACGTCATTTGTCTTAAGAGATGCATCATCTATAAAGATGCATCGTCTATAAAGACGTATCGTCTGTGATGACTTCATATTATTTGTGATGATGTCATTCTTTTTAAGAGATGCATCGTTTGTAAAGATGCATCATATGTAAAGACGTATTATCTATAATGACATCAATTGTCTTAAGAGTTACATCGTCTTAAGTTGGCTTTTGCGTTCGTCTGCTTATTAATTCATCTACTTTTTGGCATTGGTCTGCTTATTGCTTCGTCTGCTTTTGGCATTCGTCAGCTTTGCCATTTGTCTGCTTATTGCTTCGTCTGCTCTTTCCATTCGTCAGCTTTTGCATTCGTCTACTTTTTGGCGTTCGTCTGCTTTGCCAGTCATTTGTTTATTGCTTCATCTGCTCTTTGCATTCATCTTCTTTTGCATTCGTCTACTTTCTGCTTACGTGACCGAAACCTCTTCTTATGTATACTGTTCATTTTGTATCGTCTGGTCCAAATTTGACTCTCTAGATGATAGAACTTGCCTTCAAGGTCTTCATGAAAGTTATAGACCTATTAGTTCTCTTTAAAACCATTTAACAAGGATCTTGATCTGATACCTATAGGGAAAGTTATACTAGTCGCCCCAAAAGAAAAAGGTTCAGTATGATTGAGGACAGAACCAAATTAAATGAGTTGTGGTCTCAATGGAGACATAAGACATAGGAGAATATGTTTCTAGAAGAAAGTGTTGCAAAATGAATTTAGTGTCGGGGTCAAAAAGAACATGTAAACTTGACCTAAAATGATGTATTATGGGAAAAATTTGAAAGCGAGCAAGGAGTTATGATTTGTGATTACAGTGGTTTTGTTAAGTCATAAACTTAAGTATAAATTATACTTAAGTGAGTTTTAGTAAAGGGAAGTGGATAAGTGGATAAGACATGGACATATGTCCTAGCTAAAGATAAGATTTTTATTGCCTTAAAAGGCTAGGTGCTATCCTTGTCCTTATCATTCTTGAAACTTCTTTCTTGAGAGTTCCTCCAACCTAGAGCCTTTCTTCAAATATTCACTGAAGTTTAGCCTTACTTTTCTTTGTTTCTCATCACTTCCACTCCGATATTTCTTTCTTCTATTCTAAGAAAAACTGAGCCTCCCTGTCAACTTTTAAGTTGATGTACGTGGGTGCATGAGGGATTAGGGTTACATGATTTTGCAGAGATTGGAGTTTCAAACAAGTAAGCTTGTTATGCTTACATAGTTTTGCATGAAATGAAGCATGAATTGTTAGTTCACTGCTAAATGGTTAAGAACAGTGATATTCTTATTTGTTGGAAAATGAGTGAGAAGATTTAATGTGCAGTATATGGTGATTTTCTTTGGATTGATGACTAAAATATTATGGGATAGTGTTAAACCAGTCTTAGGAGTTGAAAGATCAATAAAAGTGTGTAAGGGTGTGAAAGAACAGTTAAAGTGATAGTTAGAGGAAATATTGAGTTTGAAGCAGATAGTTGATACTGATATATACATAGTTATATACTTTGTTTTCCTCTTCACTAGTCATATATGAGATTATATTGGTAAATTAGTGAATGAGTTATTGATATCAAAGCACCAAAGGATTGAGGATGCAATTCAAAGAACTAATGATTGATTAAGTTATGAAATGGGAATGTACATAAGATATGAAGTTCGTTAAAGTACCTGGGAGTATCATTGAGCATGCATTGTACATAGTCCATTTATCCATTTATGCATAAATAAATGCTTACACATGTGCAATTATTAATGAGTGTGCAATGTGTGTCTTACATAAATGGGTTGTGCAGGTCAAGTGTTCGCATTCAGGCGTTTCCAGAATTTGGAAACAAATGCTATTTTGGAGTGCACTGTGAGTAGGCCATGATGGTCTCACTTCATTGTTTGCTTTGTTTAAATTTTGTATTAATTGACTATTGGATGATGTTATGGTTGTAATTGATCATGTTAGTTTTCGGACAGGAGATCCGATGATTGTGATGTTTGATTTGGATATTGAAGTGATACTTGAATGTGAATTAGATGAACTATGTGTAATTAACTTGATTGTTAAATGTATTTTGAATGTGATTTGGATTTGAATGTATGTGAAGTGTGATTTCAACTTAAAGTTGAATACCGGACTAAGGTCCGATAATATGGGAAAGTGATTGAATGAGATTATGCAATGTGAGTGATGCATTCCATCTTATGAATGTATGAAATATAATGGCAGTTGTGATCGGAGTAGCCACCGAAAGTAAAAAAGAGCTTAAAGCTCAAAAAGTGAAAATGAGCCTCAAGCTCAAAAGCGATTAAAAGCCTAAGACTCACTATGTATAATAAGCCCTGTATCCCCCAAGCGGATAAGGGACAATTAGTAATGAGCTTGGTATCTAATAGATACGGGACAATTTAGGCACTCGGTTACAACAAATTAATAAATGAAAAGTGAGTCTCATGCACATTGCATATGTATAATATGAATGATTAAGTGTATTGAATGTGAAATGTGAGATAATGTGATTTATGTGTTATGTGACTGGGTGAGCCATCGATGATGGTCACTCATTGAGTTTGCAAAACTCACCCAAATTTTACAACTATTTTTTAGGATCAAAAGAATACCCCGTTAGGCCAACGGGAGTATACCTACAGCATACAAGTGAAGGATAGAGGTCGAGATCAGTTTGCGTCTGCATTGCATTTTTTCATTTTGTATTGAATTGTTTACTCCACAACTTTTTGTATAAAATTTATATTTCGAAACGACTAAAGTGTTTTGTATTTATGAAAGGGCCTAATTAGCTATTGAAAATACTATTGATTGTATTGTGTAAATGAAATTGTTTATGAATGAAAGTGGGCCATATGTGCTAATTGACTTCCGCATAGTATGTTTGTGGTTTCAGAAATAAAAGAAAAGTTTATATTGAATTTTTGAATGATTAAGTGTTCTGGCATGCCACCCTCACGGGGCACAAGCTTGGAAATCACCCATCGATGTCAGGTTCGGGTCCTGTGGGAGTAGGGTGTTACATATTTGGTATCAGAGCCCAAAAGTACTATCTTACATGGGCATTCTGAAACATATGTTAAGTCACATGCATTTTAGTTATGTTATAGTAGATAGCGGCAACTGATCTTCAGTATGAGTCACATGCATGAGCATTCCTTAAAAGTTTGAGCTGTAAGAAGCATTGAAAAAAAAGATGATCTGACAGAATATGAGAAAATAAAGGTTTATGGACATTTTGGAGATGAGAAATAGTAACTGGTTTTGTATGATAGATAAAGGTTCACCATAATGGGGTATGTACCCTTGAGGGTGATATAGGTATGAATAGGTATATTGCCGTGGATTGATTGAGGAAAATAGGAATGTGAGTAGAAATGAGGAGACTAAAGTGTACAGGCATAATTAAATGAAATGATAAAATTATTATGATCATAAAAAGGATGAATTTGGAACCGAAATGGTTATATGAGTATTGTGATAAGAGTTTGTAATTTAGTATAAGAAGATATTAGGGGAAAATTAAGACCAGAAATTCATAATGGTTATACATTGGTAATTCTGAATTGGTTGAGGGGGAAAGGAAATAGACAAAATTGACTTTACAAGAGATAAATGATGTGTAGTAAGGGGAAAGTTAGAAATGCTTATAAGATACAATTTTAGACAAGAATGAGAGATGAGGAAGGTTGAAGGACATCTAAAATATGAAATAGCATATGGTTAGATATAACAGATAAAGATTCAGTGCATTTGTATCGGTGGATGTATTATTGAATATGAAACCGATATTGTGTTCTGGTGATATGTCCTCAAAGGTGATATAAATGTGAATGCACTGTTATAGATTATTTGAGGAAAAATAAGGATATAAGTAGAAATGATGAGAATAAATAGTACAAGATAAGTTGAAAGCGACCCTGAGAGGTTGAACATAAACTTGAAATGATTGTTTGAATTAAAAAAAAAGTGGCAATAGTTATGATTTAGTATAAGAATATGTTTGTGAAATTGAGATCAGAATTTTTGGATGAGTATACACCTATGATTCCGAATTGATTACGAACATACGTATGCATGATGATATATGATAATTGGAAGGTGATATGATAACAGTGATGTATGAAAAAGTTGTTGATTTTAGGGTGATTTGCCATTGTGAGTGCACATAATTACTAATGGGATCACCATGATAAGTGTGAAAATCAAGCACATAAGATATATGTGTGGAGATGATATAGGAAGCAATCTATGATATATGAATATTTGTTAGTCATAGTTCCTATAATTCAAAGTCTAAGATGAATTAGAGTAATACATGAAAGTGTTTATAGTGATAGATCGGGGTTAGATTGAGAGTGTTAAAAATGTTATTGTATGTGATGAATTCATGGAAAAATAAGAAGGACACGATTGTGGCATAGTTCCCACAACTGAGGATAGGCTCAAAAAGAGAAGTGTTTTTCCTAAATCAAATGAGACTAAGGTATCCTGAACATAAGAGTTGGATGTATTAACACTGAAGAGAAGTGAATTATCAAAGGGGAGATGAAGTACTTTTGCGAGTACCACCTTGGCAAGGTGTGCTCAAATTTGGAAAAAGGATAAGTTAAGCTATTATGAAATGGTCTGTATGAAAATTGTTAGAGTTAGTGTTACTGGTGAAAGATATCTTAGATTCATAATATGTGATATGTGAATAGTTTAAGAAATAATGATATGATCGACAGAGATAGATTGATAGCGTACGAAGTAAAAGTTGGTGAGTAATCAAAAATAAATGGATGAAATAGTCAAGATAGTGTAATAGTTAGATAAGTGATAAAGGATCTATTGAGTTTATCAATTGTGGTCCTTTGGGAAAAGTATTTGAGTGGTGAAATATATAGGAAACGGAGAAGCATATAAGGAAATAATACCTTTATTTTATTGATCAATTAGATGAGAATTTCGGGGACGAAATTCTCATCTAATTGATCAATAAAATAAAGGTATTATTTCCTTATATGCAGGGACGAAATTTATGTTGGATTGGGAAAAGAAAGCATGCTATATTTGGAGAAATGGTGTATTTCAAAACTTTTAAGAAATCATTTTTCCAGCGGAAGCAACAAATCCAAATCATCATGCCAATCCATACATGATA
>JAOQMP010000209.1:28603202-28619023 GCA_027563575.1 Erythroxylum pedicellare | reverse complement strand
TATCATATTTTTCTTTCAATCATTTTTATTATTTTAAACCCTTAAGGTTATTTATATTATTTGGTTGTTTGAAACTTAAAATTTTGAAATGTCTAATATCTTTTTAACAATGGTATATGATGAATGTTTGAAATTATTTTTCTTGATAAAAGAGAGCATAGAGCAAGAAAATAAGAAAAAATTATATAGTTCCATTGGTTTTATAATGAATGGACCTACGTATATTGTGAACAAGTTTCTTACAATGTCTCTTTAGTAAGTTTCCTTCACATTAACCCTCTTCATTATCCCAATCATACTGTACCTAAACCCTATTAAAACCCTATAAAGACCTTTTGATTTTTGTTTCTAATTTGTACATAAGTGGTGGAGATATGATAATATTGCAAGTATGTGATAAAAGTTCCATTATGCATTGATTGAGAGATTGATACTTTTCACCCTAAACACTTAAATATATTTAAGTAAAATCTTGGTGAGGGTGTAAAGGTTTATTCTTTTGATTTCGATAAGATTGTTGATGTGATTATTGTTAATATTGACTTATAAAGTTAGTTTTAAGATAACTTGACTATACTTGTATGTTAATTTGATTAATTTGATATTATGGTTTAAAGAATGAATGGATAGGTTGAGTTAACAAAGAATGGATGTTATAAAATTAATATTTTACATTATGATTTGTTTGAGGACTGGAAAAAGCGTAAGTATAGGGTATTTGATAGATGTATATTTGATGTATTTTGCTTGATATTTTATAATTTGTTGTACTTTTGGTATTTAATTTGCTTCAAGTGTACTCATAGGTGATAATTGCCTTCATGGACCAAAAGGAGAGGAATTCAGGTGAAATCGTGGCATAAAACGAAGACTTGGAGCAATTAGGAGATACATGGTCGTGTATATGTTAATGTAAGTCTCTAAAAACGTGAAAAGTCATCATTTTAAGTGTTTACCCTAAATTTTCCTATAAAAGGATGTGAACAGAGGAAAAAGGAGGAGAGTAGATGTTTTAAGCCAATTCCAAATGTGGAGAACATTAAGAAGGGATGATATTGATTCATAGACGTGGAGAACGCGAAGAAATCATCAAAATATCTAATAGATTGCAACATCAAAACTTAAACTTGGAAAAACATTCAATATAAAAGAATGGAGATTTAGGATTATGAACTCTTCGTTTCCTATTCATTTTTCTTCCAATTTATCTTTGATTTGGTTTTCTATTATATGTAGCTAAACACTTTTTACTGTCTAGGTGTGATGAGCTCTAGTTGGGATAACAATATGTTTTGATTCTTTTATTTAACACAATTATTTTGATTCATCTATTGTGACTCAATTATGTGTTTTTATGTATGTTCTAATAAATTTGGAATATTAGTACATAGTCTTATTTTAGAACATAAAGATTAAGAAATTTTATGTATGAATAAATCTACCATAATTGAAAGGAGTTGATTGCAAACCTACAAATATGTCGATATAAATCCTCTAGATTAAAGTCAAACCTAATAGCAGAATAGACAAATTGATAAAGCAATTGTAGGAACTTTAACCTGAATAATTTCTATTAGTAAACTTATGGATTAGTTGTTAGTGGTCTCAATAGAGCTATTAGCATAAGATAGGAATTCCCACGATCCAATAGTCAATAGAACAATTGCATGATAAAAGGTTCATTCTCTAATGGTTTTAGAAGGATTCATTACCTAGACATTAATTTTTAATATTGATTGTTTTCTAGGCAATTTTCCTTTGTCTTCTGCCAACGATACTGTTTCCTGTTTATTTTAATTCTTTAAGTTTTATTTTCTTTATTAAAACCAAAATTCAATTTATAGGCTAGATAATAGAAGAAAGAAAATTACTAGTAATCATTGTGTTTGTATGATCAACTTGTATTATGATAGTTACACCTACATAGTCCACTTGCAGTTATTTCAAATAGTGGTCCTAAGTTTAGAGCCAATCATGTTCCTTTTTTTATATAAAACTTTTCTTTCACATACAGTTGATCTTTATGTGGTTAAATATTATTGGATGTCTGCTAAGATTCACGCATTTTGTTGAGCAAATACTTTGGATGAATGTTCATAATTAATATACATATAAAAATTAAAAGTAAAGGGATTTACAAAAAGTTATTTTAGTTTTTATATATATTTCATGTATATCTTACAAAAATAGCGCTTTTTAAACCAGAATTATTATAGGGATATCAAATTTATAAATGATTAATTTTATAAAAATTTTTAATTTATGGTGCAAAATTTTAAAGTTTTTAATTCAATAACTAACCTTCAAAACTTACATAATTTAGTTAAAAATGTTGTCTCCCTTAGTTTTTTGTATTATGGACAAAAGATAGACATTCACGTCACAATTGATGGACACGCCAAGGGAGTGAAAACCTAACCAAAAAAACATTTTGACCTAGGCTTTGAAAGATTAGTTACTAAACCAAAAATTTTAAAAGATTTGGCAAAAAATATTAAAAATCCAAACGGTCATACATCTTTATTCTTTTCCTTTATAAATTCATAATGCAAAATAAAAAGAAAATTTAAACAAAAGAACAAGGAAATTGTAGAATGTAGTGATGAATTTATGCGAGGTTTTTTCTGCCTCTGCTCTGTCGGCTATGAGACACGAGAATTTCTTCATCAGTTTCCGAACCAGCAGAAATTACTTTGCAAAAGATGATTGACATTGTAGACCGGGGAGACATGCTAAAGCTTTTATTTGCTTTTCTCTAGCGCCGAGAGAAGTTTTGGCTTGGATCCTCTCTTCTTTTGCTTCTGAAATGTTGTTGACTTAACCGCACAATAACTTTTGGAGATATCAATATGAACATATGTTTCAACAAAAGCCATTAAATTATTTATCTCACCTTCATGCTGTTCATAACAACTTGAAATTTAGTCATCGCAGAGCTGGGCCTGGAGTTCTTCTTTCTCTGACTCTGGTTCTTGATTTGGACACTTGTTAAAGATGCACAGAAATTTTGTAAGAAGAAATTGCCAGAACGAGCTGGAGTGCTGTTCTTTGACTTTTTCGTGGCAGCAACAATCTACCAAAGTATGGGATTGATATCAGCCAGTTATAAGTCGATTAATGAAGGAATATAATTGGTAAGATTTAGGTCTAACAATTTAGACAAATCGAAAAGGAAAAGTTTTGGTGATCAGTTACATCTTTTCTAGGAGGCTGCTGCAGGCGGTTGTTTGAAGCTGGAATTGGCTTTCGATCAAAGAAGGAAGATTTGGGCAGCGATCTATCATCATGAAGATGAACAGACTCTTCTCTGTGTACAGTCACCTCTTGCTTCACGCAATGATGGACGTAGTGGTGATGGTGGTGATGATGGTGGACGTCTACATTTGGCTGGTTCCGGTGGTCGTTTGGATGGTTCATGTTTAACTTACTTTTTGACGTCTTAGTACTTGGCGTCTCCTCATACACCTGCACTATTACTGCCTTCCCTCTACAGAACTTTGGCTGAAACAAAAGAGGACCCCATCAGCATTCAATTAAATCGTTCATTTCAAACAACCCTGTAATTAACAGCACATCCAGAACAGGACCGAGGATATTACCATTTTTGTGCTCATGTTGAAACGACGAAGCGATCACTTTATTTGGTCTGGTTTTGTACCTGCGAGGGCTTTCTATGTATATATATATATGTGTGTGAATTGTAAGAAACGGTGTCCATTAATGGTCGTAGATTGGTATATTAATACAGACACACCAGTATAGTACCAGTTTTTGTCAGCATGCATGACTAATATTTGCTATCATTTAAGAATGTGGAAGGGAAACATAGAGAGGCTTTATGAAATGTTAATTTGGAGTTGAGACCAATGTATCGTTCATGTAAATTACTAAGAGTTAGATATTATCGAAATGAACAAGTCAAAGAAGTTAATGCCTGCAAGGTATTCTTGATGTATGACAATATACTTGTTGTTCCTAGAAAAATAAAGGTTTTTTAACTGGAGGAAAATTTTTCTGGATAATAGTTAATTCATATATTTTTCATATTTTCGAGGGATATTTTATATTACCCATAGTTGCACTTACAACTGTATAATTGTTGTATAGAAATACATAACAACTCCTACTTCAGAAAACTTTGTCCGTAAGATTTGAACATAAATTATCAAGAAGGTTTACTGAATGGATAAAAAAGAAACCTTTTTATTACCCTTCTCCAATTCCCCAATAACATTTTGATTGTTATTCTCCTTCTGGTGATTATGAAGGTGGAGAGTGATTTTAATTTCTCTGCCAAGTTGTTCTCCGTTAACATCAATGGTGAATGAATCACCAACTTGAGACTTCCATATGCTTTGCTCCTCGTTAACGTTAGCATCAATGGCCAATGAATCACCAATTTAAGATTTCCATACGTGTTGCTCATTGTTCTGTTCTGTAGTCATCACAGCACTCATTCAAGTTGCTCCCAAGGAACAGAAGAGAGAATAAGAAAGTAGAAGAAAGAAGAATCCACAAGGAAGAAGAGAGAAAGACAATAGCTAATTTATATATTTTTCATATCCTCGAGAAATGGTAATGGGGGTATTTTGTATTATCTATGGTTGCATTTATAGTGACATAATTAATGTATAAAAATATGTAACATAAGATTTCAACCTTTCATTACGAGAATAGTTTTTGGATTAAAGATCATGTGATTATAGCATACAGTAAAATATTTTTCTATTGATAGTTCTAATTATAAAATATATGTATATTTACGAATATTTTTCTTTATTATTAAACTAAATTTGATACATTAACAATAACCAAATATTGCTAAAACATTACCTATACTTAATATCCATTTTTCTTTGTATCAAAGTAAATTTCAATACGAGATATGTAGTTCCATCCAATTAATTCCAATTTGTCTTGTTCCATTTTACGTCAAATTTCACTATATTAAGTTTAATTTTATTTTTATCATATCTAATTTTATTCATTAGATTCATAACACTCCTAATAAAATTTTACTTTTGGATCATTATCTATAATAATGTTTGATTAGTATCTAATAATGCGTAATTGAAGTTTTTACACATATGTTGCCATTTTGTTATCAGGGTTTATTAGGATATTCCTTTTAATTTTATTAAAGGGATAAATGTAAGCAAACAAAACGACAAGGGCAATTGCATAGTTTGATACATAGATATTTCTAAGATTTCTTTTAGAAGTGAGACCTTATAACGGAACAATTCTTTAGGTATTTCTAAGATTTCTTTCAGAAGTGAGAACTTATAAGGGAACAATTTAAAGAACTAGGGGAGAAAGATTAGAAACAAGAATTTTTTAGATCAAAAGGAAAGATCAAGGTCATTAGAGAACCTAAGATAATTTAATCTTCTCCCATCCATTTATATGAAATCATATGTTTTGTTTTCTAAACCATAGCATTTCATATAAATGGATCTCATTTCCTTAAACTATAGATTTTCCTCTTTTTTCATTATCTTGTAACTATCAAGTAGAGTTAGCAATGGTCTGGGTCAGGTTCGAATTGAGGTAACTTGAGCCCAACCTAAAGCCTCTTATACAGGATTCGAGGTGAATCCAAAACTTAATCACACATGTCTCATGATGCCCAACCCTAACCTCAGTTGAATTTTGAGCAACTCAAAGCCTATCTATAGCTTGAATATACCTGAGTCCCTACTTAAACTGACCCAAGATGCCTCCAGTACTTTCCAACTTTAGATTGTCATCTTTTTAGTAATAACACACAAACAAGCTAAAAATTTCCAATAATACTCTTATATTGATTAACTCACAAACTATGAAAGAAGATCATTGACCACTCTATTAGTAATACTCTTATATTGATTAACTCACAGACTATGAAAGTAGATCATTGACCACTCTATTAGTAATATTTATTAACTCACAAGCTTCAAGATCTTTTTTTTTTAACTAAGGTGGAAACATAGAAAAGACAATGAAAAAAATATGACAAATAACATCAATCGACAAAACTAAAAGAAAATAGTAAAAAAATAAAAGAGAGAAGAGACAATATAAGAGATGAGAAGAAAATAGAAGAAGATAACAAAAGTGTGAATCAAAATTAGAATAAGAGATGAGAGAAAAACACAAAAAAATAAAGAGAAAAGAAGAGACAAGTAGGTGCGATAGAGACAAGAGAAGAAGTAACCCTAATTATTTTAAATGTTGGGTTTTAGGGCAGGTCAAGCTTTGGAGTACGAGCTCAAGTCTAACCTAAGCCTAAATTTTGTTTTCTAAAAGAGTTGAAACTAACGTAAAGCCTTTTGACTTTGGGTTTGATTGAACCAATTAAAGTTAAGTTCCACTCAAATCTATGTTCTCTCAAATCATCTATATACAAATTAATACCGAATGTGATCATGAATTTTAATTAAATCCAATTTATGAATATTAAAAATTATTTCATAAAAGTAAATCCCTCTTCATAAATATTTTATAAATCATGAAAAGGGCAATACTAAAGCTTCTCTTATCTAAACTTATATAGAAAATAGCCACAAATCATGTATACACTAATAAATATAAATGATAAAATAAAATATATTATCTAAAAAGAGATCTAGACGAAATCTTTATATTCCAATCAATTTTGATATGTTGGAATGATATCCAATTTCCTTCTCTATCAAAAACAGGTTCAAAGTTGGTCTTCAAAGGGCTTTTATACCTCCCATTCGCAAAACCTATGTTAAAAATTAAAAAAATAGAAAGTGATGACAAAATATCACTAAGATTAGGTTTCCTTGTCACTTATATAATCTTTTTGTAGTTAGACATGGTTTGGAAAATGAATCGAACATTTCCTCGTCATTTACCACTTTTATTCAAAGAAGGACGTAGGCTCTGATATGCCTAAGTCTTAGGCTATGCTTCTTTATGTAATATTTTTAGAGGGGCCTATGGATTAAGGCATGGTATTAAGGTGGAGGTTGTTGAAAGGATCTATGTGTTATGGAAGTATGTGGCTAGGTTCTCTCGTATCTAATCAATTTGTCGAGACTAATACTGAGCATCTTTTAGTGGTTTAGTAGATTCTTCCAATGCTCCCATTAGTTTTTATGAAAAAGACATACTAATTCTCCATTTGATGAATCTACCACTTGGATGCCTTTCTATAATAACTATTCTAATGTTAGCTTGAGATACTCAGTCTCCTCTACCACCATTGCCTCTACTTAAGGTCTTACCTCATATAGTTCAACCGTTGTAGATGCTATGTATGGATGCTCTACTCTACCACCATTGCCTCTACTTAAGGTGCAACATTCTTATATGTCTACCTTCTTCTTTATTCTTTTATGATCCAAATAAATATTAAAGTAATAACTCATGTGTCACAACTTATGCCACATTACAAATTAAAGATAAAATAAATCCTAAATAGTGACCATACAAGTACTTGCTTTTTTCCTTTAGATTGTACATGAAATTAATGATTAGCGTCACCTACTATTGAACATCTTAAAATGTATTCCCTGCTTTAAATTAACTATGCACTAACTTAGGCAAGTGCACTTATCATTACTAAAAAATATAATATAATTTAGGGTTTGATTTTATTAGGAAACAATATGGATATAGAAAACTCTCCTATCGCTAACTAGTATAAAGAATAATGGATAATTGATCAAATTTTGAATAAAAAAGTATAAATCAAAACGTAAAAAAGAAACCAAGAGAATGAAAAGCAAAGAAAATTGTCAAATACAAAAATTACTAGATAAGTACATCCTTTAGTACCATATTTGAAGTCCTGATTCAATTAACATAAAATCTATATATTATTTGGATAAAACCTTTTAGACACTAAAATTAATGCTCTCAAGCTATAACTATCTATTCTTTAGTTGGCTAACCCTTATCTCTGACAATCAACACGCCTTTGAATGTTTTAAGATACGTGAAATTTCATGAAATGTTTCACTATAACATTAGAAAGATCATATAAGTTTGTCTCTTGCACCTAATTCATCTCTTTTTATCATATAGTCTACCTCTAGTACCCAATTCAACCCTTTCTATCTAATTCATTATCCACTTATAAAAAAGTTCTTTAAATTATTCATAAGTGAATTTAGATCAGATTTAATCATTTATAAATATATATCTTATTTATAAATCAAACTATGATAGCTCATGTGGAATGCACTGTAAAATTTACCTAACTTTTCACACTAAAAATTTATGACTATGGTGAGTTGGGATCGTATCCATAAGGAATGTTTAGTTAACTTTCGCAATGACAATAATTGATGTTAAGGAAATAAAAAGGAGGCTTTGATTAGATGCAATTGAGAAAAAAAAAAAATTAAACTAATGTAAGCAATTTATCAAAAATAGTCAAAAATGATAAAAAGTGATGAATATGTGTGAAAGCCGATTTTTAGACATAATTAAACAAAATTTCATTGTTATAATGCTTTTGTGCCTCTCCCAGGACCATTGATCGTAGATTAACAACACGTTATGCTAATCTCGTTTTTCCCTTAGGTCATGTTTAATTAAGATAAGCTCGTTAATTAAAACTAACTACTAAATAACTTAGAACATACTCTCTAAATTTAATTAGGCAGCCACATTACAAAATCGAAAATGGATCAATATGGGCATTAACTCACAAGCTTAGGTTATCTAACCTATATTACATTGTTCCTAGTGATTCAGGGTCATTAGTGGCTACTAATGAATCTCAAACACAACAATTATTAATTATATTCAGGATTCTAGGAATGAGTTTGTAATAAAACAATCCAATGAATGCATTAAGATCATCTTTAAATAATAACCAAGTCAATCAACATTGAACAATAATAACAATCCAAAAGGAGAGATTTAACATTAAATAATGGAAATGTATGCTTAAACGTGACTCAGTAGCCAATTTCACTTTTGAATTGGTGTTGAAAAGCCTAGCCCTCCATCTTCTCCATAGGTCTCCAAGGAATAGATAATGTCATCTTTATTTCTCTTAAAACCTAGAAATATCAAGAATGAATCATTTCTACTATCAACATAATGTATTTATAACAAAAACTAGGTTGTCGAGTGAGCTAGAGGTGTGACTTGTAGTGTCACGACTGTGACTACCCTTCGTAGACAGCTCACAGTTGTGAATTATGGTGTCATGTGACAAATCATTTCACGCCCATGAAATTTTTTTATAGGCATGACATGAGTCTGATGACCATGACTTTACTATTTTTCATTCTTTGGCACTATCATGTCTCTTCTTATTCTAATCCTTCTCCTTCTTGTTCCATGAAGAAAATTGATTGTGAATCTCAAGAAGATGGCTCAACGAGTATGCTTTTGGCTCTCTTTAGCTATTATGCTTACAAATTGTACCTAAAATCAAATATGAACTAAAATGAGTGTCTTAAGTATTTTGAAGCATTAACCACCAAGTGTCATGGATTAAATGTATCAAAAATTAAGCACATATCAAGTTCCCCCATATTTAGCTTTTGACTATCCTAGAGCAAATCATCAAAATCAAAGTCATAAACTAAAAGCACTAATTCATTTTCCATATTTCCCAAGAATAGATAGTCATAAGCAAAAATGAATAATTTTTAAAAACCATAGCAAGAACTTAAAACATTTAACACTTCTACTCATGAGCAATTAATATTCATCACCCTTAGAAATTGAACAATCTAGAGGTAGACTTGAACAAAATTTGTTTAACTAAGATAGATCCATAGGTAGACTCAAACAACATTTATGATCATGACATTTGATAACTTTATATATTATTTAATTTCTCCACCACTAAGAGTCACGTGTATAATCATAAATCAAAGGACTTTTTAAGGTTTTAATGTGGGAAAAGGTAAGGTGAGATCTATTTGGGTAATGTAGTATAAAAGACATCAAAGTTTGTGAAGAAAAAGTAACACTCAATGAAGCATCAAGCACACAAGAAAACATCCATTCGAAACTGGGTACCATCAGCTATGATGAATTCAATCTCTCACACTATAAACCACATGAAGTATATATCACTGATATAGTATGTCATAACATTACTCAAAATAGCTAGACCTATAACTATAGCAGTGGTGAGTCTAGGTTGATCCTTCGGTTAGCCTTTGTTATGAAAAGAATTGATGTTTAGGTTTAGAGGGGGTTTGTTTGTTTTCAAACAAGAAAATAAAATGAAACAAAACTAATGAAAACAAATTAAAGGGAACATTCAAAGATGATGAAAAGTGATGAATACGTTAGGGACCCAATCATTGGTTCAATCTTGGCCTACACATAATTAAACATACTTCATTGAATTGTTGTTTTCTTACCTCTCTTAGCAACTATTAATCGTAAGTTAACGATAAGCTTTATTAACCCTGGTTTTTCCTTAAGTCATGTTTAATTAAGAGTTGCTTGTTAATTGAACCTAATTATTGAACAACCTAGGATAAGATCTCTATATTTAATTGGAAAATCACATTACAAATTTAAGAAAACAGATTAATCAAGGCAATGACCACACAAGCTTGGGTCATTTAACCTTGATCATATTATCCATAATGATTCGACACCAGTCAGAAATAAAACAATTACAGATTCTATCCTTAGTGATCCAAAATCATTAGTTGCTACAAATAAATCTCCACATAACAATTACAGATTATATTGAAGATTATATCAATATCCAAACACAACAATTACATATTGTGTTCAAAATTCTAGTAATAGGTTCATACATAAACAATCTAATGAGAATGAGAACAAAGACAATTCATACATGAAACCCAAATCCGTAAGCATAAGATAACATAATCAATACCTAAGAGAGAAGCATTAACAAAAATAATGAAAGAAACGTTTAATCAGGTTCTTCGGCGTCGATATCACCTCTATACTAAGTCGGGAATTTTATTGCTCTGTCTTCTCCATAGGTCTTCGACAACATCAAGTTTTGCCTCTCATTCTTCTCTCGAAACCACCAAATGTTTACTCCAACTTTTCATATCTTTTACTGTCATAAAATAATTTTTTTATGCTAAAAACTTAGGGTTCAGGTGAGTTGGTCATTTCTCACAGGTGTGCATGGTGGTGTCATGCCCATGAGTCATATAGCATAGGTATGAGATGAAATGTCATGCCCATGCAAACCATATCATGCCTATGACAAATAGAACAATCCAAATAACTTATTAAGATCATTCATACAAAAACTTGATTCAATCAACACAAACAATATAATGATCAAAAAGAGACTCACAATGTTAACAAGATGAAATAGCTTAACTGTAACTTGGAGTAGATATCACTGTTGAAACAGCATCGAGAAGTTAGCCTTCCATCTCCTTCTTCAAGCTCTAATCATCGACCATTCTCACCATTTCCTCTTTCAGTGTTAAAGAACGAAGAGAAAAATTAGAGAAAACATTGCCAGTTAGGTTATGTCCCGAATATGTTATGTTTAGGTTGTCACAAACCTTTTCCTTTATAGATAAAAAATAGGTTTAAAATAAGACATCTGTACCCTCTCACGGGTATGCAGATGGACTCACAAGAGTCACATACCTTGTCACACCCGTGTGTGTGTATATCACAGATGTGCACACTAGACATATGATCGTGTCAATCGAGCTTTAAAATTTATAAGCACTTAAATAAGGAAGCGCACAAGTCGCGATTATAGTATAAGAGATATTGATCCCACGAGAAAGTGGACTAATCTAATCATAAAAATTTAAGGCTAAAAGGATATGAAATTAAAAATAAACAATGCAACGGAAAGTAAACACAATAATTGAATTCAACCAATTAAATCAGAAATTAAACATGAAGGAATTGACAATTGAGCAATAAGCACGCACAATGGAAATCAACTAAAGAATTTACCAATTTATGAGAAAGGGGATTTTGCCTATCATTGATGCTAACCGAGCTAATTATGCATTAATAGGGTGTCAGTTCTAAATGATCCAAGGGCTGATTCCTCTCTCTCGAGTTATAACCATTAAACCCTAATTGGATTATGAAATTTGTAATCTCCCAATTCACAAAGTATCCAAAACCCTAATTAGATCTAAAGCATTCTAATAAATTATCAGAACTTTATACGAGATCTCTCTCTGCACATTTACCAATATGATTTGTCACGGTTTCTATTAAATTTCCTATCACTTATTAAACCGATTTAATCATTTTTCATTCAGTTCACCCTCTCAGTTTATGACCGAATTATGAAAGAATGTAATCAAATCATGACATTCATCCAATAAACACAATCAACTAAATTATCATTAAATCAAAATAAAATCCCGAAAAAGAGTTAGAACATCAACATTCTACCATTTATCATCATATAATCCGTCCCAACTTTATACATGAATAAAATTGAAATGAAAAGAAAATAGAAACTTAAAATAGATGATCTAAGAAGGTAACATCATCAGGAAACCTCTTGATCTGGGAAGTACATCGAGACCGTTTCTTGTTCCTCTTTCTTCCTCTTCCTCCTCTCTTTCTCTTCCTCTTTCTCCATTATTTCTTTTCTTGTTGTTCTTCAAATAGTCTCTTATGTTTTAGGTAACCCTAGGGCTTTTTTGGGGTCTGAAAGGTCACAAAAATCCCTCAAAATGTGAAGTTCGTAACTGTCAGTGCGTCTGAGTAACGTAGGCTACGATCCTGGCTCACATCTGAGCCTTCTGTCACAATCGTGGCGTGCAAGCAAAGATTGTGAATCATTCCTAGAGCTTTTGTCACAATCGCGGTCTGGGCCATTGTTTCGGCCCGAATGTCTTCTGAAACTCCTCCATTTATTGATATTGACCCTGAAGTACTAGTAAATACATCAAGGTACCTCTAAAATATAATATTTAAGCTCAAAAGCTTGTACTAACCCTTAAAATACAAATAATTAACAAACTAATACAATTCTAACCTAAACACATACTAAATTATTGAATTAATGACTAATCACATATCAAACTATGCCTTAAAACACAATGCAATTTACACTTATCACATCCCCACACTTAAACATTTGCTTGTCCTAAAGCAAACAAAACAACAAATAACACAAAATCACAAAGCACACAATGCAATAATGAGACAATGACTTTAACTTTATGAATCAAACTTAACTCTAAGCATAATCATTCAAGTTGTTCCAAATCATTAACATGCAAAAT
This sequence comes from Erythroxylum pedicellare, assembly GCA_027563575.1. Lineage (NCBI taxonomy): Eukaryota > Viridiplantae > Streptophyta > Magnoliopsida > Malpighiales > Erythroxylaceae > Erythroxylum > Erythroxylum pedicellare. The sequence continues at coordinate 28,605,827 of JAOQMP010000209.1, read as the reverse complement.
CCGCATCTAAGAGCTCTGGACTAATACACATATTAATCAAAGCTCAAATGTCAAGTTTATTCACCCCTTTTAATTGTACACACACATTAATAATTATTTAGTCATTCAAACTTCGTAACTAATCCTAAGTACATTTTTAAGAAAAGTTAAGCTACTTACAAGTTCGGTAGGTTTTTATTAGAAAACATTCTTTTTGTTACTTTTTATGGACATGGACCTAGTCTTTTACACAGAGGCAAACATTGGTGATGAATATCGACTCGGTTACTCAACTAAGTCGTGTTTTTATTAAGTTGCTTGGTTGGAACATAATTATAGCCTTTTGGATGAGAAGGCACACATTTATGATATGTGTTGATTTGGTTACTTGACTACATCACGTTCTTAGCTGGATACTAGCTCTGTGCATAACCCAAAGGCTAACGAAATAGTTATTTATTTAAAATTCACAAAACACTTTTATTTATTTATTAATGCCTACCTTATTGCTTTAGCTACTCGTTTGTATGAAAAAAAACCAGCAAAGCTACTTAATCGAAAGGCCTAAAATTATGAATGAATGTGACAGCTTATAGGGTGATAAGTTAACACTGAATCCTAATTAACTTGTATATTTTAGCCAAAGAACCTAAATTACTAATTTTGCGAGCTAATGACTGTTCACAACCTAATAGATTAAGTTCAAAATTAAATCAATTTCATTCCATCTAAGCCATCAATACATTCACACAATTCATAATATGTAACCTAAACACACTAATGTAATAATATGCAAAATTCACACTCAAAGAAAAACACACAATCCTCCCTACACTTGAATAACACATTGTCCTCAATATGAGAAGGAGACAAATGAACATACAAAAGAGGGAAATCCAACACAATTTATGAAAATAAAAAAAGCCAGGAACTAAATGGGTTAGAAAACAAACTCAAGGTGACGGAGGTGATGATGCTGAGGTGTTGAGACCAAATCTACTAGACGCTCAAGATTGATTTCTTATCTTAGAATTGCTTAAAGAGAGTAAGAAAATTAGTGACCCCTGATCATTTCAAATCATTAAAATTTTATTTCAAATTCAAAACAAATCTAACTAAGTGTAACAATTTAATTCTAACTACTAAACGTGCTAATTTATGGTTATTAGCTTGACCTTATATAATTGGAAACTCAGCTGGGATCAATTATGAGTAGCTTACTTCTATCCTTTTCATTCAACATCAATTTTGTAGCCTATGAGTAAGATACAAATTACAAAATGATTAGAAGGACAATATTAATAAAGTTGAGAAAACTAACTAATTTCAGTAATGTCTTTTTCACTAACAAACTGTCAATAAAATAGGAAATATTGAAACTCCCTGAATCTTCTATTAAGTCTAACAGTTTGTTTGGTAAAAGGGTGAGCTACTGGTATTCTTCCCTAATCACTCCCTTTTCTTTTTCTTCTTTTGCTTCACAAATAGAGGATATCATAGCTTCTTCAAACTCGATGTCCGTTTTCGCCTATTCTTCTTCCTCATACTCCTTTGAAGATTTGACATCATCAACTCCTATGAATGGTATTCTTTGTGGGTAATGCAGAGTAGGAACATTATTGGACCTCGAAATTTTTCTTAAAAGATTTGAAATAGTAAATGAGAAGTGTGGATAGATTCATGTTTTGCTTTGGTGTTTTGGTAGATGAAAGACTATGAAATGGGAAGAATTTGAGTGAAAGTGAAGTTAAAATTGTGTAGTAAGTTGATAAAGAATATGTATACATATGTATGTTCTATTATTGGTGTTTATGATTAATCATTATAATTTCTTTATGGATGATATTGAGTTGAGAATGAGGAGTAAATGAAGTATAAAATATGATCTTGCTATGAGATGTGTTAAGGAAAGATTTGGAGACAAAAATTAGTAGTTCATCTAGAAAGTTGTAGCTTATTTTTTTTAAGGTTTCCAACAATATATAGTATAGAAATTTTGGACCTCTGGATTAAAAGTTATGGTCCTTAGAAAGGGGAATGCTTAGGAGTATAAAGATGTATCATCTGTAAAGACGTATCATCTGTAATGAAGTCATATTGTCTGTAATGACGTCATTTGGCTTAAGAGATGCATCGTTTGTAAATACGCATCGTCTGTAAAGACGCTTCATCTTAAGTTGACCCCACATCGTCTTACGACTTTGCTTCATCTTAAGTTGACCCACATCATCTTAAGACTTTGCTTCATCTTAAGTTGACCCCGCATTGTCTTAAGACTTTGCTCCGTGTTAAGTTGACCCTGCATCGTCTAAAGACTTTGCTTCATTTTAAGTTGACCTCGCTTCTTCTGAACAGTTGCATCATCTTAAGTTGACTTTGTTTCGTCTTACGTTGAATCAGGTTTCATCTGCTTTGATTCGTCTGCTTTGCTTCATCTATATTTTGCTTCATCTGTTCTTTGTTTCGTCTACTTTGATTCGTCTGCTTTGCTTCAACTATATTTTACTTTGTCTGCTCTTTGTTTCGTCTGCTTTGATTCGTTTGCTTTGCTTCGTCTATATTTTACTTCATCTGGTCTTTGTTTCATTTGCTTTGCTTTGTCTATATTTTGCTTTATCTGCTCTTTATTTCCTTTGCTTTGATTCG
>JAOQMP010000209.1:28589590-28601312 GCA_027563575.1 Erythroxylum pedicellare | reverse complement strand
CGGTGATTAGGTTCAATTAACGATCATATCTTGATTAAGCAAAACCTAAGGGAAATTTTGGGTTAATTATTAACCCACGATTAATAGTTGCTACGAGAGGTTTGAGAATAACAAATCAATAAAATATGTTTAATTAGGGTATAGGTCGAGATTGAACTAAAGAATCAGGTCCCTACCAAATTTCACACTTTTATCATTTTTCGCATGTTTTCTTTAATTTGTTTTTATTAGTCTAGTTTCATTTTTTTCTTGTTTAAAAAATTCCACCCCCCAAAGCTAAACACCGATTAATTTCATTTCAACAACTTTACACACACTCTTTGTGGGATCAAGCTAGGCTCACCACTACTATAGTAGTAATCTAGTTATTTTATTTCGACTGGCTTTACAATGCGCTGTCACTCGTAAAATTGTGCATTGGTTCACATCATCTTTAGCAGTGATGGTTTGATCTTGAACGTATTCTCTTGCACTAGTGGTCACATAGTCCCTTGACGATGGGCATTAAGCTGTGGCCTCATGAAGTCTATAATGGTCTATCGCTCTCCATGATGTATTTCCTCCAGCGTCGTTATTTCGATCTTTTTTTAGCATTCAACTCTTGAGATTCCCCATTGTTGTCTGATGATATCCAAGTTAATGTGTCATCTACTTTATACCTAACTTCTTCTTCTTTTTTCTTTTCACAAAAGAAGGTGAAAAAACCTTAGACTATAAGAATTAAACTAATCTATGCCTCCTTAACAATAGTGTCAAAAACTTGGCGGGCAAGTTTTACAATTTATAACCCTCAATAACCGTAAGCACACGGGTTGTATTTTGTAGTATTGAATGGTCGATCCCACGAGGACGGTACTAACCTAATCTTAAGTCATCTAAGGCTCAGAAAAAAGAATAAAAAGAAATTTAAAAACTACACAAGTGAACACGAAAAGTAAATACGAGAATTTGATTAAAGAATTGTAAAGCCAAAAATTCAACAAAACAGAATTAAACTGAGCAGTCACACAGGTCACAATGGAAATCCGTCAAGAGAGTTAATCAAGTTATAATAAAGGGGATCTTACCTATTATTAATGCTAATCTAGTCATGTATGTGTTTATAAGGTGTTGGTTTTAGACGGTCGTAGGGTTAATTACTCTCTCTCAAGTTATAACCATTAGACCCTAAATTGTAAACCCTAATCAAATTATAGAACTCGTAATTTCTTAATTCACAAATTACCCACAATTCTAATTAGTTCTAAAGCTCTCTAATAAATAATCGGGTCTTGTATGGGATCTCTCTCTATGAAATTATTGACTAGATTGATTAAGTGGTCAATTAGATGACCTAACTCTCATTATTCTCATCTAATCATTTTTGTCAAGCTCACCCTCTTGGTTTTACCAAAACACCCAACTCAAGTAAACACAAATCAACTAGATTAACATTAAAGATAAGCAAAATCCCGAAGATAAAGTTAGAACATCATGAACTACTCAAAATTCATATCCATACAACCCATCTCAACTTTATACATTTAAATGAAAAAGGAAATGAAGAGAAAATGGAACTTAGGTTGGACAAATCAGGAATGCAGTAGTGTGAAGATGCCACCTAATCTGGGAAGCAGCAGTGTCAGGATCCACTTATTCTTCCTTCTTCCACTTCTTTTTCTCTCTCTTTCTTCTTTTTCTCCCTCTTTAGGGTTTCCAAGAGTAGCTGAATATAAAGCTCCTTCTTTTTATTCTTCTTATTCTATTTATATTCTTTTATGTTTATGGTTGAACTAAGGTTTTTTCGGGGTCTTAAAGATTGAAAAAATTCCTCAAAATGCAATGTTTGGAAATGGTTGTGGATCTGACCAATACAGGCCACAATTGTGGCCTATTTTAGGCCTTAATTGTGGCCTATTTTAGGCCTTTTTGTCATGATCGCATGCAATTGGCCCCAATTTGCTCCGAAACTCCTCCGTTTTTCGATCTTTACCCTGAAACATTACAAAACACATTAAGATACCTCAAAAATATCATATTTAAGCTCAAAGTACTTAAAACACAAATAAATCACAAATTAACACAATTCTACCCTGAACATATACTAAACAATTGAATAAGCAACTAAACACATATCAAACTATATCCTAAAATACGATGCATTTGACACCTATCATTCAAGATAGGGCATAAGTTGATGACCTCTCATTTTCAGCATATTCTCTACCTTTAGAATCTCAATCTCTACTGAGCCCCTACACTCTTGGAATACCTCAAATGTCTCTTCACCCATTTCCTCCTCATTTAATTTCTCAAATCTGCTACCTAAAGGTGAAGGGTTAGTGTTAAAAACAATTAAGGGCCTGGTATTCAACCTTTGAGCTAAATGATATATCCTTTTGTGCTTCGAGCTCTGTTTCCACTTCTTCTTCTTAAGCAATTCTTTGAGTAGTCTTCTCAAGAATTTGAAGCTCCTTTCCACTTTGTAAGGTCTTTGCATTAACATCCCTTAGGTTCACCTTGGGTTGAGATGATTGTACTCTCCGCTTTGTGATTCTATGTGGTTGATAGCTTTCATCATTTGACCTATCTAGCTTACCAAGTTCTAGATTCTGGACATCGTATCGGAATGGAATTCTAGCATATCCTGCTGAAACTGCTTTATAGTTTGTTGAATTTGAAGCATTCATAACATAAAGTAATTCTTCTAGAGATAGACCTAATTCGTAATAAAAAATTTCTGTTCTATACGGGAATTGTAGTATATCCTACAAAATATCAGGGAAGTAATTTCGTTAGTTATCTCATCCATAACTAAAGTTTATATGATCACTCTAAACTTGGTTATAGGATTGAGAATATGAGTTATAGGAAAAATTTTGCCTCAAGAGCATTAATAACATCCAACATTGATATACTCCCTTCCATGTGTTCTTTCTCCATATATAAACATAAAAAACGTAAGAAGATAAAGAAATAAATGTAGAAAAATTAGAAAAAAATTTACAAAATGCCAATTAAAATTAAGAACAAAAACTAAAGTACCATACTCATGGCAACGATGCCAAAATTAGTAATGCGTCGTAACACTTTACAAAATAACTAAACCTAAAACTATAGCAAATGATGCATCTAGGTCGATCCCACAGAGAGTATGTATAAAGCTTTTGAAATGAAAAGAATTGGTGTTTAGGTAGGGGGTTTGGTTTGAATTGAAATAAAAAAAATAAAATGAAACTAAACTAACAAAAGCAAATTAAATCAAACAACATAAAAATGAAAAAAGTGATGAATACATTAAAGACCTAGTCATTGGTTCAATCTCAGTCTACACACAATTAAAAATATTTCATTAAATTGTTAATCTCATACCTCTTCTAGCAACTATTAATCATAGATTAATAATAAGATATGTTAATCCCGATTTTTCCTTAGGTCGTGTTCAATTAAAACAAGTTCTTTAACCGAACTTAGCTATCATACAACCTAGGATAAGCTCTCTAGATTTGATTAGACAACTGCATTACGAGTTAGGAAAACAAATTAATCAAGTTAACAATCATATAAGTTTAGGTCATATAACCAAGGTTACGTTACCCATAATAATTCAACACCATTAATAGCTACTAACAAATCTCAATATAACGATTACGAATTATATTGAAGATTCTAACAATGGGTTTATAATAAAACAATCCAATAAATGCATTAAGATCATTCTTACATAAAACCTAAATCCATAAGCACAGAATAACATAATTAATCCCTAGAGAGAGAAAGAACAACAAACACAATGTAAATATGCTTAATCGTGTTCTTCGGCATTGATATTACCTCTAAACTGGTTTCGAGAAGTTTAGCCCTCCATGGTCTCCATGGGTCTCCGATGGAGTCGAGCTTTGCTCGTCATTATTCCCCCAAAACTCCAAAATGATTCATGCCTTATGTCGTCACAATATGTTATATTTATAGTGAAAACTATGGTTCAAGGATAGTTGTCTAAAAGTCACGAGTGTGACTTGAAGGCTCATGGGACGTAAGACTTTGTGTCATGAGTATGACTAAAGTTGTCATACCCATGACTAATTTTTCATGGCCGTGAGTTGTGAGCTATTTTATGCATCATATACTCTTCATTTTATGCATTTTCTTACCTCCTCTTGCTCTAATCCTTCTCCTTCTTATCCCATGATGTACTTCTGGAGTGACTTAAAAAGTCATTGTATTTTTAAATGTTTCTTGTATCATGATGCAAAGTGTAGAATATAAGTTATAGCTCTGAATGAAGTGTTACTTTAATTGAGCTTAATGTTATTCATTGATAAATATATGTTTTGTTTTGAGTGAACATATCGATTATGATTCACTCACTGAGTTCACAAAACTCATCAAAATTGCAACATTGATTTTCAAGTATTAAGAGGAGATCTTACTAGTAGAACAAACTAACTGAAGTTTAATACTATTCATTTTGGATCAAAATATGGCTCAAAGGTCTAGTCAGCTATCATTTGAGGATTTTAGATATAGTACTTTGTATAGTTTTCATTTTATGTAGAATATTTTGTTTAAAACAGTCTGATCACAGATGGTTTCTGTATTATAAATATATGGATGGTTTGCAATGAAATAACAGTGTAAAACATGTTTTGTTAATAAAATGTGATAAGTTGTTTTTATGATTACTTATAATATCCATGATGTCATATTAAGTGAATGTGACTGCTCTAACATGTCATTCCTGTAGAGCATATGCTCGGATATTTTCAAGAATTTCGGGCATATATCCTATGGTAGTAGTGTGTTACATATTATCTATTGGTCCAGATTTTCATAAAGATGAACAATATAATTCTTATCATTTCATTACTTTAGGAAAGGCAGAACATTATGTCATTATTGTGGAACATATCTCATTACTGTGGACACTAAGTTAAGATAAGAAATTTCTAAATACTGAATATGATATTCATTACAAAAAAGGAATCAGGATGAAAACTGTTAATTCTAGCATAGAGGCAACATTTAAAAAGGAATTTTGAACCTACACTAGAAAAATCAAAATTTCTTCTTTAATGATAGCTCCTACCAAAAAGAAACCATTGGCTGCTAAAATTTTTCTAAAAAATAAAGATAGGCAAGATAAGATCTAGTCCTGAATTATAGAACCTTTAATCTCCAAAAACATACAGAACATATATGTCCTTCTTGTACAAGTGTTTAGAAGATGTTTAAAGTAAAAGATAAAACAAAAACATCTAGTGTCTAACCATACAGTGACAATTTTGAAACATACAAATAAGAAGATAACATGAAAATCTCTCCAATCACTCAAATAAATGAGAATCCACTATCAATAAAGATAGAATCTATTTTTTTTTAAAGGTTGATGTGATGTAATTTTCGTTAAGTTTTTAATCTGAACTTTAAGTTTGCTAGTATAAATAAGACCCCTAGAGTGTTGTAACGGGAGGCATCAAACAATCGCTTCTTTGTGATATCTTCTACTATTAGAGAAAAATCTATCCTTTCAATAAATATATTTCAAACTTTCCATTTAAAAATCTTATTCTTCTCCTAAAATCTTTAGTATACACCTTAAGGTAGGAAGTGAATTAAGATTATGTTGGACAATGTTGAAGGAGCGTTAGGTGTAGTTACTTAAATCTAAGATTGGAGTTTAACGGCTTATTAAAAGACTTGATGAAAAGTTGGTAAATTACGGTCAAAAAACTAAAGATACAAGTATGGAAGCATAATGACCCTTTAATTTGGGAATTTAAAAATGTTCTGTAAATAATTATATCATGGGTTTTTATTTTCTAGAAAAATTCGTATATTGATTAACTAGAATAGATTTATATTCTGCAGAATCTATAAATAAGATAATTACATCTCTTTTTGAAGAGGTTATTAATAATTTATCAAAAAGTGCTAAATTAAAGGATAAACATTTGCTTCAAATCTCTTTAACTTAGATAATATTTCTTCTTGTGATCAAGGTAAGCATGACAATTTGGTGTACTAACTTGTGAAGATATCAATCGGCATATTCAAAGAAAAAGATATTTAATAGCCATCAACAATAGACACATAAGAGAACTAAAAAATTGTTACTGTAAACTCCAATTCAACTACTAAAACATTTTCTCAAGTATATTTCTATTTTAATCTCACAAGCAAATACTTATTTTTTTAATTATAAATAAATTATAAAAAATCATCTTATTTATTAGTGTTATTATATGAGAGTGGCAATGGGCTAGCTTAGACTACTCCCAAGCCTAAGTCCAATTCAAAATTTTGAGTTTCATCCTGAACCTAACTTAAAATTTGATCAAGCTCAAACTAAATTCAATTATATTTTTTAATATTTTAAAAATAAAAAATATCATTTTCTAAAAAATTTGACAACTCAATCTTAAGCCTAATTTTAAAAAAAAAGTCCTAATTTAAAACGTAACTCAGTCAACTCGAACTTATTGACTTCAAATTAAGTTTAGTTACATAGGGCAAAAACCACACAAGCTTAATGTAATAATTAAATAAACATTTGATTATAAACATATAAAACTAATAATTAATATGTATTAATGATTAATGAAATAAGTTAACATTACATATTACTTATTATTACAATTTTTAATATAAATAATTATATATATATAATAAATCAATAAATTAATTTGTTACACATACCATTTATGTAGTTTTCTAATTCTTAATAACTATGATGCAATTTTTCACATTAAAAAAAATCACTTATGACTTCTTTTTACGTCCCATAATGGTGAGGACATGAAATTTTTTTCTTAAATGTAAGACCTAGATAATTTGTTAATAATCAAGCAAGCATCAGCAAATCTAAATTTTTGCTTATGCCAGACATCAGTGTTTTCGAAGTTTATCCATTGAAAATGACAAGACAATCGTACCTCTTGCTATTTATAATTGTACAATAATTTGAAGAGTAATAATTAATACACAAGAAGAAATAGGGGAAAAAGAAAAGTAAAGGGAAGAAAACAAGGTCGTCAACAGGTTTGAAGGAGCGACGGAAGTTTTGAGAATTCAATCATTAAATACAGACATACCCTTCCCCGGAATTATATAGAGAGATCATGACCGAACCGGTGATCTTGTTCTTCTAGTCGACAGATCAAGTAAACTCACAACGGATCTTGCCCCTTCTTGTCTATCTTCAGTTTTCTTCATACCTGTTGCTAAAAGGTTAGCCATTTAAAAATGTATTTTTGCATGCATAGTGTACAAGCGAACCCCATTCGAGTGACACTAATAAGTCGACCTACTAGCCACGACTTGCGAGACATATATTTCATAACTTGGAATGTTCCCTCCATGGGCAACCCCCTTCAAATGCCTGCTCCAGTACATCCTCCATTCTCCTGGCCCGTAAAATCTGTTAAAAAGCTACAAATGGTGAGTCGCCACAGAGAAACAAGAATAACGTAGTGGATATCATAGCTCCAATATCAACAAAGAGGCATTCCATTATCAGTTACATAAAATGCATGTATTTAGTTTGACTTAATGGTAAATTGTCAACTAAAATTATTCCAATATTTGACTTGAATAAAGAATCCGTTTCGGAGAATTGACATAAGATAACTTGACATCCAAATAAAGCAAGTCTCAGCTTAAGATCTGATAGAACTCACGGAGGAGAGAGTGATTTAGCAAATGAGAGGGACAATAAAAGAGAGAATAAACCGTTAGTGTGGAAGGTATATTCTAAAAGAAAGAACAGTGGGCTAGAGAAAAGTTAGTTATCAGCTGAGGTGGCAAAAATTAGTTAGGCATAACAGAATGTACTTGGGGAAGAGATTTATGAAAGGGAGAGAGAGAAGGGAGGAGGCAGGCAGAAGAGAGAAAAGTTTGTGACAAAAGGATATTCATACCTTTTGAGGAGCAATTCAGCTCTAGTTAGGGAGAAACACTATACTTCTATACTGTAATGATATATACATTACGGTTATATTGCAATAATACAGTAAATCTCTAGTATCTTAAGACTAGAGTTCTATCATTGGTCCGACCTGCCGGATTACTCATCGAAAGAGCGAATAGTTTTCTTCCTATTTTTCATTTAATGTCGGAGGTCCATCTTCATGCCACTAAATATGTCACATAGGGTTGAGCTATTGGAATCTCGTATGGCTAGTCTAGAAGCTGGGGTAGAAGATATACAATCATCCATGAGAATGGCCATGGGGGAGATGCAACGGGCATTACTGATGGAAATGAGTAAAATGATGGGAAAGCGTCCAGAGGAGGGACAAAGAAGTGATACCTATGAGAGGAGGCTGAATATGGCCGGTGAAAAGAGTACTCAGCCTTCTCAGCAGCATTTTCAGTCAGAACAGTCTTTGGGTAATATGGAGGAGTATAGAATGTCGGTGAGAAAAGTAGAGTTGCCCATGTTCGATGGGTCTAATCCGGTGGCATGGATTACCGGAGCAGAAATTTATTTCGAAGTTCATGGGACTTCTAAAGAGCTGAAGATTAAACTGACTCTATTGAGTACGGAGGGATCAACTATTCACTGGTTCAATCTCCTCCGAGAGATTGAAGTTGAGCTAACATGGGAGAAGTTAGAATCTAGCTTTAATCGACAGGTATGGCGGAAGAAGATTTGAGAACCCATTTGAAGATCTCTCTGATTTACATCAAACGGGCTCGGTAGACGAGTACATCAAAGCTTTCGAGTTCGTTTCTTCTTAGATGGGACGCTTACCGGAAGCATAATTCATGGGTTACTTCATGAGTGGGTTGCGCAATGAGATCCGGCGAAGAGTGCACACCTTCAGTCCATCCAACAGGTTCCAGATGCTGAAAATTGCATGGGCTGTGGAGGAGGAGTTGTACGGGGACCAAAGAAGCTATGAAACGTTTACTCGCCGACATTGGATCTGGAATCATAGAAGTGATGCTGGTTTTAGAAGCCATAATCGGGTTCACCCAGCACATAAGGAGTCGGACCTTGCAAATACCCTAGGTTATGGAACGGGTAGAGGACACGCCGGGTAGGGTCCAACCCGAGACCCGACGGGCCACCGCTTCCACACCAGATCGTCGAACCCAGGGGGGTTCTCACCCAGTGACACCGACCAGACGATTGGAAGGGGATCGAAGGACACCCAAGGAGAAAAATAGAGGATTGCCACACATTTCCTATGAAGAGTTGATGGATCGCAAGGCAAAAGGGATGTGCTTCAGGTGTGGAGAAAAATTTCACCCCCTACATCAATGCTCCGAAAGACAGCTACAGTTGTTAATATTGGATGACAATGAAACCTTAAACAATGATGGGGAAATCATAGCCATTGAAGGGGCGGATGTCAAGGATGAAGAGATTGCACTAGAATGCCGAGCTATGGGGGTGCTTGGGATACATAAGATAGTGTTATTGGAGAGCAAAACTATGAGGATTGAAGGAGAGATTCGTAGGTTTCCCATTGTAGTTTTGGTAGACAGTGGTGCAAGCCACAACTTCATTTCTCCTGGCAATGCCGTTTGGTTTAACCAATGCACCGACAACTTTTTAGGCTACAATGAATGATATTTTCAGATCTTTTCTTACAAAGTTTGTGTTGGTTTTTTTCGATGATATTCTGGTCTATAGTACAGATTGGAGTTCTCATCTTTCTCATTTATCCAGAGTCTTGGAGGTTTTACAGAATAACAACTTTGTGGCTAATCAACAAAAGTGCAGTTTTGGGAGACATACAATGGCATATTTGGGGCATATCATTTCAGGGGAAGGAGTAGCAGTGGATTCGGCTAAGATCAGTAGTGTGCTAACATGGCCTATTCCTAGGAATGTTAAAGTAGTAAGAGGATTCCTAGGCTTAACCAGGTACTATCGCAGGTTCATTATGAACTATGGGAAAATAGCTAAACCACTTACCGAACTCACTAAGACGGAAGGATTTCATTGAAATTCTGCCGCTTTAGAGTCTTTTGAGGCTCTCAAAAAAGCTTTGACAACATCCCCAGTCCTAGCTCTTCCTAATTTTTCCCAACCTTTTGAAATTGAATGCGATGCCTCAGGAAATGGAGTGGGAGCGGTCTTGATGCAAAACCGCAGACCCATAGCTTATTTTAGTACAGCTTTTTCAGCAGGGAACCTTTCTAAGTCACTCTATGAGAAAGAATTGATGGCTTTAGTGTTGGTAGTGAACCATTGGCGTCATTACTTGCTTCGGCGACCCTTTGTGGTTTATTCCGATCAGAAAAGTTTGCGTCATTTGTTGCAGCAAAGAATTACCACAATAGATCAGCAGTGCTGGATGTCAAAACTTCTGGGTTATCACTTCGAACTCATGTATAAACCAGGACCATAAAACAAGGCAACTGATGCTTTGTCACGGGTTTATGAAGAATGGGAATTTCAGACCAATGTGTCTTTTTCCAATGTGGGCAGAAGGTAAACAAATCCAGCAAGAGTTTCAACATGATCCGACACTGTGTAAAATTATCCAAGAATTGCAGCAGAAGCCAAACTCCAGATCTGGTTTCCCTTGGCATCAAGGGGTTCTTTTGCACAAAGTAAGGCTGGTTATTTCAGTTACATCCCCTTTGGCTCCAATCCTCCTTAAAGAATATCATTCTTCTCCGATTGGAGGCCATTTAGGATTTTTGCGCACTTATCCGTCCTATTGGATTGGAATGAAGAAGACTATCCAAGACTTTGTCAAGTCTTGTGACACATTCCAACGACAAAAATATGCTGCAACATCTCCCGGGAGTTTGCTACAACCCTTAGCAATTCCTAATCAGATTTGGGAAGATATTTTAATTGATTTCATCACGGGACTTCCAAGATCTAAAGGATTTGAGGCAGTGCTAGTTGTGGTGGATAGGCTCTCGAAATATGGCCATTTCATTCTCTTAAAGCATCCATATACTACTAAGAGTGTGGCTGAAGTATTTGCTAAAGAAATAGTGCGCCTACATGGAGTCCCTTTGTCAATCGTAAGTGATCGTGATCTTTTATTTGTAAGTCATTTCTGGAGAGAATTATTTCGCCTACAAGGAACCATGCTTAAAATGAGTTCATTTTATCATCCGAAAACGGATGGACAAACTGAGGTTCTCAATAAGTGTTTAGAAACCTACTTGAGATGTTTTGCTTCTGAACAACCTAAGCATTGGTCCTATTGGATTTCATGGGCTGAATTGTCGTATAATACAACTTTTCATATCTCTATGGGTTCAACACCGTTTGAGGTGGTGTATGGGAGGAAGTCACCTACCCTTGTGCGGTATTTGCAAGGTGAGACAAGAGTTGAGGCAATGGCTAGAGAATTACTGGATAGAGATGAAACCTTAAATCAGCTGAAGTACAATCTGCATAGGGCCAGGAGCAAATGAAGAAGTATGCTGACAAAAAAAGAACTCCTCAATCTTTTCAAGTAGGGGAGTGAGTCTTCCTAAAGCTATGCCCTCATAGATAGCGCACCGTGGCCAGATGCATCAACCAAAAACTAGTAGCAAGATACTTTGGTCCCTTTCAAATTCTAGACAAATTGGGAGCAGTGGCCTATAAACTCAAACTACCCCCCAACTCTAGAGCTCACCCAATATTCCATGTCTCACAACTTAAGAAGGCAGTGGGCAATTATTCGGTGGAGGCCTCTTTACCTGAAGGTATGGAAGTAGAATTGGAAGATATGGTGGAACCTGAATGTGTGCTGGCCAGCAGAACAGTTACTGCATTTGG
>JAOQMP010000209.1:28570020-28582337 GCA_027563575.1 Erythroxylum pedicellare | reverse complement strand
TGAGGGCTAGCTAAACCTCCCAATACTCCACTTTTCAGTATAGCATAACAGAATGAATGTTCTCTCTCCCCTAACAACATTTCATTCCCCTATCTAACTAACACACATATGACTCACCCCTCTGTAATTCCCTAAATTACCCTCACATACTTCCTGAATTGCTGGTCTTCGTAACCTTTCTTTTCTTACTGTATTGTTGCTGGAACTTGGTCTCAACAATACCCCCCCAAAAGAACCCACCTTGTCCTCAAGGTGGAAGGAAGGAAATTGATTGTTGATGAAGTCAAACTTCTCCCAAGTGGTCTCAAAATCTGGCAAATCTTTCCACTTAATTAGGACCTCCAGCTCTCCATTAATTCTTCTGCGAACTCCAGCAAGTGCTGTTGGTTCTACCTTTAGATGCATATCTTCATCGAAGAAAGAAGGCAAGGTTTGAGAGTGTGTAATAGGAATAGTAGCTTTCTTAAGTTGGGACACATGGAAGACGTCGTGAATCCTTGCAGTGGTCAGAAGTTGAACTTGGTAAGCTGCCTCTCCGATCTTGGCTGTAATTGGATAAGGGCCATAATACCTTGGACTAAGCTTTTCATTACTCCTGACAACTAGTGATTTGAGCCTGTAAGGCTGCAGCTTTAGATAAACCAAATCTCCCACCTCAAAAGCCATAGGTCTCCTCCTAGAATCAACATATATCTTCATCTGCTGCTGGGCTTTTAGCAAATTAGACTTCAATCCATCTAGGATTTGATTCCTGTCCACCAGTTGTTGATTAATTTCCTCCACTAGAGATCCTTCATCAGTATACTTGAAAAGAGTGGGTGGTTCTCTGCTATATAACGCCTTGAAGGGAGTCATGCCAATCGCACGACTGAATGTGGGATTAAACCAATACTTCGCCCAACTCAACCATTTAGGCCACTCTTTAGGGTGTTCACTAACAAAACATCTTAAATATGTCTCCAAACACCTGTTTATGACCTTCGTTTGACCATCCGTTTGTGGGTGATAAGTGGAACTCATGTGCAAGGTAGTACCAGATTGCTTGAACATTTCCTGCCAAAAAATACTCATAAAAAGTTTGTCCCTATTTGATACAATTATTTTGGGGAAACCATGAAGCCTCACTACTTCTCTAATGAAGATCGCAACCACCTGTTTAGCAGTGTAGGGATGTTTGAGAGCTAAAAAATGATGAATTTTGTTAACCTGTCCACAATGACGAAAATAGTGTCCACTCCCAAAGCCTTAGGTAGTCCGCTTATAAAGTCCATAGAAACTTCTTCCCACACTTGAGTAGGAATTGGTAATGGTTGGAGCAAGCCGACAGGTTTCAGAGCTGAGTATTTATTTTTCTGGCACACATTACAGCACATTATGAACTGCTTCACATCAGATTTCATTCCCCTCCAATAGACAACATTGGCCAACCTCTTATAAGTTCTGAAAAACCCCGAATGTCCCCCTATCGGAGTTGAATGGAACTCGTTGATCAGTTTTTGTATGTGAGGTCCCTCAGCAGGCAATACTAGTCTGTTTTCATATAGAAGTCGCGATCCTACCAACTTAAATGGAGGATGACTATTCGGCTGCAATAACAAGTCCTATATTATTTCTTTTAGCTTAGGATCCTGTTGAACCATGTCCTCCAGCTGGTTTAGTTCTTGATGATACCCCATGCTCAAAGCCATGCACTTAGATTCAGCCCTCCTAGACAAAGTATCAGCTGCCCTGTTCTTAGAACCAGGTTTATAAACTATGTCAAACTTGAATCCCAGCAATTTTGTGACCCATTTTTGCTACTCTTCCCCTAACAGCGTCTGATCATTCAAGAAATGCAAACTCCTTTGATCTGTTAGAATGGTAAAGTGCCTGCCCATTAGGTAATGCCTCCATTTCTAGACAGCGCACACTATCGCCATTAATTCCCTTTCATAGATAGGTTTCAGTTGGTTTCTAGCCGAAAATCCTTGGCTTAAATAGGCTATTACTCTGCCCTCCTGCATTAGCACTGCTCACCAGATGCATCCGTCTCAACAACAAATGGTTTGGAAAAATCTGATAGGGTTAGCACACGGGTGGTAGTCAGCATCTTTTTGAGTGTTTCAAATGTCTTATAGTTGAAAGAAAGATTTTTATTTCTAAAAAAAAATGTCTTTTTTTCTTTACATTCTATGTTCTCTCTTATATAACACTCTATACATATTCTAAGTAAGGCAACTAAATAATATTAGGAAATATATATTCTAAGTAAGGCAACTAACTAATATTAGGAAATATACAACTAATGCTGATTCTAAGGATCTAATTCTAGGGATTCTAACCATTATTCCTGATTTATGTTCACATGTAACAGACATTTACAACATTTAGGACTTTCGCCAAACACTTGGTCTGCATTTCTGTTTTGGGACTTTAGAGTACATGTCAACTTAAACACAGAATATAAGGAAATATGGTTTACAAAAAGAAGTGTTACAACTAGTATGTGTGTGAGTTTGTCTATACTTGTTTATATTATATGAGGTTTTAAATTGTGAAGCTTATTTTTAAATACTAAAATACTCTCTGCTGTACATGTTTAAATTGACTACTAGTTTGAATAGTCCAATAATTATACGAAGGTCTCTTATGTGCACTTTCCAAGTGAGCCATCAATCATTCCAATTGAGTTGGCCAAAAAAATACAAGGGCCATTCTTTGTCACCAAACCAAACTTCCAAAAGATGGGTCTAACTTTAGGAAAGACTAAGGATGGCAATGGGCTCGGCTGGGATTGACGGCGCCCGAGACAACAGCCCAAGATCGAGCCCGAATTTGACCCGATTTGTCGTAGCTAAATTTTTTTCTTTATAATTGTAAGTGCAAAACGATGTCGTTTTGCCTAGAAGGGTCGGGCCTC
This sequence comes from Erythroxylum pedicellare, assembly GCA_027563575.1. NCBI lineage: Eukaryota > Viridiplantae > Streptophyta > Magnoliopsida > Malpighiales > Erythroxylaceae > Erythroxylum > Erythroxylum pedicellare. The sequence continues at coordinate 28,579,438 of JAOQMP010000209.1, read as the reverse complement.
GGACCGAGTCGGGCTTGAACAGCCCAAACCTTGCCTCAGATCGAATCAGGCTCAAAAAATTGGGCCCGAGGCCCAATCAGACCGGGCCCAGTTGCCATCCCTAGGGAAGACGAAAAATTTTGGTGGGACTTAACTCTTATGTATACACATACCTTAAAACTAAATATTTTTGCAAACAAATCCTAAAATAAGAAAAATCATCTAATTACGAATATACACAAATATTCACCCCTAAAAGATAGGAAAGAAAATATGTACACACCCTAATTTTATGCACAATCCCAATACCTCACCCCACGCAACTTGGAAAGTAGACTATCAAACTTTCGTTTGCTTAGAGCCTTCGCAAGTTTGAGACATAAATGGGTTTAATATTACCCTTTGTAATCTCGTCTTGCACAAAATGACAAGCAACTTCAATATGCTTTGTGTGTTCATGATAAACTGGGTTATTGGCAATCTGAAGGGTTGATTGACTGTTACAATATAGCTACATTGGACAAGAATGATCAACTCCAAAAGGAGATAGCAACCCTTTCAACAATTTTAACTCAAAAGTAGTAGTGGCCATAGAGCGATACTCGGCTTTGGCAGATGAACGAGAGATTCTAGACCGCGTTTTAGTCTTCCATGAGATTGGAGAATTTCCTAACAACAAAAAATAAGTTGTTAAGGATTGTCAAGTGAGAAGACAACTAGCCCAATTAACATCAAAGTATCCATACAAACGTAAATCATAATTGGTACGTAACAAAATTCTGTGACTTAGATTTCCTTTCAAATATTGAATGACATGCTAAGTTGCGTTCCAATGCTAAAGTTTTGGATTCTGCATGAATTTCAACAAGATGTGAATATGATAAGATAAGTGGGGATAAGTAATGGTCAAATAAATAAGACGTTCCTCAAGTCATCTATAACTTGTCGAGTCTTTCAAATTTACTCCATCAACAAGAGCCAACTAATGATTTTGTTCAATGGGAATGGTAGTTAGTTTTGCACCAACTAACCCACAATTAGATATAACGTCTAAAGCATATTTTCATTGAGAAAGAAAAAAACCATTGGTATTCTGCATTGCCTCGATACCCAGAAAATTTTTCAAATTTTCAAGATCTTTCATTTGAAAACAATGATTGAGATAATCCTTGAATTCTGGTATAACACGTGTTGTTTTCAGAAATAACAATATCTTCAACATAAATCAAGATATTCAATTTCGTGTCATGGACTCAAAGTGTGAAAAGGGAATAATTTGAATACGTTATTGGAAGCCCTAAACTTTCAAAGCTTTAAATAGTTTAGAAAAGCAACACTTGGGAGCCTATCTTAAGCCATATAAAGATTTGTTGACACATCGCGACTGAGCCTCAAAGCTAGGTGGCAGTTTCATATATACTTTTTCCTCCAAGTCTCCATGTAAGAAAATATTATGAACATCCATCTGATGAAGTTCAAGATTCTTCGCAACAACCCCAGCTAGGAAGGTTTGAACTGTCACCATCTTTGTTGTGGGAGCAAAAGTCGTGTTATGGTTGATTCCTTTAACCTGCCTACTCTAATGAATCACCAACCTTGCTTTATGTCATTCAATGGTACCATCCAAATTATATTTAATTTTGTATATCCATTTATATCTAATTGATTTCTTTCTTGGAGGCAGATCTTCTATCGTCCAAGTACCATGTCTTCTAGAGCTTGAATCTCTTCTTTTATTGCATCTCCCAACTTCTCATCTTTATTAGCCTCAGAAAATGAACTTGGCTCATATCCTGCATCAATAGCTGCGAAAGACCCACGATGTTCTATAGAAAATTGGTTACAATTAACAAAGTGTGGAATAGTATAGCGTGTATTTAAGGATTTTGATCGGAGGAGTTCTTGACCCGATGCCTACGACCAAGGAGCTCATTTGCTTCATCAGTGCCCTACTGTGGAACACAATTATGTTTTGCTCCCTCCGTGTTCTCGACTTCTTGTTGTACCTCATTCGCTTCTCCAAGATCTTATTCTCTCGTTGTCATTTCCCAATTGTATATTTTGAGAATTCAAGTTACCCCTTCTAGCACTAACTCGATTGTCTACATTGTTCCCTTCATCATCAACTGAATCAAGAGACCTCTTCGGTGGTCCTATTTTTCTTTCACTTACCACACTGGTATTAGCAAAAAGAAAGGCGTTCTCCATAAATTTCACGTCTCGTGAAACAAAGTACTCATCACTGTCAATATCATACAATTCCCATCCTTTTTCCCACAGGGGTATCTGACAAAGACACACTTTCGACTTCGGCTAGCAAACTTATTACTTCCTCTATTATCATTATGAGCATAACACATGCTTCCAAGTGTTGGAATATGCATGTTTAGGTCCTTAATGCCAAACATCTTATGAGGAGTTTCCCAAATTAGTGCAAAAGGTATTCGATTAATTAGGTATCTTGCAATAACTATACATTCTCCCCAAAATTTGACAGGCAAATTTAAAATATGATGATGTTTCCTCTCTAACCTTCCATTTTGCTAAGGAGTCCGACAAATTGAGGTTTGATGTTGTTGGTTAATGTTGTTTCTTATCATTCTTATCTTATGGATTCTGCTATATCTTAAAGATTATGATTGATATATCTCCCAATAAATGTAGGAGATACTTATTCCCTAATTATAGTAAGAGGTATCCGGTATCAATAAATTTTAGGAAATCTAGTTTTAGGATTTCAGGTCTCTAATCTATATAAGAGGGAGCATTGTACATACTTGTATTATCATACAATTCCAGTAAATACAGAAATATATTCTTTACCCTAAATTCAACTCAATCAATTGTGGCTAGATCAAGTGCTAAGGCAGAGTTTAGAGCTATGGCTCAAGTGCTAAGGCAGAGTTTAGAGCTATGGCTCATAGTATATGTCAGCTCTTGTGGATGCGTATCATCCTCAATGATTTGAAAGTTAGGTGGCAAGGACCTATGAAGCTCTACTATGATAATAAGTCAGCTATCAGTATTGCTCGCAACCTGGTACAGCATGACAAAACTAAATAAATTGAGATTGATAGGCATTTTATTAAAGAAAAATTGAAAAATGGGCTTATTTGCACCCCATACATTCCCACTACCAAACAAATGGCAGATGTATTAACTAAACGGTTGGCAAATGCACAATTTCAAGATGTTATAAGCAAGCTAGGAATGCAAGACATCTATCCACCTACCAGCTTGAGGGGGAGTGATGAAAATCATTGCAGTGATTTAGGAGAAATTATTTCCTAATCATAAAATAGGAAACAAGAGGATATCCTGGATATTTAGTTTAGGCAATTGCTATAAATAGGCGATATTGTAGAGGAGTCGGGACTCTAATATCATGAAGAAAAAAGACAAAATAATTCTTCCTTAATTTTTCTGTAAATAGTACGAGGAATATATAGAACAATACAGTCGTAGTTACTTCCTTAAATTAAGAAGAATATTTATTCTCTGACTAATAGAAATTCAACTAATTAATAGAATATCAACTAATTATCTAAAGAGAATCGGCTAATTATAATTAGCTGATTATTTCTATCATATCAACAATACTAAAAGCATTGGTTTACAAATTCTGCTTCACATATGCTAAGAAGGCCCAACAGTAACTCTATACCCAACTTGTCCCTTTTATGCACCATTGAATTTAGGTGGCTCTTCAATCTAGTTCTTTACAAAAACAAGTACCCCTTGTTTCTAAAAAATGAAGCATCCCTTCAACATAAAGATGATATCATGATTGCCGCATCCCCAAAGGAGCTTTGCTCAAATAGAACCAGTTTAGAGCTCCATTCTGAAGCACTAAAACTTAATTTCTGGTTAAATCAGTTCTAAAGACAAAGTCTACATTGGATGAGCACATTTAAAGCAATCAAACAGCTCTCACCACATTTTGATTAACTAAAAGTGCTTTTCTTTTGCTCCATACAATGATAAATTAGTTAGGACATAAGGATTTTCATTTATGCAAGCATATCTAAGCCAAACATTGTGACAATCAGATGAGTCATCATCCAAGTGTTTCAGCAGTAAAGATATCCTCAATCATGTTCCAGAAAGACAAAGATAATGGATCATTAAGTACAAGTCTTAACCATGCACCATTCGGTCTTGTTTCAAAAACGTTGAGATGTGTTAATGCAAATTCAAAGCAGTCTACTACAACAAAAACAACCCAATAAAAATCTCGCTGACAAATTCAAGGCATTCTATTTAAGGGAAAAAATAATTAAACATGAGAATACTTACCCCCAGCACTTTCTCCAGCATAGCTTCATCAACAATTAGAGGTGAACGAACCCTAAATGTGCTGGAGATTTCATGATTGTTTTCAACCATGGGGATGACTTCCATTTCCACCTCAGCCCCACTAGCAAGTCTGTTCTCCAACAATGGGGAAGTAATTCGATGCATATCTTTACTCAATGGAGTAGCTTGTTCTTGTTCTGCAACTACTACAGCTGCAGCACGAGCTAAGGAAGCCAAATTTCTTTCCAGATTCCTCACACCAGCCTCTCTAGTATATCCCTGGATGACAAGATTCACCATAGCCTACCACAATGGAAACCATTAATGACATTCATGTGTAACATGTGAAAAAATAACCATTCATGACATTCATGCATAACGTGTGAAAAAATATGTAAAATTTACAGTAGTTTGTTTCTCAGAGCATGGACCTAAGTTGAGGAGATATTTTTAATTGTATTATATGTGAGAAACGTACGGCTCTGAAACATGAACATGCGACCAAATAATCATAGAAGTGAGTTTGAGATAAATATGAAGAACAAAAACTGAATAATCATTCTTTTCATGTAATTAAACCGAAGCATCAAACTGAATGTAGATGAAGTTAGGTTCAGTGGGTGACAAAGAAATGCAAATCCATTGTCACATCCCTATTTTCATGTTTAAAGCATTACGATGTGGCTTTGTCACAAATCTGTGGCATAATGATCAAAAGTCAAGATCATAAAAACATAAGGACACGATAAATGCATCTAATCGTGGAAAGACACCTACATATCTAGTAAATATCCTATCTAAATTTCCATTTTTAGCTTTCAAAAAGAAAGTCGTGCTAAGTGATAAATTGATGAGCATTTAAACCATTAAATAATGGGAGAAACATTCTCACAGCAATTCAAAGTACTTTTCAGTTTGACTCACCATAATAAGGAGAGAACTCGATTTTACATCAAAAGAAGTTAGACTACAACAATTTGTTGTGAAGGACTAAATTGGTATACCATTCTAGTTTTGTACCTCTGGGATTTGAAGGAACTCAGAGCTCAATCCATGCTCATCCAAAACTCGTGGAATCAAATGCCTCATGGCTATTCTTAGTTTTTCTTCAGGTGTATATCCAGGGAGCTCAATCACTTCCATCCTATCCAAAAGTGGAGGGGGGATAGGTTGCACCCTATTTGCTGTTGCAACAAAGATTACCTTTGAAAGATCAAAGGGTACATTTAAATAGCTATAGAAATTAAATCAAGGGAACACTGTTGCAAACATGCTTATGACAATGAATGGTGAAATGACCAATGTAATCAAATCAAATCAAATAGAAAGCTACATATATGAACCCATAACTAATGATTCCTTCTGTGAAATTGTTGGGGAGATTCAGAAATTAAAAATCCATCAACTTAGATAAAGGAAAGGCATATTCTTAATAAAATAATGATTATCTAAAACATAGTACAATTTCACCCCAAAATTAAGACTAAAAAAGACATCCGGTAGAAAAAAGGATACTGATCATTAAATGTTTTATTTTGCTCAGGATCAAGAACCTCCAACAGAGCTGAAGCTGGATCGCCACGCACATCAGAACCAGTCTTGTCAATCTCATCTAGAAGCATGACTGGATTGCAAACTCCAACTCTCTAGAGCAAATAGGTCATAAAGAGATACATTAATGCGCCAACCTAAACACCCAACAGATAAGCACACAAAAAGAAACTGTGCAACAAATATCAAGTAAGTAAAGAAGTTTACATCATTGGACAAATATTTTCCTAATTTTATATATTTCAAAATTATATTCAATATGCCAAGCTAATAAACTTCAAAATTTTCCAATTACTGTCTAAACACGATGTATCAATGACCAAAAGAAAACTCATCATCACGAATTTGGCTTAATTATGTACAAGGTCTAGGCAACCACAAAGAAGGAAGTCTCCATGAGTTAAAGTAAAAGATAACTATGAGATAGAGGAACTAGAATTACTATTGCAAACTTTAATATCACTACCATGCATTCTAAACTGAAACATAACCAAATGTAACAATATTTATTTAGTTTCAAAAGTAAAAATACAATACATGTGAATCTTACAGAGAGACATGCACAACTTCTAGGTCAAAAAGTAAAAATACAAGACATTTGAATCTTACAGAGAGACATGTAGAACTTCTAGGTTAAGTATAAAAAGAAATTGTTTATATTTATACCACAAATGACCTAAAGATTTAGACTTCAGACTTAATAATTGGGAAAAAATGGTACTAACAAAATTTGAGATTGAGAAAATATTTTCTATATTATATTCTACAAGTGTACAAGAGGGTCAATTATACAAGTTACCCTAAAAGAAAAAAAGAAACAAGAATGATAAGATCTCATGATTATGGAATATCCTAACTAAATAGAAAAAACATATAATTAGATCTCAAGATTATAGGATATCCTAATTAAATAGGAAAATACTAGCCTAATTACAAAATATCCTAAAAAGATTTTTAAAAATTATAAGATAGTTAACCTAGCCATAAGTCATATTTTTCCATGCTTTCCTTCAAGCTGGTGAATAGGTATTTTCCATTCCCAATTTAAATACGATATTCTCAAAACTTGAACTACTTAATCCCTGGATAAGTATATCAACTAATTGGTTCGTTGTAACCACACAACGTGTGCAAACCAAACCACTCTCCAATTTTTCTTTTATGAAGCATCTATCAACTTTGATGTACTTCATTTGGTCATATTGCATCGAGTTATGAGCTCTACTAATTGCATATTTATTATCATACTAGTCTCATTGGACCATCTCAACTAACCTTCAAGTATTCTAAGATAATTTTCAACCAAAGTAGTTCACACACACCTTAAGCCATTGCTCAAAATTTTGCATCTGCACTAGATCGTGCTACCACATTTTGCTTCTTAGTTATCCACGACACAAGGTTCCCACCAAGAAAAGTGCATATTGCACGGTTGATCTCCCGTCAACAATCAATCTTGTATAATCAACATTTGTATATGCCTGAAGCACTAGAGCTCCATTTCTTTTAAGCAGAATACCTTTTCCTGGTGTCCCTTTGAGATACTACAACGCTTGGTGAATTGCCTGCAAATAAAGTTCTTTCAAGATGTTGACTAGAGTTATTAGAATTGATTTTGTATTAATTAGGATTGATCCTGTATTGATATGTTTATTATTGCTCCTATAATCTCTCCTATAATTGAGAGATTTTCTATAGTTAATAGCTAGATTACTTCCTAAATAGTCCTAGGAAGTTTGTATATAAACCTAGCTATTCCTTGTTCCCATGTACAGAAATATAGTGAATACAAATAAACACTTTCAACATGGTATCAAAGCCCTATCTGATTTAGGGACTGTTGTTTTTATTTTTCCGGTTGTTTTTCACCGGCTGAGTTTGTACTCGCCCCAACCAGCAATGTTTTTTTTCTCACCACCCTCCTAGATAGCCTCAGCAGTGACCGGCGACCACCACCATGAAGGACCCGATGTCAACCGGACCTCCACGCGCCGCCATGCACCGCCACAGCGTCCTGCCGTTTCCGCGTGTGGGCACCAAGTGCCGCCCTCCTGCCGGAATTTTACCGTCGTTTTTTCTCCATTGGGGTCGCCGGCCTCTTGCCTCTCCATTGGGGGTGTCACGTGCAACATTTAACCATCTTTCAGTACCTTTGCTCTCTTGTCTTCTTTTAGTAATTTTTTATTCCTGGTATTTTTTTGCCCACATATCCTATTTTTTGGAGATTCTGATTAATACTGGAGAAGATGGAGGGAAATAAGGTAATTATGTCGAGTTTCGATAATCCTTCACTTCAAATTAGTCCCGTAAAACTTGATGGAACTAATTATCTGGCTTGGTCAAGATCCTGTTTGTTGTTCATCAAAGCTAGAGGATTGCAGGGTTACATTACTGATGACAGTAAGAGACTCGACGTCAATACTTCGGATTATAATCAGTGGGAGTCCGAAAATTCACTCGTCATGTCTTGGCTCATAAACTCAATGAAACCGGAGATTGCTCGGACATACTTGCTACTTGATACAGCAGCAAAGATATGGAAAGCTGCTTCTTTGACCTATTCTCAAATAGGTAATAAAGCTCAAATTTTTGATCTTCGTAATAAATTGCATAACACGAAGCAAGGAGATATGACTGTATCACAGTATTTTGCGGAGTTATGTGGGTTGTGGCAGGAATTAGACTATTATCAGGACTTTCAAGCAGAATGCTCAAAAGACGCTGCTAGATTTCAGAAAATGATAGAAGAAGATCGGGTATTTGATTTTTTAGCAGGTCTTAACCCCGAGTATGATCATATCCGAGGAACAATTCTTGGAAAAGATCCCTTTCCTTCTGTTCAGCTTGCACATTCTCTAGTACAACAAGAAGAAAGTAGGCGAAATGTTATGCTATATACACCTGTTATGGAAAAAGCAGGATTAGTAGCAAGTTCTACTGAAAAGTCGAAACCTGCAAGTACCTCATCTAATAAGGATCACTTACACTGTGATTATTGTGGAAAGTCAAGACATACCCGGGAAACCTGTTGGAAATTGCATGGAAGGCCTAATCAGAGTCGTGGGAAACGAGGTGGCTCCGTGGTAAGGGGTCAGGCTCATTTGGCTGATGGAACTGAAGTGTCCGAAACATCGTTAGCAGGGGGATTATCCAATGAGGAACTTCAGGCTTTAAGACAGCTTCTCTCAAAAGCAGACTCTGCTTCCACAATTGGTTCATCAAACCTTGCCAAATCAGGTATTGAACACTACAATTCTAAAGATAATCCTTGGATTATAGATTCTGGAGCTAACAGACATATGACAGGCTCTCAAAAAAATTTCTTAACATACTCTCATGGAAACAACAGAGATAATGTTAGAATAGCAGATGGGTCTTTTACTCCCGTATCTGGTACAGGTTCTGTTAACTGTACTCCCAATATTACCCTATCTTCAGTACTTCACGTACCTCGCTTTCCTATTAATCTTCTCTCTGTCAGTTCCATCACTAAGGCTCTTAATTGCAAAGTTGAATTTTTTCCTGACTATTGTGTTCTTCAGGACCTTCACACAGGGCAGAGGATTGGAACTGGTAGACTGCAGGATGGCTT
>JAOQMP010000209.1:28556425-28569920 GCA_027563575.1 Erythroxylum pedicellare | reverse complement strand
TAGTCCTAGGAAGTTTGTATATAAACCTAGCTATTCCTTGTTCCTATGTACAGAAATATAGTGAATACAAATAAACACTTTCAACACAAGATATGCATGAGTTAACTTATCACATTCGCAACATATGCTAGCCCTTTATGAGACAAATAAACGTGCCTCCATAAGTAATTCATATATTTTCCTGTCTACTCCAACATCTTCATCTACCTTTCCATGTTTAATGTTTAGATCAAATGGAGTACTTGCTGGTTTATAAATTGTATTGCACTTTTCTCTGAGGAGATCAATAACATATGTTTGTTGAGAGATAAAAATACCCTGACAAGAGTGATCTACTTCAATGACAAGGAAATATTTCACTTTCCTAACTCCTTAATCTCAAATTCCTTATACTAACATTGACTTAGAGACTATCTTGCCTTGTTATCTCATGCCACTATTATTATGTCATCAACATAGACTAATAGTGTTGTGACCCCCTATGAAGGTAAGTGTTTGATGACCAAAGTATGATCCTTTGGCTCTATCTAAATTGTATAGCTATTATCACTCTTCTAAATCTCTCAAGTCATGTCATGGCAACTATTTTAGTTCATACAAGGCTTCTTCAACTTACAAATAGTTTGATTAGCCAAATTATTCTTATAACCTGCTTGCACTTCCATGTAGATTTCTTCCTCAAGTTCTCCATGCAAAAATGCATTCTTGAGATCAAATTGTTGTGATTCCCAACCATAGGTAGTTGAAGATAAGAGAACTCTAAATAGTATTTGTTAGGAAATATCCAGTTGGATATCTCCTTGATATTTATTGACTCCTAAAAGTTAGCAAATCAGATCATTTAGGATATTATGTACAGATATTAATTTCCTAGAATAGTCGTCTCTATTTCTATATATACCTGTACCTATGTATTGACCTAGCAATTGAGAATAATATACATCTATTCAGAATTTCTGCATGATATTAGAGAACACCTGAACAGTCCTAAACCCTAGCTGCTACCTACTGCCTCTAATCCTATCCATCTATGTCAACCATGTCCGACATTGTTGAATCCTCTAACCCATCTATTCAAACGCCTCCTCCTCACAATCGTACCTCAAATTCTCATTCCACTCAAATCACTACTATACGACTGAATGGAGAGAATTTTCTTCGCTGGTCCCAATCAGTTAGAATGTACATCCATAGTAGAGGCAAGATTGGATATTTGACTGGTGAAAAGAAGGAACCTACGGTTGATGATCCTACACACGGAATATCGGATGTTGAAAATTCTATAGTTATGACATGGCTGGTAAATTCTATGGATGAGGATATTAGCTCCAACTATATATGTTACCATACAGCTAAGGACTTATGGAACAACGTGAATCAGATGTATTCTAACTTAGGAAACCAGTCCCAAGTGTATGAACTAACTATCAAACTGGGTGAGATCCACCAAGGTGAGGACAATGTTACTAAGTACTTTAATTCTTTGAAACGTTTGTGGCAAGACTTAGATTTGTTTAATGAATATAAATGGAAATCCTCTGATGATTGTAACTATTTTCCAAAAATAGTAGAGGATAACCGAATTTTTAAGTTCTTAATTGGACTTAATCTTGAGTTTGATGAGGCTAGAGGCAAGATTATTGGAAGACAACCACTTCGATCCATTGGGGAAGTCTTTGCAGATGTCCGGCGTGAAGAGAGTATATGGTTTGTGATGCTTGGCAAACGAAATCCTACACCTACTATTGAAAACACAGCCTTAATTGTTGGGAATGTTGCTGGTCATACTAAGAAGACTGAGGAAAAGTCACAGGTTTCGTGTGACTATTGCAATAAAGCTCATCATACCCGTGAAACATGCTGGAAACACCATGTAAAGCCTGAAAATTGAAAGGGATCGCATGAAGGAAAATTTAATAAAACTTCAACTCACTATAAATCAAGTAAAACTCCATCAGTCCATGAGGCAGATGCTGGACAAGTCTCTCAAGAGCAGATTAATTACATCCTGAAGCTACTGAAACCCAAATTTGAATCCTCAAGTGCCCTTAATGCTTCTGTTGCGTAAACTAGTGGTGATTTTAATGCCTTATCATGTTCCTTTCCATACAATTTCGCTCCTTGGATCATTAATTCAGGAGCATCTGACCATATGACCTGTTCTTCCAATTTATTTGATACTTATGACCCTTGTTCTGGCCATGAAAAAAATCTGTATAACAGATGGATCATTTTGTTGGAGCTGGTAAAGGTTCAATAACTCTATCCTCTAATATCTGCCTTAAATTTGTCCTTCATGTTACAAAACTAGCTTGTAATCTGCTATCTATGAACAAACTAGCCCTTGACTCTAATTGTACCTTTACATTTTTTAACTCATATTGTGTCTTTCAGGAACTAACTTTGAGGAAGATGATTGGTAGTGCTAAGTTGATAGTGATGACAACTTGAAGAATAAAGGTGGTCATGGCTTAAGTAGTATTTGTTCTACCCCTGCTAAAGAATAGATTTACTTCGGCATAATAGATTAGAACATCCTAATTTCTCTTATCTCAAAAGACTATTACCTCATTCGTTTAAATATATGGATTGTTCAAAACTTCATTGTGAGCATTGCATTTTATCCAAAAGTCATAAGATTATTTACCCTACAAAACCATATCAACCCTCCAAACCATTTACTTAATTCATAGTGATGCTTGGGGTCCATCCCGTGTTAAAACCCATTTCCTAAAAAGAATGGTTTGTGTTGACAGATATGGAAGTGTTGACAGATATGGAATGTGTATAATTAGGATTATGCCTTAATTATTCTTCCTTAATTAGTTCTTTCTTAATTAGGATATTTTCTTCTTTATATTCATATGTATATGCCTTGTAATCATACATAAGTGAATAAGAAAAATCTTCAGTTTGTAATTTCTATCAATGATCATACTCGACTATTTTGGGTCTATTTGATGCGTGAAAAATCTGAAGTTGCTCAAATCTTTCAAAATTTTTATACCAAGATTGAAACTCAATTTCACGCACACATTGGCATACTTCAGTCTGACAATGGTACCGAGTATTTTAATGAAGTCCTTGGAAAATTTCTTAAGTTTAAAGGTATTGTTCACCAATTTACATGTGTTAATACTCCTCAACAAAATGGTATTGCTGAGAGGAAAAATAAACATTTACTGGAAGTCTCTCGGTTCATTATGTTTACAATGAATGTGCCAAAATACCTTTGGAGTGAGGCTGTTTTGACTGCATCATACTTAATTAATCGAATGCCCATCCATGTTTTGACTGCATCATTATGCTACACCCTTAGATGTGTTTAAACAATGCTTTCCTAAAAATCGGCTTTACTCTTCCTCTTCGAGTCTTTGGGTGTACAATGTATGTTCACAACCCGACTAGGGGAAACTCAAAAATAGATCCAAGAGCTAAAAAATCTGTCTTTATTCCTAGTCAACGAAGTTATAAGTGCTACAACCGTTTAACACAAAAAATTGTTGTCTTCGTGGATGCCACATTTCTAGAACATCAAAAAAAATTCCTTCAGGGGGAGAACTCTAATGAAGAAGAAAATTTTTGGGAAGCTACTATTACTCCCAACCCCCTACCTACTCTTTAACATTATTAGACCTAAACCTTTTGATGTTAACCCCAAGGATTGACATCAATTTTGTTTTTGTCAAAGTTGTGAATAAAAGATCTTACCGATCTAAACTCTAATTGCTTGAGACCACCTAAGTCCTTAGGTGTCCATCTTGTTGAACTTTGTTAGAATTTTCAATAAGGATAGAGTGTAGAGCTTGTTAACAAGCATTGGGCTTGGGTCAACCATTGCCAAAATGACTAGAACTAGTCATTTAGATAGTTGACCCTTACCGCTTATAAACCCTTTAACATTGTCATGTTTAGTTAATATGGGATACTCTAATAAACTTCAACAACATAGGCCTGGTCATTTTTTCTTGGTTGATCTCCTCTCTGTCCCCACTCTCATACTGGAGATTTTTCATGAAGTTTTTAACACTTTTTGTGGTATGCATGCCTTCTTATAATAAATACACCACAATTTATAACGATAATAGAAATTTTCATAATTTGTGGCCGAATTATAGCAACATAGTAGAGTTATTTGTGTTTTGTGGTTCAAGCATCAAGTTTCTTCTACTTTCCTCTACACAAACTAAGCCCACAATCTCGATAAAACACAAAACTTCATGCCTACCAAGAATTTGGATTCTGACTTGGTCAAATTCCAAATTAAGTCCAGCCAAGAAATTATAGACTATCTTGCTCAAATAAAGCCTTTTAAAATAGGCGCATCTTCAAGACCTTTAGTTTTTAAAACAACCTCCTACCAGAGGGATTTCAACTGATTCGCATATTCAGTAATCACCCTACTCCATTGTTCTGCAACCATAGTCTTTACCTTGATCTCGTACACTTAGGTCGTGTCTCTAACCTTAGAATATGTCTGTTGGAATGCATCCCAAATATCTTTGGTAGTGGGCAAAAATATCCAGTGACATAGAGTTCTATAACACAATAATTATGGAATCTTCTTCATCCCATGCTTCAAACCAAGGATCCTCTAGTTTTAGCCTCGCACTTATAAGATGGTCGATCTTCCCTTTCCCTTTTAGTATGTTGCCAACGAGTTCAGATCATTTAAGGTAATATTTTCTATTCAACTCGTATGCAGCCTGGATTTTTATGCAATTGACTAAAATGTTGATATTGAAAAATCTCCTCTAATCATGCTATAATTGTCATCTCTACTACTAATCTCTAGCAAATTAAGGTTGATTGCTTAAGGAAACAAAATACTAGCAACGAAGGCTGGTCAGCATCACAAGACTGTCAACAATGAAGGCTAGACACTCGAATTAATTTTTCCTAGCAATTCAAAACCTTACAAGTTTGATGACACGATAGAATTTGAGATTTGAGAGAATATTTTCTGCATTACTTGCTGATAAGTGTACAAGAGGATAAATTATATACACGTTACCCTAACAACTGAAAAGGAAATAAAAATAATAAGATCCCTAGAATATTATAAACAAATAGGATAATCAGATCCCATGATTATGGGATATCCTAACTAAACAAGAAATCATAAAAGGATATGAAAATCCTAAAATAGTTGTGTTTTTCCCACATAAACTACATAGGTAACTACCTAGTTACAAAATATCCCATAAAGATAAAAAATAATTAATTTAGCCATAAATAATGTTTGCCAACAAGCACCAACCAGTCGACAATTATATGTCCTTTATCAAAGCTAGTAAACATTATTGCGTCTTGAGGGCTCAATATTATAAAGCATAATAATACTTTTCCTATAAAATGAAAGATGTCAATAAAGGACTAGGTAAAAAATAAGTCCACTTTCCTACAATGATTGTAAACCTAGAGAATACTCCACCTGATGTCAATACAAGACTAAGTAAAGAAATAAGTCCACTTTCCTCTAATGAGTGTAAGCCTAAAGAATACTCACACTTGGAAGTAGGTGGAGAAAAAAAAAAAGAATGATAAGAGTTCAATAAGCATTATATATGAAACAAGATCTACCTTTAGTCCATCAATGAGGCGTCCTGGCATGCTTCCAATATACGTTCTCCTATGGCCTCTTATATCGGCCTCATCCTTGACACCACCAAGGGATATTCGAACAAATTTTTTGCCCAAGGTAGCAGAAATAGATGATGCCAAAGATGTTTTCCCAACACCAGGTGGGCCAACAAAACATAATACTGGGCCTCTTGCATCTGGTTTTAGCTGCAATAGTAATATCGATTCAATGAGTATAAACATCAATTGAAACTGACATTAGAGATTTGAAGGAAACAACCAATAGAATAAACTTAACCTTTCGAACAGCTAGATATTCAATGATTCGTTGCTTAACCTTGACCAGACCATAATGATCACTGTCAAGACGTTCTTGTGCAGCTTTCAGATCCAATTCCTCTTCTTCAGTAGCCTTCTGCCAGGGAAGATCAGCAAGAAGCTCCAAATAAACACGTGAACTATTGTAGCCAGGTTGTTGAGGTTGCATTTTCTTAAGCCTCCTAAAATTTGTAAAATCCATCCCAGCAGAAATCATTAGCAATAATAAAATAGTAATAGGTATGAGATACTTTATTATCAATCATATCAAAGTAGTGCTCCAAGAACAAACGCACAACCTGACAAAGATTATCAACACAATTCTTTTATTATAGAAAATGCATTCACAACATATGTAGGGTTGCTAATTATAGACCCAATTTCTTCACATCCTTTAATAGATTAACACAAGTCAGACTTATGCTACTACCCCATCTACATAGGCTAAAAATGATAAACCTCTGTTAAGAAAGAATCTTCTACACATACTACAACACTACTTTCACATTCAACAAAATTTGAAGCAAAATTAGTCACTCGAAGAATAGCATGGACTGAAAGGTAAAAAAACAATCTGAATCACAAGAGTGGAATAAATCTAGCTTACAAATAGAACACTAGGTGGAAGATCATTGATCATACTATCCATCGAGATGAAATGGATTGACCAAGATATGTTGGAATAGATGTTGATAATAATGCAAGGAGTTTTTGCAGCCAAGCACCCAATGTAGCACTTCTCCAATTCAAATCAACCATTAGTGTTCAAGTTATTTAGAGAAACTGCTAAGTTGTTGTAGGTCTAAACAGTTTCGATAAGGTTGTTGTCAATTGTATACTTTTCACCAATGCTAGTAATTTATTGAAAGTAGATACCAATTAAATGGATTCCCAAGTAAACATCGAAGTATCCATGCAAGTTGTAGTCCTTCTTGCTCTTTGAAAGGAATTGTTGTTTTGTTCTTTTAGGATTACTTCCAAATCTAGTTAACTATCTTGATAGTCTAGTTGTTTCAAGAAAGTTTCATGCAATTGTTCATGCTACAGATATATTGCATTTGATAAAATATCAGCTACCACATCTTCATGTAAGATTTAGAATCCTTTCTACTCTAAACAATACCTCAACTCTCTCTGAGCATGCTTCCAAATATTTGAAGGCATTCCTGCACTTTGCATTTTTCTTTCTATGGCAGCCATATCATCCTCATCATCATCATTGTCACCAAGCTCTTCCTTTATAGCCCTCATCTAGAATATAATTCAAATGGATTGGCACAAAAAAGTGGAATAATTAATAGCAGCCAAATTTTAAACTAAGAACCAAACATTAGATCTTGAGCATCAAGACATCAACAAACTTCCAAGTCATAAAAATGTATATTGACACATTTATCTATAACATGAAGCTACTCACCAAAACCTAGTTCAACTTAATGGACATACTTCCATAATACCTCATGACTGAAAAAACCATCAACATCACCTCTTAGTTAAATGAATTAAATACAATGACAAATTTGAAGCCCATCAATCAAATTTATGTGTGTTTTTAGTATTTCCATATCAACAAAAGCTTAACACTTTTTTCCTTCATTCTCTATTCCAAAGCTAATATAAAAGTATGCACTTAACCTCCTAACTTTCTAAGGACAAGAAAAAGGAGATCCACAGGAATGATTTCTTTTTTCTTAAAATTATATATCCAACAACTGAACAAAAATATAAACAGATGACAAACATATGCTTAACCCAAAAGAGAAAAGAAAACTTTGAAATTACTACAGCGACATGTCTAAAAGTCAAAAATGCTTCGACAAGTGACTATGTGCTAAGGAGACAGATAATGTTAAAGTCACAAAGAATAGAGGTCCATAATTTATACACTTTAATAGACCAACCTTTTTCGAAGAAACTGCCAAATAGAAATCCTTCGTAAAAAAGACCACTTCTGTTGCAGAAAAGTTACCTGCTGGCGTAGAAGGAACTCTTTCTGTGATTTTGATAATTGTCCCTCAACCTTTTGTGTTATCTTCTCTGCCACACGTATTGACTGTCACAAGTAAAAGTGACTCCATAAAAACTAGGCCAGAGACCAAGATACAGTAGATACCTAAATTTAAATGCCACCAAGATTAGCTAGCAGTATCAAAATAACCACCTGTAAATGCCTGTCAACCAGCTCAGTAGCTTTTGAGAGCCTTACTTTCATATCAACTGAATCTAACATTGCTAGCTGCTCTTCAAAGCTTATCTCAAAACTAGCAACAAATATATCTGCCAATTTGTGAACAGGAACAGTTTCCAGAAGAACCTTTGTCTTGCCGCCAGTTTTTTGCTTCTAGGAAAGAAAGCATGAATAAATAAAAGAATGCTTAAGCATCAAAGCTATGTGAAATCAAAATTTTCCAACTAAGAAAAGAACAAAATTAGTTTTTTGTAAATCACAATAGAGAAAGAAATCATAAGAAAAGAGTAAGTAGCTATGCCATATGCATTTTGCACTTCCAATACATAACAAATACGAGTATTAGGTCCCATATTTAACAAAACATATAGGACCAAATACCCAAGTAAAGACCATAAAACATTCTTAGCTTCTCAAGATTTTTTCAAACAAAACAATAACGCACATGTAAATTGGTTTAAGATCATTCAACTCAGGATATTAGCTTTGTCCTGCCAAAAGAATTTTAAACAAATTAAAATGGGATTACCATCAAGTTGTCTATCTGCAATGCATTAACATTCTTGTTTAGTTGCAGAGGGTATATGATAGAACAACATCAAAGCAGAGGCTTCATAGCCCATAACTATCTCCCCATCAAAATTATAGTTTCATGATACCCAAAAATGGGATTTCTTTCCAACAACAATATTGAACCAAACCAAAACCTATGGCATTTTATATAACAATCTACATCAAAATAATTTCAAATTTAAAGGTTAAATACCATAATTGCAAATGTGCTCCGTGTTACTTTTGCAAGAATTCATCAACAATAGCAAAGCTACACACATGCCATTTATATATAAGTATCTATCATCCTAAAAAGGAAGCAACATCAAGGTTGAATAAACAATTAATGTTAATAAAGAACTCTAAAAATTTTACTTGTAGCATCATAGAAAGAGAAAATCAGAGAACACATGGAAAAGCAAGATAGTTCATTAGTGAAGTTGCAAAGGAAAAGAACCAAGAAACTAGAGGTAGAAATATGAAAATTTTGACACTCTGCTCCAAAATATAAAGGTAACCACTAGCAAAACAAAGAAATATATAATGCAATCCAAAATTTCATCTTCCAACAATCTCAACATAAAACTACCTGCTCTAAGACAGAAATAAGCTCCATTGCAGTTGATTTGAATTGACGAGAGAGTGCCATGAAATCAGGATCTTGCTCCATTTGCTCCACCTCTAGAAAAGATGAGGCAACAATGTAAGCATGCTAAAAAATGGAACCATTAAGCAAGCTTTAATACTGCATCTAAACTAAACAACAAATTTTAAATTAGATATCAGTCTATCAAGTAGAAATTATTTGAGCTTTGTAGAAATGCATGCATTAGCTGCCATTAAACTATAGCTATTCACTTCAAGGTTTTAGTATCAACCAAAAAATATATATATATACTGGGCTTGTAATTAAGGCAAGTACCTCCTACATGACTAAAAGCTGGACCTCTCCTATTTAGCAAATTAATAAGAACTCCCTTTTCCAAATGGTTGAAACATATCCTAATATTCATTTCAGTATCAACCCTTATATTCATATCTTAAGTAAGCCCCATGACACTAGTTTTAAAATAATTGACCCATTAATCACTCTTATACAATGTTCAAAGTAGAGTTCTCAACAATAGTACTTACTGCTTATAACAAGACAAAAGTGTCATCAGGCAAGAGTTGAGTTTCACATTATACTCATATACAGACACAATAAAGGCAACGTCTAACAACAAATAGTTTCCATAAGTGAAAATGAGTTAACTGGAAACCACAAGGAAAGTTGGCCAACGAAGATACATATCACAAAATTAAGATGAATCAGATTTTATCTTATACAATGTTTATCTAAAGTCAATTAATCAAGAATTCCAGAACTTAAGCAGTTTCAAACCACCAAAACACAAAGGTATCGATTCTCAAGCTTACCAGCTCTAGTCATTTCAAGTGGAGATATCCGAGCAGTGTAATAAGTCCCTCTTGTACTAAGCTCCTGAACACTGAATCTGCACAAACCTTCAAGAACGACTATGTAAGTCACCCTCCCACTTGGCTTCTCCACCCCTCTTGACAGATGCAAAGCTCGAGCTGCTACCCCCCTACCAAATCAAATAAAAAACATATTAATTAAGATTACAAAAAGTGGCCAAATTCAAAAGTCAAAAGATAATATGAATTAAAGATAACCTGTTGTGCCAATGAATAACTTCCTGTTGATTTTTCCCGTCCGACGAGCCCACTTGAATTCTGGAGGCTTTGTCACCAGAATCACCACCGCCGCCGCCGCCGCCGCCCCCACCTAATCTCAAAATTTTCAAATAAGAAATTAATAATAATTCCAACAAAGTCAATGGGTACAGTGAAAACGTAAAATACACACACACATATGCATATTTACTTTGTGGTAGTAGCGTGGACACGGAGGATGTCACCTCGGCGGCAGAATCTCGGACCGGTAAAATACCGATCATACCCTTCTCCTCTCGCTGCCACAGCTCTTGTTCCACCAATTTCACACTGAAATGTTTTAGATCAAAACAAGAAGAGATAACTAACAACCCCCTCCTCCTCAGTGGAGGGAAAAAAAAAAAAAACACGAAAACGTGTAATTATTAAGAGGATGATTCATCACCTGCTGGGAGAAGTACAGCGAATACGAATTATAGCTCCTGGTAAAAGAACCTTATTTCTAAAGGGAAGGATTGCGAGTCGACTTGGTAGCTCTACCAATTCAGCCATTTGCAATTCAACCAACAAAAGAGGAGCAATAAATCTGATTTTCTTTCCACAACCAAAGAAAGCCACAGCAATTACTCACATATAACACTTGTATTCTGTTTTTTTTATTATATTTTTCTTTATTTAAAACTTAGAAAAACAAGAGAGGAAGGCAATTGCGTAACTGTATAATTGATCCATTGTATTATATATGAGTGACTGAAAAAGTTTGGCTGGGCTTTGACTTCAAAACATTTACTGGTTTGTCATCTATGCCAAGCATCCTCCACCATTTCTCAGCCATATAACTGTTCGCCTTTTTGTTGGTTCGTTATTTTTTCTTCTTTTTTTTTTAATTTTCCTTTCTCCTTTTAACACATGTTACAATGATGGTTTAGAATACCGTACTATTCTAGAGAGTACTAGCTAGAACGTATCGTACCGGTCAAAAAATAGAACGGTATGGGTAACCATTAGTATCGGCCTAAAATATTGGTCGGTACTGGTAGTTTTCGTTTGGTACCGGCTGATATCAACAATATTGGAATATACCAGTCGGTACCGGCTGATATCGACAATATTGGAATATACCAGTCGGTACCGTAAACTTCCAAAACTCCAAGGACCCATTTGCAAATTTTAGAACTTTAACCCTAAAATCTCCAACCCCCACCCCCCGGATTGTTCTTCAATCTTCACTCTTCTCTCATCTCTGTGCCGCCTCCTCCTCTGTCTTCTTCGTGCGTCGCCACTCACCTCTTCTCTTCTCACTGTCGCCATCGGGTCTAACCACTGCCGCCGTCACGTCACCGTCTCTGCTCTGGCCCTCGCCTCCTTCGCTCGTCCTCCCTTGGCATCGGTTAAAGAAGACGCTTCCTCCACGTAGACATGAAGACGCCACCACCTTCTCCGCCTGAAGCCACCGTACCGCAGCACCGCTACACTACATCGAAGCCACCGGAGACACGTCTGAAGTTACCAGAGACGCGTCCAGACTCTGACCAGTGACAAAACCTGAAGAGCCACTGAAGACCCGAAGTTGGTTTTTTTATTTTTTCTGATTTCAAAATTTTCATGCTTAATTAAAATTTTTGTTGTGTTGAATTGGATCATCATCATTGGAATGTTTGGATCATTGTGATGGTTTTGGTTGGATGATGCATGGAGTTGGAGACTTGGAGTTGGTTGGAGTGTTGGATGATGTTTTTTGTGTTGTTGCGTGATCTGAGAACTGGGATTCTGGAATCTGGATAGTGGATATGGATACTGAATTGCTTGGATTTGGTTGTGTTTATGTATGAAATTATTTGGTTAGAGTTGGAATGTAATTTGAAATTCTGAATACTGAATTGAATTGGTTGTGTTTTGTATATATGAATTCTGAAATAAATGTCATTTGTGTTGGTTTGGTTTATAGTTGTTCGGTTTGGCAGTTGGTTTGGTCAAGATGAAGTTGCAAATTATAAATTAAGGACATAAATTTATAACATAATGAAATATGTTTATCTTGAAAGTTGCCCAAAAACAATTATTTAAGACACAAAATTAGAATATAATAAAAACCCTTTTTAAATCAACAAATATAGAAATTGAACTTGCATTGGTTTGGTACTTTGATTGGCAATACAAAAGGGCTATTGTTAAGAGTTAAGATCCTTGGAATCAAATTGAAAATTTTGTAACTCCTAATTTGAAAATTACGATGCCATGAATAAAATATATATAATTTTGTATTCTCACATTATTTTTATCAAATTAAATATTGGTTTTATTATAAAATGAAAATGTTGATGATGTATGTTTTGTAATTATACATCATCAATTTTTATCAAATTGTTGATGTATGTTTTGTGATTTTTGGAAATTAGAAATTGTTAGAAATTGATAAAAATGGAAATTATTGATGTATGATTTGTGATTATGGGAAATTGAAAATTGTTAGAAATTGATAAAAATGGAAATTGTTGATGTATGTTTTGTGATTGTTGCAAATTGGAACTTATTGGAAATAGAATTTGTTGATGTATATTTTGTGATTGTTATAATTGGAATTTGTTGGAAATGAAAATTGTTGATGTATGTTTCATTGTTTTGTGAATGTTGGGAATTGGAAACTGTTGGAAATTAATTGAAAAAAATGGAAATTGTTGATGTATGTTTTGTGATTGTTGGAAATTGGAAATTGTTAGAAATTGATAAAAATGAAAATTGTTGATGTATGTTTTATGATTGTGAGAAATTGGAATTTGTTGGAAATTGATAGAAATAGAAATTATTGATGTATGTTTTGTGATTGTTGGAAATTGAAAATTGTTAGAAATTGATAAAAATGGAAATTGTTGATGTATGTTTTGTGATTGTTGGAAATTGGAACTTATTGGAAATGGAATTTGTTGATGTATGTTTTGTGATAGTTGTAATTGGAATTTGATAAAAATGGAAATTGTTGATATATGTTTTGAGGTTGATGTATGTTTTGTGATTGTTGTAATTGGAATTTATTGGAATTTGATAAAAATGGAAATTGTTGATGTATGTTTTATGATTGTTGGAAATTAGAAATTGATAAAAATTGATAAAAATGGAAATTGTTGATGTATGTTTTGTGATTGTGTGAAATTGGAAATTGTTGAAAATTGATAAAAA
>JAOQMP010000209.1:28538863-28549031 GCA_027563575.1 Erythroxylum pedicellare | reverse complement strand
ATATTCTCATCAAATCTTCCAATTAATAATCATTAAAAGGCCTACACATGTTCAAGTTGTTGATTTATAAATTAGAGCCAATCGATTGGTTGTAGCTTAGTAACAATATTATTTATTGACATTTTTATCTTATACATATTTATTTGTATATGATAAAGTCCAAGGGATAAATGTAGATGCAAATGAAGTTATAATGAGATTATAATCATGATATTCATATTATATTTATGTATTATCCTTAAATTGTTCATATCCTTTGTTTTATTGAAACTGAACATTAATATAATATAAAAAAAGCAATGATATGAATACCATATTGGTACTAGTACCGGATTTAGTTCTGGTACCATACAGTACTAGTAGCGATCAATATTGAGTACCATTTTGGGTAATTTTTAAATTTATAAAATAGTTCCTGAATTTTTTAAAATTGAAAAATAGTCTTTGAATATATTCTAATGTATAATTTATTATTTTATATAAACTTTGTCTCTAAAAATCATATATTATAATTAATTTAAAATAAATCATAAATATAAATCCTAATTCATAAATTAAAATAATCCATACAAGATTAAATACTAAGCTTCTCTCTTAGATATATCTAATAATAGTCACTGACATGTCTAGACCAATAAACATAATAAAGAATACGACACTACAATTACTTATTTAAAAAATAGCAGAAGTGGTTCTTTTTATATTTTAAAGTTATAAATAAATCATTCTCTTATATATATATATATATATATATCAAAGCATATCTTATTAGATTTGAATCATAACTATCGATTATTGTACCCTTAATGTATGGAAACCTTACCCCAAAAATTGAAATTGAATACGTAAACAAAGGGAGTGCACAATATTTGTTAGCTAAAAAAACATGACGTGTCAGGTTATGATTTCTCAGTTCTTAAAACACCATTTTTCTCTCTTTGAAAACTCACTTCCACCAAACTACTACTTAGTTTCAGTTATCTCTCACTAAGAACTAGACCACTCTGAGCAAATAGAATCTAAACACATTTATTTTTGTATTGTTTTTTGACTGAAGTTTGTGTAATCTCAGGTGATCTAATCTTAGTTAAGTTTTCACATTCTATAGTTGGGTTTTTGTTTCTTTGAAAGTTGAAGTTTGTGGGATTTTAGGTGTTTTTCATTGGATTCAAGCTTCAAAGTTGAATTTCATTGCTCATGATTTTTTGGTCTTTTCTTTCTTGCTATTGTGAGATTTAGATATGAAGTTCCATTTTTCTCTTATTTGGTGGGTTAGAGTTTAGTTATATTGTGGTTTTCTTCAATACTGTACTTTTTATGGCCTTGAAGATTGGTGATTAGTCTCTTATCACTAAGTTGGTACAAGCTAATTCTAATGATGTTATATTTTTATTAGTGTTATGAATTTGGATTTGGATGATTAAATGCAATTGGGTTTCTTGTATAGAGCTTCAGATCTTTTGTTGCTATGTGCTATGCCAATATTGAGATTATTGTTTGGGCAGGTCCGACGGTGGATTGTGGTGTAGTGGTGCGATAGCAGTGGCTGCAGACGGTGGCGCGGTGGCTGTGGGTGGTTGATAATGGTGAATGTTGAAGCGAGGGAGAACGTTGTTTAATTTTTTTACAATTTAGTCTTTAGAGATTTAAAAGTTTATGGTACCGGCTGATATTTAACTAGTATTTCAAATACCAACTGGTATTAGATGAAAAATTCAGTACTTGCTGTTATCGACAATCGGTACTAAAAATATTAATTTTATACCATTTTTTAGCCGGTACGATACCTTTCGGCCAGTACGGTATGAAATTCATGTCTTTGATAAAAAGACTAGAACACATTACGTTTCTTCCTTATAAAGGAATTAGTCAATCTCATAGACTAAACTATGGATATATTTAAACAAATGTGTAGGTGCTTTCTAGAAAACAAGTTCACTGAATTGACCCCATATAAGAAATCCATTTAGAACTTTACTTGTATGTCTATAGAAATTCTTATTGTGAAGATTGTATAAGTGATCATTTAACTTGAGGTCACCAAAGTATCTTATATAATGTTTATTATGTTTTGATACTACTTATAACCTATTTTAGTCAAGGGTAGCTCAATTGGTAGTAATTAGATATAGCATGAACTATATAGAGATAGTTGAGTGATCAATATAGGATTCATCATCCTAAAGTGAGTAGAGAGAATGTTCCATTGTTTTTTATTAGTATTGATTCAGGAAATCCTTGACTAAGGTGGAATGATATCTTAAAAATAGTTCTCAAATGTCATTATTTGAATCAATTACTAATGGCGAAGAACTAACATCACTGAACTCAAATGTAGTAGACATTAATTTCATGCTCTATATCTGATCAGAACATCATATGATGAAAGTATTGAATTATATAAAAAAAATCATGAACTAAAAAGTTAGTCATAACTATTTTGACATTCCTAAATATTTGAGTAGTCATGATGTGTTGTTAGAAGTCAATCTTGATCTATAGATGTAAATTATTTAATTGTCAAATTAACGATAAATTAAAGGAGTTTAATTTATCTAATCCTAAATATGATTTAAGGTTATAATGTACATCCATTATCATCATAATTGAGAACGAAAAAGGTCATACACAAAGAATAAATTGAAGAGAGAAAAAAGTATTTTAATCAAGTTGGACTTGATTGTAAAGTTTGAGAACTTTATAATTAAATATGTGATATTTAACAAATAAAGATCAATATGAGATATTGGATCTTATTTTGGCATAATTGATATTCAATTAGAATTAATTTTAATTTTAATTAATTTTAGAATTATAATTTAATTTCAATTAAATTACTAAAATGTCCAAAATCTATTATAGTTAGGCTTAGGCTTTAATGGGGCCAGTATTTCTTACACAACCCTCTTTGCAATAGTTATAGAGTTCTTTTGACACATTTTGCAGATACTGTTAGAGATCAAATACTTATGGGGCTACGATAGTTGAGATGAGCTGATTTTAAAAAAAAGGATCAAGCTTTGGAATAAGTTACAAATTAATGTTCACATTTTATTAAGACAAAATGGTTGACGTGGTAATAGACATAGGGCCTTGGTACATATAAGGTAAGCCTTTGTTTTTAAGGAAATGAGAAATGGGAAATGGGATTCAAGCTTGATAGAAATGAAACCAAATCTATCCCAATATGGGGTAATATGCATAAAATCCCTCCTTGCTATAGATGAGAATAATCCAAATATCAAAAGAGTGGGCTATGCAAGAGTGTGTATTGAAGTTGTACACAAGAAGATTATGCTAGATAGTATTCCTATCATGAAGTTCAATTCTAGTGGAGAATTAGTTGAAGATAAAATCCTGTTATCCTGTCTATGAAAACCTTATACGAAATCTTTCACTAAAAAGTGGATTCTTGGACGAAATATTAAAAAGGAAGGCAATAAAGAAAAGTAGCTTTTAGGGACATCGAAAACCAAGAAAGCTAATGGAGAAAGTGTTAATGTAAAAATTCATAATCAACAAGTTACTCAAGTTGTTAACATAGAAAAGACAATTATTGGTCATATGGAATCAGATGAAGCAAACTTGGGTATGATTGTTTAGAATCAAGTTGAAGTAACTAAAGATAAGCATGAAGATTATGAGGAAGCTAGCAACAAGCCAAATGCTTCTACGCTTGGTACCTTTAAATAGTTTACTAATCCAGAGGATCATGAAGCAATCCAATTGCAGTAAGTAACAATATTTGATAATCAACAGAATAATGCAGAAGAAGTTGCGATTATGAATAACTCTTCACTATCCAGTCTTAAGGAAACAAAATTTACAGAAGATGATAGATTAGCTACTGCCTATTGTAGGTATTATTATTCATAGGAATGATGTAGGTAGCAATGATACTAATCACCAGTATGATGAATGGCAAGCAATGGTAACTAGAAGTAGAAAATCAAAGAGAAGGACTAAGTCCTCACACTCCAACTGATTTGCACTATATAGAATGTTAGGGGACTTAATTGTCCTAATAAGCAACTAGCTTTAAAAGATTATCTTCAAGCTAGTCAATCT
This sequence comes from Erythroxylum pedicellare, assembly GCA_027563575.1. Classification (NCBI taxonomy): domain Eukaryota; kingdom Viridiplantae; phylum Streptophyta; class Magnoliopsida; order Malpighiales; family Erythroxylaceae; genus Erythroxylum; species Erythroxylum pedicellare. Next base: position 28,544,963 of record JAOQMP010000209.1, on the reverse strand, counting down.
TGTTTTGATGGCTTGGTGGAAACCAATATTAAAGATGAAGTATTTCAAAAGGGATTGAAATTCATACTATAAGCTATTCAGACTATCAGTATGCAATGATATTTAGCAACATTTGCAAGTTCGAAACTCCAAGATCTATGTGAACATTGAAATTAAATTCATATCAGATTTGTTCCTTTCATAGCAAAAACAAAGAAGAAGCTTGTAATGTCGGAAGAGCACGTCAAATGTCGCACCTTTACCAGTATCTACACCCTCGCGAGACCGGACAAACGCCTCTAATGTGCTAGCACCACTCTTGAGAACTCTCTCTCTCTATATCACTTGAGGACCATGACGACACTATTTTTTTCTTTTGGGTAGATGAGTCTTCTACTATTAAGGCATAATATACATCTATATATATAGTAACACCATAAGGCCTAAAAGCCCAAAACCTCTTAAAGCCCAATGAATGTTTAGTCTCTTAGTGTGTGACCCTGTAGGTGTATTTAATATTAGTAGTAGGCCTAAACTTCTTTTAGGCCTATAAGTTATAAGTGGTCTCTAGCAAGACATTATAACTACCTAATATTAAATAAGGTCAAAGTCTGACATTACTTGAATCACAACTAATAAATTACAGTACATTTTATAATTGGTTCACAAGGCATATACTAACAATCTCCCACTTGCACAAGAACCAATTATCCATAAGTAGTCCCTTTGTCTCATTATATCTCGATCAAGCATAAGGCATGAAACTGTCTCATCCTTATTAGGTTCAATCATGTTTCTCGTCCTCTGAGTTAGACTGTGTAACAAATGACTGACATTCACCTCATTTGTGCATAGCCATTCAACTTTGCAGTCTCAACTCATTGAGGGGCCCAGAGATATCTTTCTCCCGTTATATGGGAGAGACAAATTCCACCTTGTTCATCCAAATTCCTCTACATGATTCATAGCATGCACGAGCATTGTTTTATATTCACCTTTTGCCGCTAATGTTTGACAATGTCAAAATAAACTAATCTATATGTACGAAACCGTGACAAACTTAAGTCTAAGGACTATATTCATCAATTGTGACGACAACCACTTATGACACTTATATAACAATCTTTGAAGTGTTCTTATAGCCGGTCAATCCAATTGTAAGTTGTTTAACATGCACCTATGTGATTAATATAATATCTCCATATTAATGCCCGTGAAACATGGTCATCTATTAATTAACATATTAGTCTTGATATTCATTATGACCCCTTACATTAATGACATTAACTAGGGACCTTTAAGAATAATTGTATCCATATTACAATAGGGTCTCACAATCAAGTCACACATTTGATGCCAATTATAAGATATAGATTATTCATGAGGATTATTATTCAAATTCATTTATAACTCCACAAAATGAACACAAAAAATAATAACTGGGCATTACTAATGGATTATCCTAAAACATGTCAAAAAATTACAACCTTACATGATCACATGTTTAAGAGTCTGCTACCTAATGCTCTAGTATGACAATCATACTTAGCCTGTGAGAAAGGCTTAGTCAACGGATCAGTTATATTAAGATCTATTGACACTTTGCACACCTTTACATCACCTCTTTCAACAATGTGTCAAATAAGGTGAAAATGTCTGAGTATGTGTTTGGTCTTTTGATGAGATTTTGGTTCCTAAGCTTGAGCAATGGCTCCATTATTGTCACAATAGAGATCCACTAGATTTATAATGCTAGGAACTACACCAAGTTCAATTATGAACTTTTTAATCCAAGCAGCCTCCTTTGTTGCTTCTGAAGCGTCAATGTAATCAGCTTCTATTGTAAAATCAGCAACTATGTCCTACTTGGAACTCTTCCAACACATTACTCCACCATTCAAGCATAATACAAAACCTGACTGTAACCGGAAGTCATTTTTATCTGATTGGAAGCTAGTATCAGTGTAACCATTTACAATGAGCTCTTCCTCACCTCTATAATAAAGAACATATCCTTAGTTCTTCTTAAGTACTTAAGAATGTTCTTAATAGCTATCCAGTGACTTTCACCTGGATCTGATTAGTATCTACTTGTCATGCTCAAATCACATGCAACATCCGCACTAGTACACAACATGGAATACATGATAGATCCTGTAGCATATGCATATAGGATCCTACTCTTGTGGTTTCGCTCATCTGGTGTCGAAGGATTCTAAGTCTTACTCAAAATTATGCTATATGATATGGGTAAGAAGCTCTTAGATTCTTGCGTATTGAATATATACAATTCCTTATCAATATAAATGCTTTGATTTAGTCCAATAATTCGTCTCGATCTATCTCTATAGATTCTAATACCCAAGATGTAAGCTGCTTCGACCAAGTCTTTCATTGAAAAACAACATCTTAACCAAGCTTTCACAGATTGAAGTATAGGAATGTTATTTCTAATGAGTAGTATGTCATCTACATACAAGATCAAGAAAACAATTACGCTCCCACTATTCTTCTTGTAAACACAAGGTTCTTCTTCATTTCTGAGGGAACCAAACTCTTTGACTGCCTTATTAAAATGAAGAGTCCAATTCCAAGAAGCCTGCTTTAATCCATAAATTGATCGCTAAAGCTTCCATACTTTCCCAGAAATTATAAGAGATGTAAAACTTTCAGGCTATGTCATATACACATTCTCTTCCAGATTTCCATTAAGGAAAGTTGCTTTCACATCCATTTGCCATATCTCATAACCATAGAATGCAACAACAACTAGGAGGATGTGAATGGATTTAACCATCGCAATTGGGGAATAGGTCTCGTCATAGTCAATACCATGAATTTGTTTGGAACCTTTAGCCACCAATCGCGCTTTGTACACATGTATATTACCATCCATGTCAACTTTCTTATTAAAACCATTAGGGGTCAACCAAAACCCATACTTTGTTTTGGTACATGGATTCCATTTCCAATTCTATGGCTTGAAGCCATTTATTAGAGTTAGGGCCCATCATTGCTTCCTTGTAGGATGTGGGTTCATCATCCTCTATTAGTAATAGATTATGATGTTCAGTTACCATTAAACCATATCTTATGGGTTCGTGATAGAACCTTTTAAACCTATGTAGGGTTGGTTTTACATGTGTAGTTTTTACAATATTTTATTGATCAAAATGAGGCTCGTCTTATGTTGGAGCATTTTCTTGTGACTCTTGAATCTCTTCAAGATGTACTTTACTCCCACTAGTTCCTTTAGAAAGAAATCTCTCTCTAAAAAGACACCATTTTGAGCAACAAATAATTTGTTCTCGGTGGGATTGTAGAATTAGTATCCTTTAATGTCCTTAGGATACCCCATAAAGAATCATTTATCAGCTTTCGGTCCAAGTTTTTCAAATGTTAACCTTTTAACATAAGCTTCACATCCCTGAATCTTTTGAAAAGACAAATTAGGAACCTTTCCTGTCCACATTTGATATGGAGTCTTTTCTACTATCTTCGATGGACTTTTATTCAGTGTAAACACAACTGTTTCAAGAGCATATCCCTAAAAGGACAATGGAAGATTTGCATAACTCATCATAGATCGAACTATATCCAATAATGTTCGATTCCTCCTTTCAAACACACCATTCCATTGTAGTGTTGCAGGTAGAGTGAGTTGTGAAACTATTCCACACTCGTTGAGATGGTCATCAAGCTCTCGGCTCAAATATCCACCACCTCGATCTGATCGAAAGGTTTTTATTGTATTGCCAATTTAGTTTTATACTTCATTTTGAAATTCCTTAAAATTTTTAAAGGATTCATATTTATGTTTATCACTTTTCAAAGGATTCATATTTATGTTTCATCAAATAAACATTACCATATCTATTGAGGTCATCAGTAAATGTAATGAAGTAATGAAAACCTCCTCTAGCTGTAGAATTTAATGGTCCACATACATCAGTATGTATGAGTGCTAATAAATCACTAGCCCTCTGACTATTTCCAATAAAATGTGTTTTAGTCATTTTTATTATCAAACCAAATTCACATGTCTTAGATGATTCAAAATCAAAAGAGTTTAAAACTCTATCATTATAGAACCTGTTTATAGGCTTCTTGTTTATATGTCCCAAATGATAATGCCAAAGGTGGGTAGGATTTGAATAATTGGATTTCAATCTCTTAGTATTTATGTTATAAATAGGTCTTTCCAAATTTAGAACATAAAGCCCATTCTCTAATTGGGCGCTACCATAAAATATGTCATTACGAGAAAATGAACAACAATTGTTCTTAATCATAAAACAAAAACCTTTATGTCCAAAATTGAAACAAAGATAATATTCCTACTTATAGCAGGTACATGATAGCAATTATTCAGTTCCAAAACCATGTCTGAGGGAAAAGGTAAATGAAATGTCCCTACAGCTAAAGCAGCAACTCTTTCTCCATTACCTATGCGCAGGTCCACTTCACCCTTTTCCAAAGTTCTACTATTTTGCAGTCCCTACACATTCACACAAATGTGAGAATCACAATCGGTATCCAATACCTAAGATGTAGAATTAGAAGTAGCAACATTTACTTTTATAACATAAATACCTGAAGTAGAAGTGTCATTACCCTTCTTCTTCTTCATATCTTCCAAATATTTCTTGCAATTTCTCTTCCAGTGACCCAGCTCATTATAATAATGGAAAAGATCATCATTAGAAGGACCAGGCTTGGTCTTGGGGTTAAGATTGGGCTTGTTCTGATTCTTAATCAGAACTTTGCCCTTTCCCTTCCCTTTACCATTGCCTTGTTTCTTAAAACTTTTCCTCTTTTGGACCATAAGGACCTTAAGGTAGGGTCCTTCTTAATGTTTAGCTCAGTAGTCTTAAGCATCCCATGTAACTCAGTCAAAGATTTATTTAGATTATGTATATTATATTTCATAACAAAAGTGTCATAATCATCTGACAGAGAATGAAGTATGATGTCAGTGGCCAAATCTTGGCTTATCCTAATCTTTCCAAGTTCTCAAGAAGGCCAATCATCTTAATGACATGTGGGTTGATTGGGTTTCCTTTTGCTAGCTTACATTCCAAGACAAACATCATAGTTTGAAATCTCTTAATTCGTGTTTGTTCCTGAAATAAAATTTTCAGGCTTGTAATCATTTTATATGCTACCACATTTTCAAACTACTTTTGAAGGTCTAGGTTCATAGTTGCCAACAGGAGACGGCCAACATCGAGAGCATCATCCCCATGCTTCTTATAAGCATTCCTTTCAGCAAGGGGAGTAGTGGAAAGAGGTGCCTTTATGGGGAATGGCTTTTTAAGGACATAGTCCTCCTTTTCTTACTTGAGAACAATTCTCAATTTTCTATTTTAGTCCAAAAAATTTGAACCATTCAACTTGTCCTTCTGAAGGATAGATCGCAGTCAAAAACTATATGAGTTAATGGTGGTTATGATTATCTATAATAAAACATGCAAAGTTTCAGTGACATGTTCATTAATAAAACCCAATTATTAACAATTAAGAAGTTCTCACTATACACATATAGTAAATGTCCCTAAAAAATGAGTATAGTGGTCCAAGATCCATATTTCACTAAGACCCAAGTGAGCTTTGGCTCATCGCCTGAATCCTAGTTATTTAGGTAAGCAACTGTTTGCTAGTTATATCATATATAACTCTTGGTTGTTAGTTGACATCTTATACCCTAACTCCCAACTACATGCTTCAAGGTTCAAAACTATTTTGGTAACCCCATTGATTAAACCAATCTTGACTTATAGGTAGCCTTTACCTATCCTGTTTTACTTGAATAATCAAAAGCACCTTGCTTTGGCAAGCCCACTACTCAACGATTCAAGTTTTTGTAGGTGTAGAATTTGGACAGGCATAAATTATTACTTAATATTGTTGAGGGATTAAGTTGATTTGAAATTTCCCACATTAATGAAATTATAATTAAAAACATGAATAAGAAATAATAACGTGATATTGTAACACCGGACTTTCTTAGTCCTTTTATGTTATCCTGTATTTGGAGATACTATTGTATATTGATATATACATGGTTGTATATGATTTCAAAGATGTATTTGAATCCTTTTGGTACGTATGCCAGTGATAT
>JAOQMP010000209.1:28511122-28521228 GCA_027563575.1 Erythroxylum pedicellare | reverse complement strand
CTTTCTTTTTCATATCGCCTACTTGTTTCTTAAGGCAGACGTTTTCTTTTTCTAACACTTTCGTGTTCTTCAAGCTTTTAACAAATTTCTTTTTCAAAATCCTATATTGTTTAATATAGCTTGTGAATCTTCTAACAATTCTAAATACACCTGTTGAAGATCATTAAAGTTAGAAGTTACCTCATCGTCGTATTCCTTTTCAGCTACCAAGCAATATTTGCTTGTTCTGATGCTTCTGAATCGGAGTTAGATTCTGAGGAATCCAAATCTTCCCACGTTGCCATTATGCTCTTTTTGTTTTCTTTACTTTTCTTCTGTTTTCTTTTGAGCAACGAACATTCAGACTTGTAATGTCTTGGTTTGTTGCACTCATAGTAGACGATAGAAGTTTTCTCATTCTTAGCTTTGTCTTTGCTATTCTTCTTAAAAGAAAAGTCTTTATTTCCCTTAGCTTTCTTTTTCCACATCCTCTTGATCTTTCTTGAAATGAAGGATAGTTCATCATCATCTTCACTTGAATCTTGTTCAAATTCACTGGCATCATCATTCTTGATTTCTTCAATCTTTAATGCTTTTGAAGATGTGCTTTGATTTTTCTAGTTCTTTTGATTCTTTTGAGCAACCTTTAATGCGATAGACTTATCTCTTTTAGGTTTATCTTCTCTATCAAGCTCTACTTCATGTATTTTCAGTGAACCCAGCAATTCATGTATCTTCACCTTACTTAAGTCCTTGGCCTCTTGTATTGCTATAACCTTGGGTCTCCATCTTTTAGGAAGACTTCTGAGAATCTTTCTTTTATGATCTTGATTATCGTAGATTCTCCCAAAAGCTTTAAGTCCATTAACAATCATTTGAAATCGTTCAAACATCTAATCGATAGTCTCCTCATCTTTCATCTTGAATATCTCATACTGATGAACAAGAATACTGATCTTGGACTCTTTCATTTGATTTGTGCCTTCATGTGTAATGGATAATGTGTCCCACATTTCTTTTGTAGATACGCATCCATAAACCTTATCATAACTTCTGCTTAGGGTATAACTTAAAAAGAACTTGGCCTTAGAGTTTAACTGAAATCAAGCTTTCTGATCGGCTGACCATTTGTCATGAGAGATGATATTGCCTTCCTCGTCTATTGGTGTATATGGGCCATTCTTGATGATATCCCAAAGATCAATATGTGTGAATTCTATAAAGAGCTGCATCTTGTCCTTCCAATAATGATAATCCTCACCATTGAATGTAGGAGGTCTTGTGACCTAGGCACCTTCAGCTATAAAAACATATGATTCAGCTATAGATCTTTGTCCTCACTCTGTGACAATGTTTCTTGGAAACCTTACTCTGATACTAACTGAAGTAAATCACTTGTTAATATAGAAATTAGGTATAATATGTAAAATACACAAGAAGGGGGTTGAATTGTGTAATCTTTTCAAAAATATTAATCTTTTGAGACTTTTTGAATTTCTTTACAAAAATTCAAATGATCAAAAAAATACTTTACTAAAGTTGATAAGTAATGCAATCTCAAGTAATATTATCTACTCGTCTAACAACAAGAAAATTAAAAGATAAGGGTTAGAGAATAGACCCTGCGATTTTATACTGGTTCACCCCAAACCTTGGGCTATGTCCAGTCCTCAGTTTCTCTGAGATTTCACTATACTCTTCAACTTTACAAGTATTCTTTCTACACTTGTAGAGCCTCTTTATGTCTCTCTCACAAAGTATTCTTTATCTGTCGTATCAGCCTCTCCAGGCTCTAGCCTTTCTTTCTCTCTCTAGGAAAGATATTTTTGAGCTTCACGTTACAGATGTATTTACTCACTTTTTTTGCACTTTGAATACAAAATTTTGCTAATTATTGTATAATCAAAATTTTCTCTCTTGTAAAAATGTTATCTTAGTCTTCGACTCGAACTGGTATTTATAGCCTAAGTCTCCATCTGTCTTCTTTAGAAACTGCTTCTTGAATCTTCTAAAAACCGTTATTAGTTGAGTCCTGTAACTAACTCCAACTAACTATCTGTCTGACTCTCTAGAATATCTTCCTCTTGTATCGTCTGGAATAATACTTCTTCTACTATCATGTTTCGTCTGTTATTCACTTTCGTCTGGTATCGTGCTTTCGTCTGGTGTTGCGCTTCATTTGGTATCACGCTTTCGTCTGGTGTCGCGCTTTCGTATGGTGTCACGCTTTGTCTATTGTTGCGTTTCATCAATTGTTGACTGCGCATCTTCTAAATTGACTAAGTGTTACTTAAATTTTTCTACACACTTAACAAACTTATCAAAACAATTCTTACATTTCTAAGATTATTATTATTTGATTGTCATCAAAATTAATAGAAGTAAACTCCTCTTGACTTAACAACTTTCATACTTAGTGATGCTTCCTCCAAAATTTTTATTTAAAATTTAACAGAATTTGCTAACTCATCTAGTTGATTAAAGACAAGCCCCTTATTTCTTGAAACCTCTATATTAGTAGTCACTACAATTGGAGCATGTATCTTTAGTGTAATCAAGTTTTGTATGATCAAAGCCTCTAAGATCTTTTATTCTTCACTACTAGGTGAGATGTCATCTTTTGGATTCTCCTCTCCCAAGTTTTCCTTAAGATTGAGCCTTATTAGCTCATTATAGCTTTCTATTGCAAACTTCTTATAGGTTTTCGAGCTTTATGACGTGGTTCTTTTGAGGGATTCTATAGTAGAATAGGGAGATTTTTGATTCCATAGGACCCTCATCTTTATCCAACCTATGGATTTTTAAAGTATTAAGTAGTCCTTTTTGCATTTCCAGCGAGAGACATAGTGATTTGCCTATATAGCTTGTTTGGTAATTAAAGCCTGTGGTTGACCAATATTCCAAAGGGATGTTATAGAAGTTCACCTAAATTGGAAAATTTTCCATACTATGTTTGTTGAGTCACACTTGGTTACCACTTTAGAAGCAAAATGGGTTCCCATTTACATACTAGGGACCTTGTTCCAATACCTTCATCATGTTTGAGATGTTAGTGAATTTGAAGAGGAAGTATTCCTTCTTTGTAAAAAGGTTTGCTCCAAACCCATCTGACTTTATTTTTACTCAACCTAAATCTACATTGAGGATTTGATGAAATATCTTAATAGTGTGGCTAACTAACTTTCTGCTTTAACTTTGAGTGTTTCAACTGGTGGTGAGAAGATTAGAGAGTCTATTTTTGACATTTGATGAATGTACCTAACCTTTCCATTAGTGTCTGGTTAGTCATCAACAGTATAGCATTATGTTTTCCTAGATGCAAGTAGATTGGAAGTAAGATGAGGATGAGGGTTCATAGAAATTTGAGAAAGTGAGTGGGAATTTCTAGATCTAAAAGGGAAATTGAATATTTGTAAAATAGGCAACAATTGAGTTAATAACTTGGGCTATAGCTAAAGGAGTTACTTAAAGGGATAAAGTAGTAAATACTGAGAACAGGTGGGGGGATTGGGACATGGATGAAGAAAAAGGAGAGTGTACCTATTGTGGATTCGGTAAAAGACCATGAAGTAGAGAAGGGGATAAAAAATGGCCATTAGGTGAGCTAATAAGTAGGGCAGATTCACCATGGGTGGAACTAACAAGTTTATCTCTTCCTTTAGCTAGATCTAACTCTATTCCCAAAATGTAAACGAAGTAGATTTAGATCTTAAGCAAGAAAAGCCTTCTTATGACTGTTGACTAAAAAGGGGAGTATGAAGAAGCTTTAACTTGAAAAAGGACCAAGAACAGGGAAAAAATTGTGTGCATTCGAAAAGGATTAAAGAGAGTGCACAAAAAATTTTCTCTATAAGAATGCTTAATCATAGTTTAAGATAACTATACCCTTTTTACATTGTTCCTTCAAGGTGAAGAGAAACTCCAACCAGCAAATGAAATCTACAAATCAAAAGACCCTTGCACGTTAACTGTAATAGCTTAAAGGCTCATTTATTTCAATGTGATAATGAATTCTTATAAATTCTTTAAAAAATGCTTTGAATTGTGTTTACATAACACCCAAATATTTTTCCGTGTCAAAATCATTGAAAAAAGTATTTATTTATAGCCTTTAGGACTTATGATAACTATTGGAACCAAGAACTAGTCGTTGCTAATGGCTAGTTATAGTATAATCATCGACCACTACCCTACACTGATCGACCATTACTATACATTTTTTTAACCACTATTGTTGTTCGATCATTATTGTATATTGGCCTACCAATGTAAATTAATTAAAAAAAAGCCATTGTAAAAAGCTAAAAAATGCTCCTAGAGTGAGAAGCGTGCAACTTAGCTATTAGGAACTGATTGGTTTTAAGGCTGAACTACCTCTAACCTATTAGGAAATGATTAGTTTTCAAGGCTGAACTACCTCTAACCTAGTTCGGTTGCTTCTTTTAGTAATCTATCTATAACTCTCCTTTCTCACCCACGACCCCACCTTAACAATTTATTGTTAATGGAAAACAATAACCAGTCTACAAGCTCTCTCTCTTATGGATTTCAACGTTCCCCTAGCAAATAACACGAACCACACGAGCTTACCACTTTATGTATCCCCAAATATAAAACAATCAGCTAACACACGGAGCAATACTTCCCTCTACTGTTAGGTGCTTAATCTAAGCATGCTTTAGTTTAGACACAAAAATCTTATGGAGTGAGGTTGTAAAGGACCCTAATGCATTTTTAAGGATCCACTGTATCTCACCTTCAACTGTCCAAGATGTAATTACACCACTAATAAAATTTCCTAGCTAGGTAGCTAAGAAAAACGGAATGCCTCTCTAGTAGGATGATTTATGGAAAAGAGATTGTCATTCCCAATTGTTAACCACTGGGTGGATATAAAATGGAGGAAACTAGGGTTATAAAACTATCTCATCACTGAAATGAACTTTTTATTTTCAGAATTTCCAGTAAGGAAATGACAAGAAGGATACTAGAAATGGGACCAAGGCACATCTAGGGAAGACTAATGATACTTTAAAAATGGGAACCAGTTTTCCATCTTAACAAGATTGAGCTTTAGGCTTTACCAATCTGGGTAATTTCAACAAAATTCATCTTAAATACTAGTCCTTTGAAGGCCTCAGCTACCTGGAAAGTGCATTGCGAAGGACTATATCATTAGATGGTAACACTGCTAGCTTGAAGGGGATAGGATTCGTCTATAAATTCATAAAGGTCAAACTAGAAAAGGATATACCTAATGAGCTAAACATCATAAATCTAAGAACAAGATATATCTTAAGTAAGGATCAAATAAAGATTACATACCTATGGAAACCACTAAGGAAAGTTTTGATCAAGGTCTAGAGAATAAAAAGCAACATTGGTGCTAACAAAACAATGTGAAGAGGTTAAAGTGATCACATAAGAAACAGTTGTGCAGGTTACTTAGGAGGATCAAGTGGAAGAGGTAGTTATAACTACTATGAAAACTTCTAATCTTAAGACTATTATAGAAGAAGAGCTCAACAACACGGAGACACTTCAAAAGCTTAAAGAAAAAGGCAAGGAAATCCTACATCAAACTCCTAGAGCACAAGAGATAAGTCTCACTTTTAAAGCTATGACCTCTAAAGAACCTGGTTGGTAGAAGAATTTTGGGATCCTAGTACAAACAATCATAAGTTTAGGAGAAAGAAAGCTAAATCCAGGAAGGGATAATAGACATAATAGTATGGAATATAAGAAAGCTTAATTGTCCTAATAAACAAAACACTTTAGCGAATATTATCATTGCTAAAAAGCCTCATTTTGTTGTTCTTGTAGAGAGTAAAATAAAAGAAAACACATATAGCAAAGCTCTGTATTTTTTACAAAGGGATTGGGTTAAGCTCAATATCATTTTCAATCCTAAGTGGAAGGATAATAGTTGCATTTGCTCCTAACTACTTTTCATTATCTAGCTAAGATAAGTCAAAACAACATATTCATTATAAGATGACCATAATACACTCCAATTGCAAAAATTGCTATCATAAACATTTACGAAGAGAATTGGGAGTTTTAAAGGACAATATATAGAAGGACTTCTTTAACCTGGCACCTAAAATTGATTCAGCCTGGATAATAGCTAACGACTACAACTGTATAATGTCAATAAGTGAATGAAATGGAGCTCTAACTCATTCTAATAGGAAGTTTCATGAACTGATTGAATTAACATCTAGAACTAAATTGGTGGACTTGAGATTTACAAGATCCTTATACACATAGAGCAATAAGCAATGTGGTGGAATATTTATGCAGAGCAAACTTGAAAGATGCTTGCTCAATGCTAAATTTATGATGCACATTTTAGGCCAAGCTTAATATCTGATCATTCCATAATTGAGGTTACTATTGAAAATCACATAGGAAGTAGTAAATCCCCTTTTAAATTCTTCAATTCTTTACTCCAACACCCTGATTTGGAGAATGCAATACCCAATAGTATTAAAAGCATACAGAAGGTGCCTAGGCATATTGATTTATTAAGTTCCTTAAACTTCTAAAAAACTCATTTTAAGTAAATGCTAAGCCATAACTCTAATCCTCTTCAATTTTACAAAAGGAAAACATTAGAATCCCTAATGAAATTCCAAGCAGAACTAAGTAGGGATCCAGCCAACACAACCTTGAAGGAAAAGAAAAAGAAGGAATTACATAGTTATTACACTAAACTAAACGAATATAACTCACAGTTTAGGCAAAAGTCAAGAATAAAATGTTTGAAGAAGGAGATAGGAAAGTTAAGTTTTTTCATAATATAATTAGGGATAAAAGGAACAAACAAATATGGTGTATCTTAAAGCTCTAAATGGATTAGTAGCTATTGACTAGGAGGAAATGAAATCAATGGCTCAATGTTATTATCTAATTTTTTTTTGGGAAGAAGTTGCAATGTTAATTCAACTCCATAAGAAATTCAAGATACTTTAAAGGGCACAATCTTAATTTCACAAAATGAAGAAATAACAAGGAGAGTTACACTTGAAGAGATCATATCCACTTTATTCTCACTCAACCCTTACAAAGCCACAGGTCTAGACTGTTTTAATGCAAAATCTTTGAATCCTTTTAAGGCACCAATGGCTCTTTGCTCATTAAACATTCTAAGAATTCTTTGATACCAACTGTATATCTCCTAAGCTAAAGAAACATACATAAACTCGATTCCTGAAGTTTCTAATTTATAAAACTTGAAGGAATATAGTCCAACTTTATGTTGCAATGTCATCTACAAGGTGATATCAAAGGTATTAGCTAACAGACTCAAGGAAACTCTATAATGTTTCTTCAAACCAAGTTAGGGAGATTATATAGGAACAATGGTGATAACATCTGCATAGATCAAGAATTATTTAGGGGATACTTTAGCAATAAACACATCACGAGTTGTACATAAAAATAGATTTTACCAAGGCATTTAATATTATGAGTTGGTTCTATTGGATGCACTTCAAACATTTGGATACCTTCAAAAGTTTATTGACTGGATCACTTAATACCTTACAACAGTCTCTTATATAGTGATAATTCATGGTGAACCTTCTATTCTATTCTATTCAAGGCAGAAAGGGGGATAAGGTAAAAGGGATCCCCTATCCCTATTTCTTTCACTATTATAATGGATACACTTAACATAATTACCAATTATAACATTAAAAAGAATCCAAGTTTTAAGTTCCAATATAGTTGTACGGAACTTAGAATTTTACGACTTTATTAATGTTGTGTGAAGTAGGTAGAAAATCAATTAACCTTATAAAAAAATTCCTCAAACTCCTTCAAAGAGATCCCAAGACTAGAGTACAACCCTGATAAAAGCTCAATGTACCTTTCCTATAATATATGATCTTAGATTATTGGAACAGGAAGATTGAAGCTAGAGTTGCTCCTCTTCATATATTTAGGAGTTCTTATATCCTCCATGAAAATTTCCTCTAAGGATAACAAGCCTCTTATCAATTTAATAGAAAGAAGAATTAATGCATGGAGTAATATATAGCTCTGTTATGGAGAAAGAATCCAACTATCAATCAGAGTGCTTAATAACTTAAGTTCTTATCGGTTGTCACATGGTGCTACCTAGAGGTTTACTAAAAAGTATAAATAAGATGATAAGAGATTTCATATGGAAGGGCTCAACAAACTGCTTTAAGGTTCCTAATGTTAAGTGAAGTACATTGTGTCTTCCCAAGAATGACGTGGGTATAGGTCTAACCTCAACTAGAATAAGATCCAAAGCCTTATATGTTAAGAGACTTTGAATCATATGTATAGCTAAAGACAACCAATGGGTTGAGTGGATCAATGAATTTTACATAAGGAATGAAAGCATCATAATCCTCAAAGTGAAAACCAACCTATGTTACACAATGTAGGGAATCCTAACAGCTAGAAGCTTAATGCAGTATCATGTATCACACACAATATTGGAAATGGTTAGATAACATGTTTTTGGGGTTTTTTATTAGCCCATTATATAAACCACACAACCTTAGTCCACTATAATCCATTATACCCTACTCAACTAAAGTAGCTCGTATGATAGTCAATGGAAAGTGGCACTAGCTATTCCATAACTCTTGAAGTTCTATGCAACTTGTAAATGAGTGAACCCCTAAAAAAATAGGAATGATCAGAAGATATGGTCAAAGGAATCTAGAAAGTCATTCACTACCTCTTCTTGTAGGAGGCTTCTACAGGATTCTGGTCAGATACTTATCTAGAGAAAACTAATTTGGGATTCATTAATTCCACCATCAATCTCATTCCTATAATGGCTAGTAGTGCTCCAAAAACTTAACTCTACAGACAGGATAAAGTTTAATTTAGATACCTAAATATGTGTGTTATGTAGACTATCACAAGAAAGCCTTAACCACCAATTCTTCAAATGCTCTTAATCTAAAGGGATATGGTTAACTCACATAGATATGTTGTGCTGGACCCCAACTCTAAAGCCTAGCATTCGGAATCAAACACGGAAGCAGTACTTGCCCTTCACCATACTAAACCTGTATCAGGACATCAGACATAACTTTCAATAGAGACCTCATATTAAGGTGTCCATTTGATGAATAGAAGGAGGACTTCAGGATCTACAACTCTCATGAAGACCTTAAAGACCAATTCTATCATCTAGAGGATCAAATTTGGACCAGAAAATGTTCTGGACAAAATGAGACGATTCTGACGTCATAAGATGATTGCTGATGTCATATTAAGACCCATCGGAAAAATAGGTATAACTTTTGTACAGAATTCAGATTTAGGTGTTCTTTAAATGAATAGAAATAGGAATTAAATATCTATAACTATCATGAAGGCCTTAAAGACCAATTCTATCATCTAGAGGATCAAATTTGGATTAGAAGATGTTCTGGCCAAAATGAGACGAAGCTGACGTCATGAGACGATTGCTGACGTCATGAGACGATTGCTGACGTCATGAGACGATTGCTGACGTCATACTGAGACCAATCGAAAAAATGGGTATAACTTTCTATACAGAATTTAGATTTAGGTGTTATTTATATGAATAGAAACAAGACCTCAATGTCTACAACCAATTCTATCATCTAAAGGATCAAATTTGGACCAGAAGATGTTCTGGACAAAATGAGACGATGCTGACGCCATGAGACGATTGCTGATGTCATACTAAGACCCATTGGAAAAATAGGCATAACTTTCTGTATAGAATTCAGATTTAGGTTTTCTTTAGATGAATAGAAAGATAACTTCAAGGTATACAACTCTTATGAAGACTTTAAGGATCAATTCTATCACCTAGAGGATCAAATTTGGACCAGAATGTGTTCTATCCAAAATGAGACGATGCTGACGTCATGAGACGATTGCTGACGTCATATTGAGACCCATCGGAAAAATAAGTATAACTTTCTGTACAGAATTTAGATTTAGGTTTTATTTAGATGAATAGAAAGAGAACTTCAAGGTATACAACTCTTATGAAGACCTTAAGGACCAATTCTATCATCTAGAGGATCAAATTTGGACTAGAAGATGTTCTGGCCAAAATGAGACGATGCTGACGTCATGAGACGATTGCTGACGTCATACTG
>JAOQMP010000209.1:28479999-28495108 GCA_027563575.1 Erythroxylum pedicellare | reverse complement strand
CTAACTTTAGAGTGAGGCCAGTATTGAATGAGAAGATTAAGGAATTGCAGGAACAAGATGAGTATTTGAGCAGGCTCTGAGAAGAGATTAAAAATGATAAACCTTTTGAAATAGAGATCAGAGATGATGGATTGATGGTGGTAGGTAACAGATTGTGTATTCCTAACATGTTGGGGTTGAAAGAAGAGATTCTAGATGAGGCACACAGTGTACCTTATGCAATGCACTCAAGAAGTACCAGAATGTATAGAAATTTGAAAGAGCATTTTTGGTGGAAAGGTATAAAGAAAGAAGTTGTGGAATATGCTAAAAGATGCTTAGTGTGCCAACAAGTTAAAACTAAACACCAGGCACCTTCAGGCAAGCTTAAACCTCTACCGATTCTGGAATGGAAATAAGAAAAGATTACAATTGATTTCTTGATGGGATTGCCGAGGAATAGCAGGAAGAATGATGCAATATAAGTGATTATGGATAGGTTAACCTAGTCCGAACATTTTGTTGCCAATTAAACAGACGGATTCTTTGAATGTTTTGGCTAAGAAATATGTAGATGAAATAATCTGACTTCATGGGATTCCAAGCTCTATAGTTTCGGATAGAGACCCCAGGTTTACCTCCAGATTTTGGGAAAGCTTACATGAGGCTTTGGGAACTAAGTTGCACTTTAATACAGCTTTCCATCCACAAACTGATGGTCAATCAAAGGATAATACGGACATTGGAGGCAATGTTAAGAGCTTGTGTTATAAACTTCAAAGGTTCATGGGATGATCATTTACACTTAATCGAGTTTGCTTATAATAATTCCTATCACTCAGGGATTCAAATGGCACCTTATGAAGCTTTGTATGGTAGGAGGTGCAAAACTCCTATTTGTGGAAAGAGGAAGGTGAAAGGAGGCTTTTAGGGCCAGAGTTGGTACAAGTCACGGTTGATAAGATTAAATTATGAAACAGAAACTTAAAACAGCTCAAGACAGAATGAAGAGATATACGAATGCACATAAAAAGGAGATAGAATTTGAAGTTGGAGACAAAGTATTTCTCAGAGCTTCTCCATGGAAAAGGGTTTTGAGATTTGGTAAGAAGGGCAAGCTTAGTCTAAGATACATAGGCCCTTATGAGATCATTAAAAAGATTGGATCTTTAGCCTACAAGTTAGCTTTGCCATCAGAATTATCTAAGATTCAAAATATTTTCCCCGTATCAATGTTGAGGAAGTACCGATTAAATCCTTCACACATATTTCAACCATCAGATGTCCAATTAAGGGAGGATTTGATGTATGAGGAGCAACTGGTGGAGATCCTAGATTTAAAGGAAAGGTTTTCAGAAACAAGGTTGTGAAGCTGGTTAAAGTCTTATCGAACCATTCGACGGAGGAGGCAACATGGGAGCCTTTAGAAGCAATGAAGGAGAAATACCCACACCTCTTCGTAGACTCAGGCAAGAATTTCAAGGACAAAATTCTTTTAAAGAGGGGAGAATTGTTGGACTCCAAATTTTTCTTTCAATATTTATCGATTTATATGTTGATTTTTTATTTCTTTTCTTTTCTTTTCTTAATTTAGTCCATTAAATTAGCAAGTATGAATAAAAATTAGAAATTTGAATGAAGTGTTAGAATTTAGTTAGCTTAAGTAGTTAGTGGACTTATGTTAAAAGAAAGAAGGGTAAATATGGAAAGCCTAGTTTTATGAGGGGCAAAATAGGAAGAAAGACAAAACAAAAGGGGTTGGAATTATAAGAATAAGAAAGAAGAAAAGAACAAATCATGAGAAGAAAAGAAGAGAGGAGAAAAATGTAGAGAAGAAAGAAAGAAGAGAAGAGAGTTGTGAGAGAAGCTAGGGAAGAAGAAGAAAACGTGGAAAGAGAAAGAATCAAGCTTATCTAACATAAGTTTATCTTTCTTTCTTGCTTAGGTAGAGAAAGAAGTAGAGAATGGATTGTGTTGGAAGAAGATGATCTAATGGAAACCATTTGATTTTGGGGTTACTAAACTAAGTTTTGGGTTTTCTAACCTAGATGAACTATGGGTAGGTTAGGTTTGAGCTTAATTTGTATTTATTGCATTTTTTGTGATTATTAAATTTTATGAATTTTATTAGAATATTGTTTTGAATGAAACCTTGGTTGTTCTAGGAAACCAAAAGAATACTACCCAAAAGCAAAAGGGAAGACAATCTTGAGTTGGATTTTTGCAGGCCAATTAGGTGGGTGATTTATTTATAGTTATTGTGTAATTAGGCAAATTCGCGCTTATGTGTGTGAATGTTGATTGCTTGAAAATGAATTGTTGTGATTTGATGAGAAATGCATGATGTATTGTGACTATGTTATACCGTGAAAGAGGTTATAACATTTTGAATTAATGAAAAGAAGGAAAAAGCATGAAAGTATGTTGATGATAAAATGAATATGTGCTTTTGTTTGGGCGAGAGAGGAACCATTTCGTTCGTCACATACACGTAGACAAGAGCCTTCTCCCGGCTACCCGCTTGTGACGTTTGAGCTCCGAAAATGAACTTATTTTGTTCATGGTGCAAACTTCGATTTCTCCATTTTGAACCATAAGACCCCTCGACCCATTTAGTTTTGCATTGCATCTTTGAATTGTCAAATGTAATGCATTTGAATGATTTGCTTAATGGATAAAGTCTATGTTATGTGTTATGCTTTAACTGTTTAATTATGAGTTTTGAGTTAAATTGGTGAATGATTGAATTGCTAGATATATAAATACATATGCTTGAGTTTGTGGTAATTGTCAATGGATATAAATATATTAGCCACTGAGCGTCATAGCTCAACCCAATATTTTTCCACTCCTTAGGTGCAGAATGAGAGGGTTAGTAATCCTTGCAAGGCATCGGAAACTCCAAGATATTTAGAGACTTTTGTAACTAAGTTAGTTCAATCATTTTTGGATAGCTTTATAAGCATATCAAACGTTGAGCTTCCAATGTATTTTATACCTTGTGTTAAGTCTTTGATGTAATGTTGATATGTAATTAAAGCTACATATGAACTTCTTTTTGATTTAGAAATGAATGGAGAATTGAAGTAAGTTCCAATGTGTATGTGCTTATTTATCTTGTAGTTGCACATTTCCTATTTTAAGTCTCTCATTGGTGTAGAAATTGTGTTTTGGATTCAGATGAAAAAATGGATTAAACTTGGCTTAATTAGACAAATTTGTCTCTTGGACGTTGTATATCATCTTTCTAGCTTTCCAACGCTATATGGTGTGAAATATTTGGACTTCAAAGTTAAGAGATATGATTATTAGAAGTTGTGATGCTGAATAGGTTGGACTTTCGGGATAGTCGCATTGATTTGAAATTTTAACACTTATAGAGGCAAAGATTGTTTTGAGGTTTTCATGGAAGTTGTAGTTCTAGAAGTCCTTTTCAAACGGGTCTTTGAGTGACCTTAATCCGATATTTGTAGTAAAAGTTATGCCTATTTTATCAATATAGGTCGCAAGACATAAAAAATACACAATTCACATCGTTATCATTTTAAACCTTTCATACCTTGGAATAAATCAATTGAGTGCATGTACATTCTTTGTAATGTGTACTAAATCATAATCCATGTGTGTATGCTATCATTATGCATGTTAATGAAATGCAATTCATGAATATCAATGATATAGCTTTTATGCAATACTCTAAGGTTCTAGTCCCTCAATTTGAAAATTCGATTATTACAATTCTCTCCCCCCCCCCCCTTAAGAAATTTTGTCCTTGAAATTCTTACTTAATTGATCAAACAGATGGGGGTATTATTTCCTCATGTTCTCTTCAGTCTCCCATGTAGCTTCTTCTCTCGAATGATTCCTCCAAAGGACTTTAACCAATGGGATCACTTAATTTCTCAATTGTTTAGTCTGATGACCCACATTCCTCCATATAACTTAAATTACTTGCAATTTCAACCTCTTGAGTTGGTAACACATGTGTTAGATCTGACCGATACCTCTTAAGCATACTGACATGAAACATATTATGAATCTGAGCCATCTCAGCTGTTAATGCTAACTTATATGCCAATGGTCCAACTCTCTCAGTAATTTCATATAGACCAATATATTTAGGGCTTAACTTACCTATTTTACCAAACCTCAACACTCATTGCCAATGTGATACTCTTAAAAACACTTTATCTCCCACTTGGTACTCCATATCTCTTCGGTGCTAATCTGCGTAACTTTTGTGTCTATCTTAGGCTACTTTAATTTTATTACAGAGTAATTTTACCTTATCAACAATGTCTTGAATCAGCTCTAGGCCTTCAACAATCCTTAGGCCCTCTTCATCCCAATACAAAGGCGTTCAACACTTTCAGCCGTACAACGCCATATGTGGAACCATACCAATACTATTGTTATAATGATTGTTATATGAAAATTCGGTAAGATCAACATATTGATCCCATGTTCCTTGGAACTCTAAAACTCAAGCTTTAAGCAAATTCTTAACGGTCATAATAGTCCTTTCACTCTGTCTATCTATCTGAGGATGAAATGTTGTACTAAAATTTAACCTTGTACCTATTACTATATGTAAACTATCCCAAAATGTTGAAGTAAATATTAGATCCTGGTCTGATACAATAGACACTGGGACTCCATTTAATCTCACTATTTCATTAACGTAACTCTAAACTAACTGATCCAGTGTATTATTCTCCCTCACGGGTAAAAAATGTGTCAATTTTGTCAATTTGTAAGCAATGACCTGTATAGCATCATGTTGCCTTAGATTCCTTGTAAACTTATATTGAAATCCATAATAATCCTTTCCCATTTCCATTTCGGAATAAGCAATGACTATAACTTCCTAACTGGAGCCTAATGCTCTACCTTAATCTGTTGACAACTCAAACATTTAGCAACATATTCTGCCACTTGCTTCTTCATCCGTGGCTACTAGAAATGTTGTTTCAGTATATTACATCTTGGTAGTACCAAGATACATAACATAAGCTGCTATGTGAGCTTCCTCTAAAATTTTTGTTCTCAGATCTTCAACATCAAGTGCACACAATCATTGCTTCAACCATAGTGTATCATCTCTCAACTTAAACTTATAACTCAAATCCTGCTTCAAATTTTTAATAAGCTTCACTAATTCTGGATCTTAACTCTGAGCTTTTCTAATCCTTTCATGCAACGTTGGCCTAAGCTTCAATGAAGCTAATAATGCTTTATTTTACCCCAAATTCAATTCAAGATTCAATACTCTCAATTGTACTAGGTTTGGTAATCTCGAAGCCTGAATTTGTGTCACACTTCTATTGTATTTCCTACTTAATGCATCATCCACATCACTTTACCAGGGTGATACTCATTTGTACAATCATAATCTTTATGTAATTCAATCCACCGCCTTTGTCTCTTATTCAACTTCTTTTGACTCAACAAATATTTCAAATTTTTATGGTCTATAAATATCTGAAATCTCTCACCATACAAATAATGTTTCCAAATCTTTAATGCAAACACCACTGCAGTAAGTTCTAAATCATGGACTGAATAATTAAATTCATAAAACCTTAACTGTCTCGATGCATATGCAATCACTCTACCATACTTCATCAAAACACATCCTAATCCCTGATGTGGAGCATCACTATACACAATATATCCTCTGGATGCTAATGGTATAGCTTTTGAACACTCTGCCCTCACAAGACACGTGCCTAACGTCTTAAGTGACATCTAAACATGCATCTCACAAGGGTGACGTGCTCACACCAGTCAATCACCAAAATCAAACTCATTCCTTTAAATTTAGAACAGATTTTTGAAATCTTTGGATCATAATTTCAAATGAATTCTTCAGAAAAATTGTAGCTCCATGTCTCTAGTTTAGTTTGAAACAAAAATCATCTCATTCAAAGCACTATAGCTCAATATATTATTAAAAATACAAAGTATATTCATAACCAATTCATGCTCTTCCAACCAATACCCTCACTTTCTTTCCATCAATCTTTTTCAAATCAACACTAAAGGCTACAAATTTTTACGAAGAGATAAAGGAATGTGTTAGGAAGCTATTGATTTAAAAATCAAGTCATTTAGAGGTCGGATGACAAAGTTATGGCCAAAAGAGTCAAACATATTTAGGTTTGGGAAAATCTACGGTTGCGAGGAACACCTGTGGGTCGCAATCGCAACTTCCCTTTTTTTGTTTCTTCCTCAGACCTATTTTGGTAAAAAGGGATAACTTTCATTATAGATATTGGATTAAAGTAATTAAAAAATTATTTCTAGGAGGACTTTTATACCTACAACTTCTATGAAGAACCCAAAAAGATATTTTTCCTTCAAAAGGGTCAAACTTTCAAATTAATGTAGCTATTCCGTATGTTCATCCTATGCAGCATCATAAACTTCTAATGATCATATCTCTCAACCCCTATATCCAAAAATTTCATACTATATAGATTTGGAAAGTTAGAAGGATAAACTACAACTTCTAAGAAGACATCTTCATCTAATTCAGCCTAGATTAATACAATTTTTCCACTAAAGTCAAAATATAAATTTTTACCCCTGTGGAAAACTTGAATATGTAATGAACAATTTGGAAATGTCATAGGCAAAACATAATCATAGTTCATTAATATCAAAATATAAAAGTTTTACAAAGTTTTAATGGGAAATTCAAGCCATATATCAATATCTCATAATCCCAAAATACAAAAGAGACATGAATAATAATTTGCTAAAAATGTGACTAAAGCCTTATGTTTTCAAAAATCCAGCTTATAGTACAAAAAGATGCATAATCGGAGTGATGCCTTGACTCTCTTTTACTCGTTCTCTTGCTCCTCACCTAGAGATGGGAAGGAAAGGGGGCGAGCTTAAAAGCTCATGGATAACAATTTTATAATTGGTAACACACCAAAACCATTAAAATATTCATTTCCATTGTAAAACTCACATTGAATCATGAAACACATATTTCCCAATTCTCAATTTATCAAACAATTTATAAGCAACATAAATCATGCATTCAACAAACTTGTCAACAAATAAGCACATCAAAATGGTTTGGGAGGTCCATAGACAAAACGAGCTAACACATTCCCATGTAATGTTCGTATGTAGCCATGAACAAAAGGAACTAACACAATCCCACATAGTGGTTTCGCATAGTCATAAACATGAGAGAGTCCATGTCACTAGCGGGTAGACAGGAGAAGCTTTTAGTTAAAGTGTACTTGACATATAGAATGGACCAAAGTAAACCCACATAATTATGCATTTTTCAACTTGTAAACATGTTACACAAATATGGCACTTTTCCGAAACTTGATTTCATAAGCAAAATATCTTTTCAAAATCATTTTCATATTCTTTCCAAAAGCATTTCAATCGTTCATTTCATAAGTCAATAACACAATTCATATGCACACATGTAGCACTTTCTCAAAGCATTTAAAAAGACAATAAATGCACATGAATAAAGTAGTTGACAATCGTTTATTTCGATTTCTTGAAAGCAACATTAATGGCTTATTACTCAATTATAAAAATGTAACCCACCTTGAATTCCTTGCTTAAATTTTTCTTAAGAGTGCCTCTCCTCTTGCTCCTCTTGCCTTTCTTGATTTTCTTCAACATTTTAAAAAATCCCATTCAATAGGAATTCAAATTGAAAACCTAAAGAACAAACTTTCACTAAAATTGACCCTATAATACTTAAACTCATGCATTTCGTAAGCTTTATGAATTAAATCCCTTTCGAAAATCCAAAAGATTACTAAGACCTTACCTTAAATCTTCATCAATTAAAGAGCTTCTTGGTTCTAATGAAAGCTCTTCTCTCCCTCTTTCTTTTTCTCTTATTGGACAACCTCAAAATCCCTCTTTAAAGCTAAGAAAAGATGAAACCTAACTCAAACTTCCTTCTTTTCTTTTAAAGAACCGAAACCTCTCATCCTCTCTTCTTTGTTTTCATAATTCACTCTTCTTTCCCTTCAATTCACGTTTTTTTCTTCCCAAATGCAAGACAACAACTTTCCTCTTCCCATTCTACCCTTATTGAATGATAAAAGTCCACTTTACCCTTCCTTTAATGCTTTAAGATCTTAAATGCTTAATTGTTATGCCAAAATTGCCCTCATGCATTCTTACCACTTTTAATTTAATAATCCAATGAATTAAATCCTACTAACATAGACATAGGAATTTAAACTCTAAAAATAAATCTATCAATACCTCATAATTCATTTAAATCATGCTTAACTAAAGAAAACAAATCGAGGGCCAATAATATAAGTCATATCATTTATGATATGCATTTCAGTTACATGCATACTATAAGCATACACACATGAATTATGCTTTAGAAAAAATTGTAAAGATAGCATATGCACTCAATTGACTTATTCCGGGATATTATGTGATGTGTCCATCAATCTCCCAATTATGATGTGATGTGTGATCGTGTATTGAACATGTCTTAAATTTTGGTTTGATGGACTATAATTAGTAAATTAGATTTTATTGTTATAATTGGGAGATTGATGAAGTGATATGTGCATCTAGACTAAGAAAAATGTTAAATAGAAAGATAAATTGATACATGAAAAGTTAGGTTGACTAGGCCTATGAAATAGTGACACGTGGAAATAGAGAATGAGTGACAAATGGCTTAGGTAATTGGGTGACAATGGCTTAGGAAATTATAAGACAAATGGCCTAGTGATTGATTGACAATTGGACTAGTTATTGAGTGACAAGTTGTGGTTTAGGAAGAGGACACATAACATAGCTTTATACTTGACAAGTGTCTTGCCAAATGTCTCAATCCTTGCCATACACATACACCAACGACTGGCTCACTCATGAAAGACCATCTTTTCTTTTGTTCTTGCTACATGTTATCTCCTCCTCCTTCTCTCATCGGCACCCATACACAACCCTTACAACCTTGAGATTTTGCTAAAATTATGCACTTTGTCACTTCAAAATTTTCTTATCTTCATTTTGTTGTTAAAAACCCTTTTTTTGTTTTCATCTTATTCTTGGAGTATGTTTTATCCTTGCATGTTTGGAGGGCTAAGTTAGCTTGATGATTGAGGAGGTTTTGAGCTGAATAAGTAAGTGATTTATTGACCTATTATGATATTTGTTAGCATAACATTCATGATGATTAAATTGAGATGGAATACATGTAGGGTTGATGATGAGTTGTGCTGGAATTTGATGGATGAATTGGTTTTGTTTTGACGTATGAAATCGTAGGTTAAAGGCTATTCAATGGATGATTTTAGTTAGGATTGAAGTATAATGAAGGTGAATTTATGTTAAACAAAGGTGTTAGTGTAGCGTTCTTGAAATGGGAAACAACTAGGAGTACATATGTGATAGTGAATGATAGTTTATTTTTGATTTTTGATGCATGAAAAACTATAGTTTATGAGCCACCAATTGAATGATTTTGAATTAGAATTAAAGATGAATTTAATGAGGCAATGAAGTATAATTAAGGTATAACAAATCGAATATTATAATGGTGTTAGAAACTGGAAAAAAATTGAAGGAAATGGATGGTGAACTTTCTGTTCACCTATCCTATAATCTTGGAAGCTGCATTAGCTCCTTCCCACAATCGTGAGCAATGCTTTGATAAGAGAAAAATTATGTTTTACCTTTCCATGATTGTGGAAAGGTACCCCACGATCGTGGGCAATGCATGGAAGTGAGAAAGGTTTGATTTTTTTGTGATATTTGAACCACATAAGGACAATTTACTTTACTTAGGTGCATTTGGACTTGATTGGGGCTTCAAATGAACGTAGATTGATGTTGGATTAATTAAATAAGTGTTTTATATGTTTAGGTTGTTAATTGATGTTATAATTTAAGGAATGGATTGTTTGATATCAATGTATTTACATTTGGGATTTATGAGTTATTAATGGTATGAAGATGTTCTTCTGAATAAAAATGTGATCCAAAGGATATAAGTAATGTGAAATAGGCATTATTTAATGAGAATTGGGAAATTGTGTGAATATATAATGATAGTAACGGATTGATGAATATATGATTGATGAATTTAGAGTAATTAAGTTTTATTTAAAGCATAATCCTAAATTGTAAATAAGTTATGTATAAGCTATAATGTTTGAATCATCAAGACTTATGATTAAGGATACATACCCAGAATAGTCAATTAAGTATGCATTGAAGATGACATATAGACATGTGTATGATTGATCAACTCAGTATTGTGTGACCTATATGTATGTATTGTATAATTAAATAAGCAAGTAGATCATCAGTATCCAGACATTGCCGGGTCATCAAGGTAATAGCTTATCTAAAGCGTACTATAAGTTCACCTAGATGTTTTCTCGCTAAGATTGAATTGTTTAGATTAACTTTCAATTATTACATTTTTATGTATATGATTGTAATGATTCCGGACATTGTTGGTCTAAGGAGCTTGATATTTGGGATTGTATTAGAAGTGCTTTCTGAATGAATGTGAATATAGGAAATATGTACTCAATTGAATGTTGAATTCTGAACTCAGATATGATGAATGTGATAAATGACTGTGCACATTGAATGAAAGTTATTGATAGCATATTATGTAAATTAATGCATTCCATCACATTGTTATACATGATCAAATAAAGGAGTTGTAATCGGAGTGACCAATGTGAAGAGAGTTTAAAGATCAGGAAATGTGCACGAAGAGCCACATACTCAGTTATTAATAAGCTCAGTATCCACAATAGGTATGAGACAGTATTTGAAATGAGCCCGGTATTCACAATGAATGTAGGAAATTTATATAGGCACTCGGTCACAACAAACTGAAAATGAAAATGGAGTCTTATGTGCATTTGTGTGTGTGTGTATATATATATATATGTATCATATGAATGATTGTGAAGAATTACTGAATTATATTGATATAGAGATATGCAATGCTTATGTACATGATTGATGATATGGAATGTTGTAGTTCATGATGTACTTGTTGAAATAGGATGTATATTGTGATCAGGTGTTCAATATTGAATGATGTGACATAAGGGATTTGATTCTGAATGATGTGATATACTTGTGGTATTTATGTTCTGACTTGAGTGAGCACATCGAAGATGGTTCACTTACTGAGATGAAAACTCATCAAAATTGCAACATTTATTTTCAGATGCAAAGGAGACCTAGCTTCTAAGGCAAACTAATAGAAGTTGAGTTTTGACAATTTTGGAAACAAGAAATGGTTCAAAGGTCTAGTCAGCTGACATTAAAGAGTCTAGATAGAATACTTTTGTTTAGCTTCTCATTTCATGTTGAGCTTTTTTTTATAGAACTTTAAACTCTCAAATGTTATTTTATGTATAAACATGGATTATGAAATGTAGTGACAATGTAAGTAAGTTCATTTTGTGAATGAAATGAGGAGTTTTGATCTTTGGAAATACTTATGTTCTATATGATGCCATAATAAGTTGATGTGATTGCTCTAATATGCCATTCTCATAGGGTATGCTCTTGAATGTCCTTTGGATGATGTGTTACATATACGAGGTAGTTGCAGTGATTACCCAGGGTCGTCTCCCACAGAGGTGAAATTGGTTAACCTAAATTAATTTTGAACGAAAAATAAAAATAGATGCAATCCTAAACATTATATCCTGATTGTTAAGTGAAGGCTTTAAAGGAAAATTACAAATTAGTCTAAAAAGTAAATGATTCAACTGGAAGCAAACGAAAATAGATTAATCGAGATAGAAGACTCTTGAGAATTAATTTCACTAATTTAATGTCCTATGTATGATTAATGTAAAAGATTGGTTAATTATCTTACTAAAATTAACAGTCGAATTCTAAGATTAACTCAAATAATATACTAAATCTAGCTTTCTTATTCAACAAGTTATTATCTAAATTAGTTATGGAAACTCAATTACTAATTACCACTTAAGTTAATATATTTCTAATTTATAACTGATAGTTGTGAACTAATGTGTGTTTTCTAAGTATTTGGCATGTATTTCTTGTATAATAGTTATTATTGCTGTGTTTTAGGACTTATTTTGTGTTTTGTTGTTTAGCTTGATCTTTGTGGTTTTTTCTTAATGTTTAATGTTGGTTTAGGGTAAGAATTGATCATTTTGGTGTAGGAATGGAGGGTGGACACCTTTATGATTAAGTTAGGAACTAAGAGAGGAGAAAAGAAGTGGAGGAACTGTGGAGCAAGAACCCACAATTATGGGAAAGGGCTTGTTTCCTATAACTACGGGAAATCTTGTTATAAAGTTTTTGCCACATTAATTCCCACAACCATGGGAACTAGAGGCAGAAAGAACATGCGAGTTTCACTTTTTTTTATTTCCCACCACTATGGGAAATTTTGTCAGAAAGTTTTTGCCACATTAACCCATCATCGTGGGAAGCACAAGGATAATTCCCACGATCGTGGGTGGGAACTATAGGTAGAAAGAACACGTGGGTTTTACTTATTTTTTAGGTTATGACTTGTCTTGGGATATATAATGACACAAATCCCTAAGGTCGAAGGAGTGTCATGGAAACTTGTCTCCTTGAGTTAGAAAACAGATTGAGAGCCTAGAGAGAGGTAGGGAATTGAGATTTCCATTCTAAATTGGGTAAAGAACAAATTAACTCCATATTTTTTAGATTTAGGAAAAGAAGAGGAGGAGCTCCCTTTATTTAGTTCTTTTTTTTTCTCTTCTAGCATCTTTAGTATGGATTGTTCGGTTGTTGGGGACATTAATGACATTATGAGTGGCTAACATATTTTTAGGATTTGTTGTTTGAATTATTTGTGAACCTCTGGTAGTTGAGCTTAAATCTTGCAACAAATCGAGAGAGTGAGCTTGGTAATTTGTATTAAATGTACAAAAAGAGTTGATGTTTAATAAACTTATTGATTTATTAGGAAGAGATTTCAATAGATTGATATACTACCTATAGGATAACTTCATATCTAGTTAAATGTGTAAGAAAGGCTTTGTATATCAAGAGATCCCAAAGTTAATCCTAATTTGTTTAACCAGTGACATTTAGTTGCACTTTGAGAGAGGGTAGCTAAAATTTTAGGAAGTCTTGGGCCAAGCATAAATTGAATCAATTAACCTGATGGAAGCCAATAGGGATAATGACAAGTCCTAATTTTTAATCTTGATTTTCTCCAAGTTTTAGTTTACGATTTTGGCTTTGGTTGCGTTGTTTTCTTTTACCTTTAGTTTATCTTTGTTTTACTTATCTTTTTAAATTTTCTTAAATCGATTTCTTAAACAAAGCACAACCTGAATTAAGTGGTGCATAAGCCTGATCCTTATGGGATCGATATCTGCCTTTTACTATAAGTTACAACCCATATATTTACGATTTTGAGCGTAAAACTAGTAGTTTGTTTTGCAATCGATAAGTTTTTAATGCCGTTGTTAGGAATTGTTTGTTTAACATCTTGTTTAGTTTGGGTTACTTTGATTTAAGAGTTTTTGATACTTTTCTTTGTGTATTTGTAGGTGCATGAACACAAGGAGCACATGAAGGTCTACTAAATTTAGTGATGAAGAGTTATCGCACATGACAAGGCACGAATCAGAGATGAGAAGAGAAAAACACCAAGACAATATATAAAGAAATATGGCAGAAGAAGGAGAGAAAGGAGGAGATGAGAGGACATTGATGGACTTTATAAGGCCAGGTTTTAGTCCTCAAAGAGTTGCAAGGCTAGCAATTCAAGATAATAATTTTGAGATCAAGCCGACACTCCTCAACATACTCAGAGCAGTGAGTAATTTTATGGGTTGTCCAATGAAGATCCCAATGCTCATCTTGCAAATTTTTTTAGATCTATGACATCCTTAGGTTTAGTGGGATGTCTGATGATGTTGTGGAGTTGCAATTGTTTCCTTTCACTTTGAGAGATCAGGTAAAGGCATGGTACAACTCACTCAGTTTAGGGCAGATCATTACTTGGTAACAACTAGCCCAGCATTCCTTACTAAATACTTCCTTTTGACTAAGACACAAGAATCATAAAGGAAATCATAAATTTTTAACAAAGTGATGGGGAATCTTTATATGAAGCTTGGGAGAGGTTTAAAGAATTACAGAGAAGCTGCCTCCACCATAACCTTCCAAGGGAGTTCCTTTTGCAAACATTCTACAACAGTGTAAATTAAAGCATAAGAGGAACCATAGATGCAGCTGCTGGGGGTTCTTTGATGAGTAAAGCTATCGATGCAGCTCATGATCTTTTGGAAGAGTTGGCGAGCAATAGTTGTATGTGGTCAAGCGAGAGGAGTAGATAGGGGAAAAAGGAAAAAAAAGGTATGATGCCAATTGACTCCATTATAACTTTACAGGCACAAATCACAACCCTCACCAAGCAATTAAGCAATATGCAAGGAGCATCTTCATCTATATCTAAAGCTATATAATTACAGTATGAGTTATATGGGCAAGACAATCATTGCATAGTAGAATGCTTCTTGTTGGGAGCTAGTAGCGCAAAATAGGTAAATTACTTGGGCCAACCATAGTGAGGTAACAATGCAGGTGACCAAGTAAGACCATAAAGACCTTTTAGATTTTAGCAAGATTGACTTGGATCTTTGGAGATCAAAATGGACAAGTTAATGGATGTCTTGGGGTCCAAATTGACAAATCAAGAAGAGAACTAAAATAGGATGTCTTCGAGCTAGGAGTAAAGTCAAAAGAGGATGGAGGCAAAGTTTGATTAGATTGTGAAGAACCATGCCTCATCCATCCATAACTTGGAGGTATAGGTAGGTCAACTTGCTAATACTTTGGCCAACCTAAGGGAACAACTCAAGGCTATTACACTTCGAAGTGGCAAGCAGGTGGAGGAGCCAAGTGTACAAAAGGATAACCAAGAAAAAGGGAAAGGCAAGGAGAAAGAAGAAGAGAAAGAAGAAGAGAGGCCTTATGTACCACTACCACCCTGTAAGCCTAAACTTCCATATCCACAAAAGGTGAGACAACATTAGGCGGACACTCAGTTTGCCAAGTTTTTTGAGAAACTAAAGAAGCTTAAGATTAACTTGTCATTGGTGGAAGCCTTGGA
>JAOQMP010000209.1:28444154-28462738 GCA_027563575.1 Erythroxylum pedicellare | reverse complement strand
TGATACATAAAGTCGAGTCTCCGTATCGACACCTTTCTACAGGACTTGCGGGTGATTCCACACATAGGGTTTGGATACCGATAAGCTCATCATCTAGGGTCATGATGCTTTTGTCGATTGTAGTCCGGACTCACCATGGATAAAAGTCGAGTCGACACCAAAAATCGGTAGGTGTGCGCACTAGTTTGACTGACTAGTAGTGACACACATGAATGTTTTGGCTTATTTGGATATTTATTTTCTGACGATGTTTGATTTATACATATGATGTTTTTCTGATTTTGTGTACTAGAATTGGAACCTATGTTCACCAGATAGGTAATATGTGGTTTCTAACCAGTATACACCGAGTCATAGGTTAGGCCTATGTGTTTTTATGTGATATATATTCACTTCATAAGTTATCTCACCGTCTTGATATGTATCGAATTCTATTTGTGATATATGATTTTCCTACTCATTGAGTACATAGTGTACTTACCCCCCTCTGTTTTCCAATCATGCAGGTTAATTTAGTGAGTTTGAAGCTTTGAGTGGATCGTGCAATCTTTTGACATTTTCAGGGTACTATCGTACGTGGGTAGTTTATGTTCTATATTTTAGTTGCGTAGTAGCTCATGAATTGTTTTACTACTTTTATTAGATTGGTTATGTTAACATGCTTTATGACTATATAAATTAAACTCTTGACTGTTTTGTTTTGTAAAAGATCTTATGTATGTACTTTTGATACTGTTGTTAAGATTGCTTTAAGTGGACTTTAACGTCCTGAAGTTGTGGTAAAATTTTTTATGTGAATATAAAAATGTGTTTAAAATCATTTGCAGGTATTTGATTGATTTTTGGAATTTTTAAAATACAGACATTGTGCTGCCCAAAAAAAAAAAAGAGGGAGAAATATTAAGTTAGCCTTGCATAGTCGGATTAAGGATACTGTGAGTGTCCTTAGCCTAGGTATGTGGCGGTTTCCATGAGACTGATGCGATACCGGGTTGTGACATGGACTTTGGTGGATGATGGTATTGTACTTATTAGATGCAAGTGTGTTTTTAAAAGAAAAACTAACATAGATGGTAATATACACACGTAAAAGCAAGGTTAGTGGCTAAAGTTTACAAACATAAGCTAAGAGGTGATCTTGATGAAAGTTTTTCACTATTAACTATGTTTAAATTCATAAGGATCTTATCCTACCCCTGCCTAGGGCCCATAATAATGAAGGGCCCATCTTCAATCTATTTACATTTATTCATTCAAGAAGGGTAATCAATAACAATTAGAGGAAAGTTAACGATGGAAGCTATTTAGCTTTCAAGAGGGCCCATCTTCAATCTATTTGCATTTATTCATTCTAGAAGGGGAATAAAGGGTAATAAATGTCAGTCAGAGGAAGGTTAACGTTGGAAGCGATTTAGCTTCCTAAATTGTCTTGGAAGTTATGGAAGCTATATTATCTCTGTAATATAGCAGCTTCCAAGATTGAGAGTTAACATTAATTTGTTATATTTATAAACAGTTTTGAAGTATTTAAGTTTATTTCTTACTCTCTAATTTCTTTATTTTTATTAATATATAAATCTAAGATACTTCAAATAAAAAATTGGCAGTAAAAAATTTTCACGATTATGAGTTCTGAGTAACAATTTAAAGGTAAAATCTCTATTTTTTAAATGTTTTTTAGCTTATTAAATAATTGAATATGTTATAATTAATTTGTAATTTTTCATTAATGTGGACATTATATTATCATTTTAAATCAGAACATTAATATTAAATGATATTGTATTTATTTGTGTTTCTCCTTTTTCATTTTTGGATTACTTATTATTTATAAAAATATAATTAGATGTTAATAAATAATTTAATTTTTTTAATTGTAATTTTTATTGTACTTTGTGACAAATGTAATAATTGTTAGATTTGTATTCTTGCAGAGGTTCACATAAGTTTAGAGATAATATGACGAAATTAGATAATTTAAGTTACTCAATTCAAAGACTACATAAATGGTTTCCTTTATTATAAAAATTAGTATGATTATATTAAACATGTCTTGATAATTAAATAATAATAAAAATAATATTCAATCATTTCCACAACTTATAGAATAGGACAATATTTGACTTGGCAAGCTTAGAGTATAATTTACTATATTTTCTCCTAAGTATGTTAATTTCTTGTACTTTTCGAAATTAGTATTTCTCTATCATTAAATTTTGCTCTTTTTTTCATTTTTACTATTGGATATTAAATTTTGCTATTTATCTTTTTTCTCTGTCACAGGTATTATATCTTTGTGATATATTGTCAAGCTATTAGTGTTCTGTTGTGTTTGCATACTTCTTCTAGTTCCATACAGGTGCTTTTGTTCTTTTTCTAGTTCAATTGTGCTATAATTGGTTTATATTATATTGCCTAAAAAACATTTATTTGGAAGTGAAAAAGAAAAAAAGAAAACAAGTAAAACAGTTGATAGAATCTAAAAAATGAGCAATTAATAAATTTATTAAAAGAGTAGGCTCTTCTAGTGAGAATCCTAAGGAACTAATAGAAGATAATTTTGAACAACATAAAGAAAACTTAAGTGATGAGATTCATATTCATGAGGGCATTAGAAATTTGAGTAAGCATTTGTAATGATATTTATAAGATATTATTAGCTGATATTATGATCATTTAATATTTGGTTGAGTATGTAGACTTATAAATTAAGTCATTTATGTTTCACACAAACATAAAAATGAGGATTTTTTTTATATTTCACCCAGGCCTATAAAATGATAAGAACGGTTTTACTCTTTCTCTCCACATCCCGCCTCCGCGAACCTTGATATGGTGTTTAAGATAACGACATGTGTTATCATCTTATACATGTTATAACCTTTACTACGGGCATCTTATTTTGTTAATTTTTACTATAACTAGTGCTACGGCCATCTTGTCTTCTTTCTACATGGGACTGTTCGTTAATTACAATTTTATTGGTTAATACAACGGCCACCTTGTCTTCCAGCTTGTTTTTGCATGGCACTATTCATTAATTATTTAATTATCGTAAAAACCCAGGCTTATTATTACTGTATTCCCTTATCAAATAGAGTGACGGGAGATTCTTCAAAAAAATTTCGGTTCATTTATGTGGCAGAAAATTGGGAAGATGAAAAGAAATGTAATTATTAATGACGACTCTCCATTGAGATAGTTACTTGAGAGATTGTACCTAAGAATGGAAGGTGCCGGAATCTATGCTAGCCCTTCAAGTTTGTTAGCGTCTATGTCTAATATCTTCAGGTTTTTTAAGAGGGAAATTAACATGGAAGGTTGCTCTAAGCCTATTAAAGAATTGTCTGAACGGAACAAAAACTGTAGTTTTTGACCATGAACATCGCCCACCCATTTTGGTGTCATAACCTGTAGTCGATTCCTTTTTAAACCAAGAAATGTCAACTCATCTTTGTACCTAAGGAAATCTCCGAATCCCTGTAACTGTATGTTGCAATCACCTAATCCCAAATGATTAAACTTTGGCAAGTGTCATTGACACTAGTGTTAGCCGTGACCAACGACAAGTTATTGTATGGCATATTTAGGAGTTTCTAATTTTTTAAGGTGTAAGGAACATGTCAAATCTGACGGTTCCAGTGAGGTTATTCCTCTGAAGATGAATGTATACAATATTCACGAGGTTCGAGCAAGCCTCTGGAATTGTGTCTTGCAAATAGTTATTGCCAATGTATGACTGATTCAGGCGAGTACAGTTGGAGAGCCACAGGGTAACTTGACCAGTTAAGGAATTGGAATAAACATCCAACCTGGTAACCTGTGTCAGGTTTGCTAGAGGAGGGATTTCACCAGACAAATAGTTGTAATAAAGAATCAATGATGTAAGATCTTACCGCTTATCCAACCAAAGAGGGATCTTGCTTGAAAATTTAGTGCATCCAAGATTTAAGTAAACAAACTTAGTTGACTTATAGAAATTGGAGCTTGACCCGACAACTGGCATCCCTCTAAATTGAGAAACGTTAACGAAGATAAATTTCCCCAGATATCAGGCACGGTAGATGATATGTTCACGTGACTAAGGTCAAGTTTGTCTAGGGCATTTAAGTTTTGAAATAGTCTCACAAGATCTGATATTTTGAGTTGCAAGCATTTACCTGCTGGGACAGATGCATCAAGAAGACTGAGCCTTCCCAGGTCAAGAGAAGAGAGGTGAGACAAATCTGAGATTTCTGACGGGACTTGGCTATAGAATTGAGAATTGGACAGATTAAGATATGTTAGACGCAAGAAAACCTTCATCTGAGATGTGTTTTGAGAATAGTTAAAGTCGCTATCTCCGAGATTAAGCTTCCAAAGGTACAGAAGATGGAAAAGCATGCTGGTGGAGTTGATACAGCCATAGATACAACTACGGCTGAGATCAAGTCCAGCTACATGGCCAGTTTGCTCATCGCATTCTACACCATTCCAAAAGCAGCAATCACTTGTGTTCTGTCCTTATAGCTCCCAGATGCTGTTTTTGGATATGCAAAGGATGATTAGAAGCATTGCTTTCGATAAAAATGCTTTGTTTGGTTGGCAGGATGGTTCATTTATACTTGTTTCAAAACATTCTACTGCAATTATATCTAAAATTTCCTATACTTTTTAAATTGTCCAGAAATGTAAGTTTCTTGATGGTTCATTTATACTTATGCTTTCGTTACTATAACCTAATCATCAATAAGATGCCATATAAGAAATCGTATTGAGCTTTGGACATGGAATTATGTTGAAGGATATACAAAGAAAGAGTTGGTATTGGTGTTTTAAAGCAAAAACTAGGTTCTCCCTCTCTCTCTTACAATATCTATGTGTCAGTTTTGGGCAGTTTTGGTGAAAAGGAAATGCAGCTGTTGGTGATTAAAGTAGTGGGTCTGAAATCTGAATCAAAGTGCCAACTTATGCATCCCGTTTTATTGGACAAGATTGAAAAGCTAAAAGATGAAATCATTCAAGGTTTATCAGTAGCTCCTAACTATGCAAGCCTGAAGCATAAGCTTAATATGTTGAAGGATTTCTCTAAAGCCAAGAGCATCTCAGAGACGAGCAGTAAAGTTGAAGCATTGAAGCACGGAATTAATAAGAAAATGACAAAAGTCATAGTTCGACCTGATATGAAGGAGAAGACAGAAGCACTAAAGGCTGAAGTTGGAAAGTTAAGGGCTTCCAATGATGGAGATTTAGATCAAGAGGCAAATGAAATCATTCTCATGTTAAAGAAAGAGATAGATTTGGCACTTGCAAATTATCTTAAGACCATGGGTTTGGATGTTGAGGTTCTGAGAAATACGAAAGATTTTGACAACTAGGCCTCTCATTGGATAAGCTGGAAATGTTGAAGGGAGAAATTTTCAAAACAATCGAAGCTATAATCAACTCAACATATTTGAAAAACACGATCCAGTTACCAAAATTAGAGGCAACAAAAGCAAGGAAGACAACTGATTAAGCAAGAAAAAATAAAACCAAAGCTTTGGAACAATAAATAAAGCAGAGGCTTTCAACTATTGTGAACTCCTTGGAGTTAAAGACAAAGCACGAGTAGTTGAAGTCAAAGATTGCAAAAGCCATAGAAGATCTGGATAAAAGTTTGGAAATGGAAAAGTAGATGAAGTTAGTTTGAAGGTGAGTTCAGGAAGAAGAGAAGCAACCATTTAAATGGCAGTGATATATAGAATCAAAACGTTGCCCCAAGTGTAATATGAAATTAGTGCCCCAAATGTGGAGACTAGATAATTAATATGAAGAAGCTAATTCAAATTTGATATAATGGGATTTAAAAACATTAACAGGGTGTTTGAAATGGTATGAATTAAATTCAATTGCAGCATTGAATTCAATTAAAGTGTTTGAAAACAGAAAAAAGGGATGGGTTTAATTCATGCATAAATCGAACCCCCTCATCCTTTATAAATTGAATTCACCTAAAAAAAGTGTCGGAATTGAATTACAAACTGGGACTTCAATTCTTCTTTTGAATGTCGAAAATATCCTTCCAATAATACCCATCTAATCCGACCATGTATCTCTTTATCTCAAGCAGCCCCTCCCACCTCAAACAGTCCCTTCCACCAAGAAACGGAACAACAACACCTTCTCCATGAATCAACCTCCCACCATATCCAGGTTTTCCCTTTTCCTTTTTCATAGGTGTCTTTTACTTTTTCATTTTTTATCAATGATCATCGTTCTCTTTTAGATCCATCGTTTGATTTAGCTTTTCCTTTCATTTTCCCATCCTGTCTACATTCTTTTTCATTTCTTGAATTTTTTGTATATATCTAAAATTTTTTGTTTTTTATTTTCGACTATATTTTAAGTGAATCTTGTTCTATTTGGGATCTTGAGGGAGAAATATGTTGCATTAGAAAGGTAGAATATTGTGATGTAAAACTCGAGAGGATTGGTGTTTTCATTTTAATTTTTTCTTTTCATTTTAATAATACCCTTTTTTGATGATATCACTTATAATGAAATTGATGTTTATAACTTGCTCTATGTAAGTGTGAATGTTTATTATTTAATAAGATTTTTTTTAGTCAAGAGAAAAAATGTCATATGAAATAATTGAATTCATTTTGATTGCGTTCTAAACAGTGTAATTGAATTCAATTATAATATTATTGAGTTTGCTCTAAACAGTATAAATTGAATTCAATTCAATCTCATTAATATAATTGAATCAAATTCGTTAATGGATTCAATTTGAAAGTTTCCAAACGGCTCGAAGAAAAGATAATGAAATGAAATTTTAGAATTTATTAAAATAACATATCCACTAAAATCGTATTAGGCTTAATTTTTATTTAGTACAAAATTTTTATTATTAAGAGTATTCTTATCATCATTATTATTTAAACTCATTAGATTAAATGACATAATAACACTTTTTATTTAAGATTATTTTTAAGTCATTCTTATCTATGAAATTTGTTTTTTTAGAAACTCAATCTGCAATCCGTTTAAAAATTGATATAATCAAGTCAGATTAAATATATAAAACTATTTGTTCTATTAAGAGTTCTAATAATAAATAAAAATTAATTAATAAGAAATTGTAGAAATTTATATTTAACTCAATAATGATAATAATATATCTTTCTTGAAGGTTTAATTAATATTAGATAAAGATCAAAACATTCAATCTTGTGTTCCAATCTATTTTTTTTTTTTGAAATAGATGAATTCAATTGTGTTCCAATTCTTTTTACACCCAATTGCACTCATACATTGACTCACAATTCAATTACAAATTTTTGCAATTTTAGGCCAACACTTTTGAATAAGCCCCATTAAGCAATCGAAAGATAACAAAAGCAACTTTATAAATAAAATAAAGTGTTGATTAATTTCAAATAAGCAATAAAAGTAAATAAATATATACCTAGATTAAGTTTGTCTCTTTGATGAATTGCAATGAATATCCCGAAATCACTACATACATCCCTTTATGTTGAGATAAGGAGATCTTAGATCATCTCATGTAAAACAATTATTGTGATAGTTAATACCAATCTTCTATTCACTTTATTTGTTAAAAAAAATGGTATAAGATAGACACTAAGATTAGTGGGGAATAACTAAATAAGATATAAAATAGCAACTGATTCTAACAGTCATCTAGCATTCACATGTACTGAATCGGAATATATTATAAGCAATCTTTAATTATTCAAATCAAAGAGTAATCAGACCATTAAAAGCATCAAAACAGATTATTCTTGCATTAGAGCAAATCATATAAGTATCAAAATATGATATTGTTATTTCAGAACAAAACTTAAAAGTCTCAGAACATGATATAATTGTGTCAGAACATAATATAACATGTATTATATCAAAGCATAACTTGTATTAGATCAAAACTTAGCTTGTTTCAGAACTGAACATATATCAGAACACAAAATAGATTAGCCTGCTAATCCTTTTTACAGAAGTGTGTAATGGGAACAGAACAGGGGATACTAAT
Source organism: Erythroxylum pedicellare (assembly GCA_027563575.1). NCBI lineage: Eukaryota > Viridiplantae > Streptophyta > Magnoliopsida > Malpighiales > Erythroxylaceae > Erythroxylum > Erythroxylum pedicellare. Next base: position 28,454,721 of record JAOQMP010000209.1, on the reverse strand, counting down.
GATTGGTATCAACAGAAACAAAAGAGACTTAAGTCTCAGAATCATAAGACACTATAGTGTCTAAGAACAAGGGACATCGTAGTGTTAAAGTACAGAAGACATCGAAGTGTCTAAGAACAGGAGCAGCTCCAAACCCTTCTAGGCATGTCTATTTACCCATGACTAGGACTTGACAGTTTTAAAACAAACCATTTCGAATTTCAGAATCACATGTAAAAGATGTAGTGCATAACATATGACTTTATTCCATCTTGCTCAAATTGAACATATTCATTCACATTTGATCAAACTTAACATTCCTTATAAAGATAAACATTTACGACAATGCACCAATAAATACATTAAGTAATTACACTTTTCATGTATTCACACAAGTTCCTTGGTCAATAACATTCATAACTAACACATTGCTTATATCCTTTAAATCACATTTGTTTCCATAAGATCACATTTATCCTTTGAACAAATCATACATTCCAATATTAGATACTTTGATATCAAACAACATCTTTCTTAATTTATTACCCCAATTAACAATTCAAAACTTATTCAACCTTTAACCAATTAATCTAACATCAAACTAGGTTCATTTCCAACCTTAATTAAGATCAAATACATCGTTATAAAGTGTCTTAATTTTATGTGGTTCAACAATTGCACAAAATAGAAAATTTCATGTCAAAACTTTCCCAAGATCGTGGGGAAATTTTCATGTAATTTGGGGCCCTACAAAATTAATATCCCAATTCAACAATTATTTCATGTCATCTAGTATTGAATACCACATTACATTTTACCATATTTCAACAAGTACACATATACACAAACATTGCATATCATTATTTCAAAACAATTCAATAATTCATCTCAATCATTTATATAATACATATAAAGCTGTATATGCAAATGCACAAGTGATTTCATTTTATTTTGATTTGTTGTTAGTGCCTATTAACCTAATTTATTGTCTCGTATTTGTTTTAGATACTGAGCTCATTTCATATATTGTCCCATATCTATTGAGGATACCAGGCTCATTGATATTTGAGCTTAAGGCTCTTTGTGCAAAATCCTGAGGTTTAATCTCTTTCTCACGTTAGTTACTCCGGTCACAACTCCTTTATCTGATCATGCATATTAATGAAATGCATCAATCCATATGTCATGCTTTCAATATCCTTCATTTCAATGTGCTCATACCATATAACAAACTTCTCTGATCTAAGTCCGACATTCATCATTCATTGATTCATACATTCCACATTGCACAGATAGTTCAAACAAAAGCACATATAATTGAGTTTAAACATATAGGTTATCTCACATTATGCTTCAGAAAAGCTATTACCTTGATGATCCAGCAATGTCTGGATGTTGGTAATCAACTTGTATGTCTATAGTTATGCAATACACACATAGTTCACAATCATTAATTTGTTTAATCATATGAATATACAATCATGCACATGTATATGTGTCATGTTCAATGCATACTCAATTGACCTTTCCGAGTACGTATTATTCTTCAAAAATCTTGGACATTCAATTATTATAGCATGTATATTACCATTTTGCATTTAGGTTTATACCTTAAATAAGTTTTATTACTCCAAATTCATCAATCATACATTCATCAACCTTTTCTAGCAATATACATTCACATAATTTTCCAATTCTCATTCATTCATATCAAATACACCTTACTCATATCCTTTGGATCATATTTGCATTCATAAGAACACCTTTATTCCTTTAACAACTCATAATTTCTCATAATCACTAATATTGCTTAAATTACCTTTTCATATAATAAATTGTTTATTAACCATTTATATACTTAAGATTTTGTGTCAAAAGGATAGATAATTGTTTTGTTAGAAACAATGCAATGTTGAAACCTTAACCTAAAAAATAGTGCAAAAGACAAGAATCACAGCTATAGCTCGAGAACTCAAAACCATAATGAGCAATAAAATGATTTACTGATGGAGTCTATAGTTATTCTTATAGCTGTAGTAGGTGAGATAGGGAACTGATTTATAATGGAGGTAATATATCATAAATCTCTATTATATAGTTCCATTTATACCCTGTGAGATGTAGATGTAGTTTGTAAACTTTTAGCTCTTTGAGCATGTAATACTGAAATTTATATAATATATAGATGTATTACTGAATTTTAAATAAAAGAACAAACGTGTAGAATAATCTTATAAATTTATAACATTAACCATCTTTTTTCCTCTAACTTCCATTTTGAAAAGGGAGTACGTATCACTTTAGTTACTTAAGAATAATCTAAAGAAAATTGAATAAAATTTAAAGAAAATGACAAAGAATAATCTAAAGATGGAATTTTATTCAAGAATGGTGGGTATTAATGAAACCCATCCAGTACACAACTTTAGCAGTGAAGACCACATAAAGTTTAAACTAACAAGGAACATTACTTCTCATTTCTGTAATTGATCCAGGCACAGGCAATCCCATATGCATTAGAATCATTAAACATTGATCAACATATTGAAATATAATTAAGAGAACAACAGTGTGAAAAGGAAGGATAAACTATAGTTGATATTTGAAACTAGAACTTATATAAAACAAGTAACAAAAACAATATTTGCGGCATTTCATCAAACACATTACAAGTAGTATCCAATATTCCCAATATTAACATACCAAGTTCTCAAATTAGCCACATCAATTCTAAAAAAAACCAATTTGTCTAAGAGAGAATGAGAGATTACCTTATTAAGTATGTTGGACCATTCACCGTTAGTTGTTTGAGTGTTGATGACTTCCATAGTTCGATGTGTACACGACACTGACGATAGAACAAGAATAATGAAGGAAGAATAAGAAACAAAGAAGAAGAATAGAGAAGCAAAAGCAACGAGGTTCAGGGTCGGGATCAGGGATGAAGGGAGATGGATGGAGGAAATGCTGAGGTTGAGGCGCGAACATCAAGTGAGACTGCGAGGGTAAGGGAGAAGGCGGGGCTACTTGCAGGGCTTTCGTTAATCAGAGGAAAAACGACATCATTTTTTATTACAACAAAACGACGTCATTCTGTCTTGTCTTTTATTAATTGTCTTATAAATTAAACGACATCGTTTTACACTTAAAGCAAAATGACAACAAAAAGATCTCATTTTGTCTGGTCTTTTATTAATTGTCTTATAAATTAAACGACATTGTTTTACTCTTAAAGCAAAACGACATCGTTTTATTGATGGAAGAAAAATTTGTAACATAAACAAAACGACGTCGTTTTTGTTTGGATCATTATGCGGGTTATGGCCCATGAGCTGGGCTGCTCAACTCAGGCTACAACTAGACCACATTGGCCTGAGGCCTATCTATAGCTTGTGACCTGCGACCCGTGGCCCGTTAATTACAAATTGTGGCTCGACCCGATTTTTTTAGGTCGTACTTGTTAATGAAGTGCTCTAAAGACAATCATCTTTAGCAGTTATTGTACAAATCATTTTATAATTAATAAAAGAATTTTTCATTATTTCTATGTGCATATGTTTATGGATTTTATTTTGATATTAAATTGATTTAATGAAGTCATGGAGGAAATCATGATGAGATCATGATAATGAGATTCCTATCATGTACAATTATGTTAGTATCTAAACTTTCCCTAGTGATAGGATTAATGAGATGGGATATCATTAATTCAGATAGACTAGCGCATGTTATACTCATTGATTAGATCAAACAACAGATCTCATATGCTGTAGACATGAGTTGTTTAGAGTTAACATGTTGATGCTTACTAAGGATAGTAAGTACATTTGATTGACTTACTATGAGACAATCATATGTATATTCTATTCCAGTGTCAATGATAGTCTCATCATAGCAATAGTGCAAGTATCTTTTAACTTGAGGTGCTCAAGGATATCTCGGATACTGATCCTATGCTTTGACTCCATTCATCGGTGCCTTTCAAGGGTTACTCATAGGATATTGATTGGGTACAACTTGAGGTATTCGGAGATAATTGAGTAGCCAATAAAGGATTCACCACTCCTGATAGAAGGAGATGATACTCACGACCTCTTGTCGGGGTCATTACTTGAGAGTCTCTATCCAGAGCAGATTTATGTCATGAAGAGAGTCTTCCATGATACATAGAGTAATGAGATCCTCAGGATGAGATATAATAACATTTGGACTAGATGTGACGTAGTTAGGCTAGTGGGAGTTAAAACTTTGACCATACTTTGAACCAAGTGGGGTATAGATGGTGAAAGGATAAATTGCATGGGAACATTACATACGGAAGGGTTCATAGTCAAACCACTGACTTTTCGATCAACTGAAGGTCAAGACGTGTTGTTAGATACTACTCTTGACTTACTTGAATTAAGTATTAATTCAAGTGGCCAACATAACTGGGAACCTAATGGGTCACACACATAGGAGATCCGAAGGATGAGTAAAATGGTATTGAATAGTGATTCAAGATATGAGAGAGTATTTTGGGATTGTATCGCAATGTGATCGTGGTAGAAAACGTTACATGGAATGGATTAGAAACAAGCGTTTTTGGCTTCCATTAATGCATGCTATTCATGGTCATTAACTACCTATAACTTCAATTAATGCTTGCTATTCATGGCCACTAAATTCCCATAACTTCCATTAATGCATGCTATTCATGGTCATTAACTTCTCATAACTTCCATTAATGCATGCTATTCATGACCATTAATTTCCCATAACTTTCCATTAGTGATGAGGGTTATGGAAGGCCAAATGGTTTAGAAAATTGAGATAATATTTGTACATCTTGTGTAAGATACATAAAAAGAAAAAGAAAGGTTCCTTTTCTTATACACACACTTTTTCTCTCTACCTCTCGCAATAATTCTTGTCTTTGCTAGTACAAAGAAAGAATTCTAGCCATCTTCTAGTGAGATTTTATCCTTCTATCTTCATGTAGATTTTTATTAAAGACGGTCTGCATTGATCGTTGTGGTTTGCGACAACCCAATATGGAGAAGATTAAAGAACGAAGGAGATCGTTAGAAAGGTATGTAAACATCTTACATTTCATGTTTTTGTTTTTCTATATCTATATGCATGAGTAGATCTGGTTTTTGCGTTTCTGTTTTATTTCCACAGTGTATATTTGATATATATTATATATGAGATGCATGATCGGAACCTAACAATACCCACCCGACCAGTGGGCCGGTTTGATAGGACCAAACCCTTTGACCCGAGCCATCCTGGGTATTTACTATTTTTTTCCATCCCCAGTAAAAATGGCTACTAGAGTTAGGAATTTGTTTGAAGGTAAAAGAAAAATAAATATTGTGAAGAAATTTTTAATTTTTAATGTACACTAAAAGATCTTAGCTATTTGTATTATTTAAAAATATTTTTAAATTTTAAATTAATTATATTTAAATGAAAATAAATACAAATTCTAGTTTTATATTATAATTAAAAGTTAAAGATATTTTAAGATTTGATTTAGTAGCTCTATTATTAAATTAACATTAAAAATTAACATGCTAACTATTAAAAATATTTTTATGCTTAAAATTATATCTACTTTTAATTTTCTAAAACTAATATTTTTGGATATTTTAATATATTACTCAATCTACCGAAGTATGTGAAAAATATAATACAAAATGTTGTGGTATAACTTAGTACTTGAATTTGATACGATACAGAAAAATTTGGTTCCAATTTTTGATTAATGTGATCAGTATTGACTACTATCGATAGATCTTTCATTTGGGATTTGTTTGAAATTTACTTCAAAAAATTTCTTAAAATATTTTCCTATTCAACTTGACTAGTCAAATTGTACAAGAAGTACATATACCCTTTAAAATTTAAGATTATTAAAGAATAGTTAAAAGATTTTATTATGTAGTTTGACTAAAAATGCTGAGTAGTTATGTTCGATAAGATTCGGGCAAACCAGGAATCCCTCTTTCAATATTCCACGTGAGTGAGCTTGAGGCTGCACTCGAAGTATCCTACCAAATCCTAATTAGGGATGTCAAAGGGTCGGGTCAGGTTGAGCCGCTCTTGGCCCGACCCCTCATTGGATGGCTCCCGGGCCGTCCCAGGGCATCTTTATTTTTTATAAAAAAATTTACAAAATGATGTTGTTTGTGACAAATTGGCATCGTTCCCATGGCCTAGTTGGACCGAACTATTTTAGGCCATGGCTCGGTCAACCTAAGCTAAAATCGGGCCAGATTGGACAGGTCAGACCAAAATTGTCAAGCCTAATCCCATCTGTAATTTAAAGAAGATAAAGTCGTATCAATAGTTTTGGTGGGTTACTTTCCTGCCGTTAACATTAGCACTTCAATTAATACGACACGGGTGGGAGTGATAAGTGTTAATAGGACACGCGTGGGACTGATAAGTGTTAAGTTCAAAGGAAAGGACCTAGTACCATTGACCTGTGATAACGCTTTCCTACATAATTTGAGGCATTAAAATAGAGTTTTCAACTTCATCTACATGAATAAACTTCCAAATTAAGCTCTATAAAAGGTTATCTCTTAAAGAGAGCATAGGTAGTCTTGTAGATTATATGAATATGTGTACTATGAATTTATTGCATAGTATTTATCTTCTAATTAGTTTAGATTAGTTAGTTTCCTTTTTAGCGTAATTAATGTGTTGATAGATATATTCATAATTACTCATATTCAAGTCTTGCTTCTTTTTGACTGGGTTGAAATTTAGAGTCTTTTTTTATATGTATTCTTAGCTTACCGTTTAGTGTTAATCTTTGAAATGTTCTATACGGATGTTATTTTCGTAATGCCTTACGTATTTGTATTATTAATGTTATTATTGTCCCTCTTTATTATTTATTTGTACTTATGTATTTAGTTATTTTATTACATTTTTCATGTTTATTTGACTTATTACTTAGTTATTTTATCTTATTATTTTTGTTTGGCATATGTATGAACATTTATTTGTAATTTTACAATATTTTCATGACATATTACATGTGAGTCTATTGAAAATAATTTCCCTACTAGGTAGGAGTAAAATTGTGTAATATCGGACCTCTCTAAATCTTGCACGTTATCATAACTTCAATTAAGTGTTGATAGCAGTGACGATGATTAAGCTCTACATAACATTAACACCTCACAAACATTCGCTATTTCATAGCTAAGATGGTTGCTAAAGACAACTTTTGAAAGAATTTGTTCGAAAACAAAAGAAAATTAAATATTGTAAAAAAATTCATAAATTTGAAATTTTTAGACGGCATTAAGAGTCTAAATTTTTTTATTTTTAAATTATTCTAAAATTTAAATTAATTATTATAAAAGAAAATATATTATAATTTGATTATAATCAAATTAAATCAAATAATTTTAACTTCTAGTAATGATCATAGGATAGAAGATTAAAAAAAGTATCATTGGGATTCCCATATAATTTTTGTTTAATTGCGTCAATAGTTAGCATTAAGGTTAATTTTGCAAATACCATAATAAATTGATATCGATTTTAATATCAATAAAGTATTGTTTTAGATAAAATTTGAAATTATGATGTATTTAAGATTTATTCTCTTATTGTAAAATTTATTATATTAATTCTAAATTTTTGAATAGTCAATATTAAATAGTTACTTGTAATAAAATTAGATTATGAAATTTTGAAATAAAAATTAAAATAATTTCATAGGATATAAAAGAATTAAACATATAAGCTTATGTTTATAATCTAGAAATAATTATTCAAAAATAATTTGTAAAGGAAATGAAAAAGTGTGTGAAAACATATATTTGAATGATGAAAGTAACCAATAAATATAAAAGGTATTTTTATTTACTAAAATTTAGTTCTATATTATTAATTAAAATTGAGAATTATTTCAAATTTGACTCAATATTATAGTAATGAAATTAAAAATAATAATTTTATAACTATTTGAAAAACATTTGATTTCTAAAATACTTAAACATAAACATAATTTTTTAAATATTTGAAAGTATTAGTTGATAAATGTAATGTTGTAGTATAACTTGAAGTTGTTTCGGAACAAGTTAATACTTGAATTCGCTAGTTTTGACGTCAATTTTTGGCCAATATGATTAACACCAACCCATTCTAATACGAAATTATTTGCCCGAAGTTCACTTCATCTAATTCCCATTTTATAAAAAGGAATTAAAAAAATTTCTACATATCATAATTTGTTAAAGTTTTAAGATAATAATAACTTAAGTTCATAACATTGCGCAATGGTGAAAGTTACTATTCAGTTACACAATTGGAGAACAAAAAGTCAAATATCAATCGATTTGCAACCATATGTTTTTATTTAACCATAAGATGTTTTAAGTTACATATAAAAACAAAACTCATCAAAAAAATGACCTCTAACTATTATTATTTTATTACCCTAATCACCTTCTTGAAACGCGTTGCGACTTATCCTCTCCAGCCGTGTTCTGTAGTCAACATGTGTTTTATATAAAAATACATGATGACAAGAACTTTAGGTTTATACTTATCGACTCCCACCGTCGACCTGAGATAAACGCTTTCGTAAAGAAAACTTGTGGCATTAAAATACAGTTTTCCACTTCATCCACCGTAAGTAAACTTCCACATTAACTCTTCAAGACCACGCATTATTTCACGCCTAGACGAATTGTAGGAGATATAATTGTTTAAAGTGTTAAGATAATCGAAGTACAGTTAAAAGATCTTAGTATGTAGTTTGACTAATAATAATAAGTTCGATAAGATTCCGTGAATCTCTCTTTCAATATCCCAGCCTCCAAGTCCACTTCCAGTATCCCACCGGATCGCATCCGCATCCGTTATTTAAAAACAAAAAGTCGCACCTCCTGACCTACGCGAAACAGTTTTACCGGGCCTTTTCAGTTTAACACTTCAATTAGACGGACACGGACACGATAAGAAGCTCTAAATGTTTAATACTTCGAGTTGAGGGCTCCATAAAGATAATCCGGAGCACCTCAATTTCGTAAAATTAGTTACAAGTATTAGTTTTTAAGTTTATATAATTGCGCAATGGTGAAAGTTAAGTTTTTATTTAACTATACGGTGTTTAAGTTATAAATTAATATAAAAATTCATCAAAAAATGACCTACGGCTACGTACATCATATTCGTATTATCATTTTGTTATTGTAATCACCTTTTAAAAACTGCCACGACGACTTAACCTGTTTCCAGTTCTCCATGAGTGTTCTGTAGTTAACATTTTAGTAACATGTTTTATATGATGCATGGCAAGAATTCTAGGATTCTATTCTACTCTATCTACTCCAATTCAAAGCAAAGAGCCTATTACCGTCGACCTAAGATAACGCTCTCCTATTTCGTACAGAAAAATTTGAGACATTAAAATACAGTTTTCCAATTCCATGTACCGCAAGTAAGCTTCCATATTAAGCACTATATAACCTAACACTAGCCTTGCTTGTTATGGTGTATGAATTCAGTGCCGTAAATCGTAATATAGCTATATCCATGGCCACCAAATTCTTGGCGTTAAGCTGCATACGAGACAAGAGCTATGGCAACTGGTCGGCGAGACCCAGATACCCTTCGATGCCCAAATACCCCAAAGGTGTCACGGTAGAGGAAACAATCCAGAAACAGCCGGAGGACAAGGTGCTGATTTCCGTGATTGGCATGTCATGCTCAGCTTGTGCCGGCTCCGTCGAGAAGGCCGTCAAGAGACTTCCCGGAATCCGAGAAGCCGCAGTTGATTTTCTCAACAACAGAGCTCAAGTTATCTTCCACCCAAATTTTGTGAATGTAAGTTGATTGCACGCCAACTTTTATGTTATTGTTTTTCTTTCTAAGGTACATGAAGAAAACGATTTACCTACGCGCAAGTTATTTGCAATTTTTTTTCCAATAACAATCTAAATGTAATGTTTTTGTTTCCCTTAATTTGTTGTTGGCTTTCTAATCATCCTTTTGAGATTGTGAAGTTTGTTTGTGTTTGTCATAATTAAGTGATGGAAAAAGAAAAGAATTACTGCCAATAATAATAATAATATTAGTCTTTACACAGCTTCTCGTGTGTAGTCTAGGCTCTAGCTCGGAGACTGCCCTGGGTCGTGGGAGAAGTTGGCAGTGTTACATCATGTATTTCTTATTTGCAAGTTGCAACCCAAATATAAGCCCACAAAAACAAAAAACAAAAAACAAAAAAATCTCCTACGGCTTATTTGTCTTCACTGCCACTTTTGATTTTTTAGTTTTTATTTTTAAATTGAGTAAAAACTTTATTTCTATTTTCTACTTTCTACTTTCTATCTTCAATTTCATGTTTTTCCCCTTTCCAGTTTACATATCTTAAGAGAATTATAACTATTAGTTTTTGTTTTTTTTAATCATAGTCTAATTTAACATCAATTCGATATATATTATTTAGATATCTAATATTAATTAGTAATTAAAATTATGACTAATGTAATTTTAATTTTTGAAAAATAAAAACTTTAAATTTGGTAATTGTTTGATAAATATATTTAAATTAAATTTATATTAATCATCCATA
>JAOQMP010000209.1:28432799-28442943 GCA_027563575.1 Erythroxylum pedicellare | reverse complement strand
TATATTTGCTTAATTATTAATAAGAATTATGAAGAATTTAATTTTCTTTAAGTTTTTATTTAATTTTGCAATTAAATTAAATAATTATTAGTAAATATAATTAAATATAATATATGTTCAATCAAAATATATCAATTTTAAATAAAATGATTAAAATATATTTAAAATAAATAAAATAAAAAACAATTTATTAATAATTTTTAGTAAATATTATATGAGAGATAAAATAAATTTATTTACTTAAAGAATAATTTTTCTTTAAGATTTATCTAATATGTTTGGAATAAAAGTATAACTATTTAACAACTAAACAAAAAATTGACAAAAACTTTAAACTAGAAAGAAGCAACTCTTTAATTTCGCAGACGACAAATTATGCGAAAACACGTTCCTTTATATTTATGACAGGAAGAGACGATTCGGGAGACTATTGAAGATGCTGGATTTGAGGCCACATTGATCCGAGGAGAGACCAGTGACAATAAATCCACACAAGTATGCCGAATCCGCATCAATGGAATGACTTGCACTTCTTGTTCCTCCACTGTCGAACAAGCTTTGCAAGCAATTGAAGGTGTAAATGCCGCTCAAGTAGCCTTAGCAACTGAAGAAGCAGAAGTTCATTTTGATCCACAGATGACGAACTGTGGTCAGCTTTTAGGAGCCATTGATGATACTGGATTTGAAGCCATACTGATCAGCACTGGTGAAGACATAGACAAGATCCAGCTTAAAGTTGATGGTGTCAGGACGGACAATTCCATGAGAATCATCGAAAATTCTCTCCAAGCACTGCCAGGTGTTCATGGCATTGATATACATCCTGAACTAAGCAAGATTTCTCTTTCGTACAAACCAGATGTCACTGGTCCTAGAAATTTCATCAAAGTAATTGAATCAACTGGGACTGGCAGATTCAAGGCAATGATCTTTCCTCAAGGAGAAGGAGAAAGGGAGAGCCATAGAAGAGAGGAAATTAAGCAGTATAGGAGATTGTTCTTATGGAGTTTGATGTTTACAATACCTATATTCCTTACATCTATGGTTTTCATGTACATTCCTGGAATAAAGTATGGATTGGACAAGAAAGTGGTTAATATGCTGAGCATAGGAGAGATTCTGAGGTGGGTGTTATCAACTCCAGTACAGTTCTTCATAGGCAGGCGATTCTATTCAGGTTCTTACAAAGCATTACGGCATGGTTCTGCTAACATGGATGTGCTGATCATGTTAGGAACCAATGGAGCCTACTTCTATTCTGTTTACTCTGTCTTAAGATCAACTACTTCTCCAGGTTTCAAGGGCACTGATTTCTTTGAGACCAGCTCAATGCTAATCTCGTTCATTCTTCTTGGGAAGTACCTAGAAGTGTTGGCTAAAGGAAAGACATCTGAGGCCATTGCCAAGCTCATGGAACTAGCACCGGAGACGGCGATATTGTTAACTCTAGGCGGTGAGGAAAATGTGGTATATGAGGAAGAAATTGACAGCAGGCTGATACAAAAGGATGATGTAATTAAAGTTATTCCTGGTGCCAAAGTAGCTTCAGATGGTTTTGTCATATGGGGGCAGAGCCATGTAAATGAAAGCATGATCACAGGGGAATCGCGACCGGTGGCAAAGAGGAAGGGTGATGCAGTGATTGGGGGCACCGTCAATGAAAATGGAGTGTTGCATATTAGAGTGACAAGGGTAGGATCAGAGAGTGCTCTTTCTCAGATTGTTCGTCTTGTTGAGTCAGCGCAGTTGGCTAAAGCTCCTGTCCAGAAATTTGCTGACCGTATTTCCAAGTTCTTTGTGCCTCTGGTGAGTACATATTAGCATTATGGTTAATAATTTACTTGAAATTGGAAGTTTTAACTTTTGATAATTTTACAGGTCATCAGTCTTTCATTTTCAACTTGGCTTGGCTGGTTTTTAGCTGGACATTTCCATGGCTATCCAGAATCATGGATCCCAAAGTCCATGGATAGTTTTCAGCTGGCGCTCCAATTTGGGATCTCTGTCATGGTTATAGCTTGTCCATGTGCTCTTGGTTTAGCTACTCCAACTGCCGTCATGGTTGGTACTGGCGTTGGAGCATCTCAGGGTGTTTTGATCAAAGGTGGCCAAGCTTTAGAAAGTGCTCATAAAGTAAGCTAACAAACCCATCTTCTATTCACTCTAAACAAACCCATCTTCTATTCACTCTATTATCTCAATTCTCGTCCATTTTGCATATGATAAGTTTCACATATTCTGAAGGCCATTGTTTATATGCATTTCAGGAGGTAACTAGCCCAATTGTTTCCAATTTGATGCGTCTTTTTATTTGAAAACAGTGTTACAATACCTTTTTTCTGCTAGCCTTTATATCCTAGCAAAATATAGATAAAACTTTCATCCCCAAACAAACAAGCCTATGAACAATTCAGGATATTCTTTGGACTAACAAGATCTCGTCAATTCTGTAGGTGAATTGCATCGTTTTTGACAAGACAGGAACTCTTACAGTCGGAAAGCCAGTGGTTGTTAACACAAGACTTTTGAAAACCATGGCCCTAAGGGACTTCTATGAACTGATTGCGGCAACCGAGGTATGCTACTTTCCTATCGTTAATGGCTACTGAACAATTTAAGTTAGATACGTAATTCTAATTCAGTTCTCACCAAATTTCTTCAATAGGTAAACAGTGAGCACCCTTTAGCTAAGGCCATTGTAGAGTATGCCAAAAAATTCAAAGAAGATGAAGAGAACCCTGTCTGGCCAAAAGCACGAGACTTTATCTCAATTACTGGCCATGGCGTGAAAGCTATAGTGCACTGCAAGAAAATAATGGTGGGAAACAAAAGCCTGATGACAGATCACAACATTGTGATTCCTATTGATGCTGAAGAGATGCTCGCAGATATTGAAGGGATGGCCCAAACTGGGATTTTAGTATCCGTAGACGATGAATTGACAGGAGTTTTAGCCATATCCGATCCAATGAAACCTAGTGCATACGAAGTCATTTCCCTTCTCAAGTCCATGAATGTCAGGAGTATAATGGTGACCGGTGACAACTGGGGCACTGCAAATTCTATTGCCAAAGAAGTTGGGATCGACACTGTTATAGCAGAAGCCAGACCTGAGCAGAAAGCAGAGAAAGTGAAGGCGTTACAGGTAATATATATATATATATATAAAATATCTTTTTCTTTCATTCTTTAAATTCCTTGCCCATTTACAGAGGTATTTTTCCTGACCATCATATAATCACTGTCTTTCGCTTTGTAATTAGCTTTACTGACATCGTGTTATGGTTTAACTCCATTTCTCTCAACTACAGGCCTCAGGCTACGTAGTAGCGATGGTCGGTGATGGCATCAATGACTCTCCAGCACTTGTAGCAGCAGATGTTGGAATGGCAATAGGTGCAGGAACAGACATCGCCATAGAAGCTGCTGATATAGTTCTGATGAAGAGCAATTTGGAGGATGTCATTACCGCCATAGACCTTTCCCGGAAAACATTTTCTCGTATCCGTTTGAACTATATTTGGGCTTTGGGTTATAACCTCCTTGGGATACCTATAGCCGCCGGAGCACTTTTTCCAACTACTGGATTCCGGTTACCGCCATGGATAGCCGGAGCTGCAATGGCTGCGTCTTCAGTCTCTGTTGTGTTATGCTCTCTTATGTTGAAGAATTACAGAAGGCCAAAGAAGTTGGAGAACCTTCAGATTCGTGGAATTACCATTCAGTACTAAGTTTTTTTTAAAAAAAAAAAAAAGTAAAGATGATTGATAATCCACTTGGAAGGGTTTGTACAAGGTTTTACATTACACGACCACCATCGTTGCAGCTTCCTAAGTCTACTTAGCAGACTTAATCAATCGGTACATACGACTCACCATTTACTTACCTCAAACATTAAAAGACTAAAACTTTGAATGAAATTTCACAGAAAACGAGTATTACTTCATCCTTGGTTGAAGCTTCCATGATTCAGCCAGCATTCCATTACAACACATCGCTTCTTTATTTAGCAGAAGTTGTTCCCTGGTTCATTGAGTAAGCTCAGATTTAACGTGTTCGTTAACTTTCCACTCCCCAAAAACATCTATTATCCCTCTTCTTCCACAGCTTATATAGACTCAGTCCAAATGTCAGCTCAATCACTTTGTCACCTACAAAAGATTTCCTATGTGAATGAAGTCGATCGTGAGATGATGTCAGATTCCCAGTATCTGTAAATAAACATCTAGATGGTTATCAAGTCTTTTATTCAACATTTTTATCGTGCCAATGTAAAAACAGTCACTATATAGTGGTTTTAAACTTTTAATATATATTTTTATTATTAATAAATAAATGTTCATAATTTTAAAAAAGAATTAAAATCTTCGTTTCCCACTCCTTAAAAGGTACAAGATTAATAGTTCAAAATGCTAGGCTAAAAGCCATACAAATTAACATCTTAACTAGTAGATAATGGAAGAAACAGTAATACATTGACGATTGGCTTTCCTTAGAAGTATAAAAGTAACATATGTAACCCTGAAGCCTTGAATAGTATCCTTTGCTACAAAGTCAATTCACTTGCAATTAGTTCATTTAGTTTAGTGTTGCTTCCTTTAGCTATAACAACTTCCCTTTTACAACTCCTCAAATTTACTATCATATTGTTTATATCCAAATGAGTTTGTTCAAATATTCTTGAGTTTCCTTTCCTCCAAATTGCAAAGTTGCAACAGCAGAAAGCGACCCTGAAAAGTTCCAAGTCTCCTTTAGAATGATACCTATCCTTGCTTGCTCAATGAATTATGCTTTCCCATTCATCTTTTGTTTATAATAATTGACATCATTTCATAGCCTATCTCTAAACTTTCGTTGTGTCATTACATTTGAAGAATAAATGTTTGATAGTTTCTAGTTCTTCAGAAAGGTAGCAATTATTAATGATTGAAATTCCTACCTTGTCTTGAGTCAATAGACTTTGTTTCAATATGAAATAGAGGATGAAAGTAGCTTTTGGATGTCAATTATAAT
This sequence comes from Erythroxylum pedicellare, assembly GCA_027563575.1. Classification (NCBI taxonomy): domain Eukaryota; kingdom Viridiplantae; phylum Streptophyta; class Magnoliopsida; order Malpighiales; family Erythroxylaceae; genus Erythroxylum; species Erythroxylum pedicellare. Next base: position 28,437,930 of record JAOQMP010000209.1, on the reverse strand, counting down.
CTGATACTAGTATTTTCCATTTAGCCTTTGAAGAGAAAGTTTTGGACAAGCTCACACACACACATAGATGTATATATATATATATATATATCTATATTTGTAAGCTAACCTGAGTTATGAGCTATCCTCCTGGTTGAATCTTCTCTTATAGGATTGGGGTTATATCATGATAATTTGAACATTATTATGAATCCTCTTAACTAACAACTCCAAGTTCTTCCAGTCACCACTTCCCTAATTTTGGAATTGACTGGCATTATATCCTTGAGGTTGTGAAAGCTAGGAAGCTTGTAAAATGAACCTTGTATATGACAATTATTGAACTACAAAGAGCTGACATTCCCATCTCCAATGATGCATTTAATATGTAATATCGTTGATTTTTAACATTTGAAGTAATGTCTAAGTTGTGCATACCTAAGATTTGAAGTTCCAAAAGTTTTCTCTATTAAGAAATTGAGTGTGTATCCATATTATCCAAAGGGATTCTTTGTCCATATGAAGCTTTCAAATTCCTTTAGCTAATAATCTATTGGTCACAACTTTAACATAATTGGTCCCCAAACCCCACTTCAACTTTAGAGGCACAAACATTTTTCAATTTAACCTTTGCTTGTATTGCTTTGTTTGGATCCCAAATTTATAAGAAGTTTTTAAACATATTTCTTTATTGCTTTAGTTGTTTTTCAAGGGAGATATAGATAGATGAGACCTTTATTGCACATGAAGATTATGCAAAATAGAGAAGATAAGTTGCAATCTCCCATCATATGATATATTCTTTGTGTTTTATGTTCCCATTCTTCCCCGAATGACATCAAAAAGAAGTTGTCAATCTCTCATGGTAACTCTTATACGCTACAAGAAAAATAGGGTTTAGCAACATAAATTACCGACGGAATGTGAAAATTTTCCATCGGCAAGCTACGTGATTGCGTGTCATAATGCTAGTCAAAATAAAATAACTAAGCTACTACTATAGCAGTAGTGAGTCTAGGTTGATCCCACAGAGAGTGTGTGTAAAGTTTATGGAATGACATTAACTGGTGTTTAGGTTTAACAGGGGGATTGTTTTTGAAAGAAGAAAATAAAATGAAACTAACTAATAAAAACAAATTATAGAAAACATGCAAAAAATGATAAAAGTGGAAAATTTGGTAGGGACTCGGTTCTTTGGTTCAATCTCGACCTACCTAATTAAGTATATTCTATTAATTTGTTGTGCTTTAACCTCTCCTAGCAATTATTAATCGTGGGTTAACAATTAACCTGAGTTTTCTCTTAGGTTTTGTTTAATCAAGATACGATTGTTAATTAAACCTAACTACCGAATAACCTAGGACACGATCTTTAGATTTAATTAGGCAGTAACATTACGAATTAGGAAAATCGATTAATCAAGGGAACAACCATGTACGATGCATCATTTAACTTAGGTCATGTTATCCCTAATGATTACGAATCATTAGTTGCTATACATTAATTTCAACATAACAATTACGGATTATATCAAAATTCTAGCAATGAGTTTGCAATTAACGATTCAATGAATGCATTAAAATTATCATCTCACAATACCCAATGGGTTTATACACAAATAACTTAACAATAACGAAAATTCGATTATCTATACACTAAACCCAAATCAATTAACATAGGATAACACAATCAATTTCTAATGATGTTGTCGGTGTTGATGTCGCCTCCGAACTAGTGTCAAATCTTTTATCCCTTTATGGGTCTCTTTCATAAAAAATGCTTCAGCCCTATGTTGTAGCCCCATCGAAGACCCCTTTGGTTATCCTTCACGCACTGCCTATCCACTATTCTGCCGTAGCCCTTCACGCCTCTCACTATGCCTTACTATTCATTGATGGGATGAATAAGGTATAAGAGTTTAGGATCCAACACTACTGTTCATTCCATGCCCTTACAACCCTTCTTGCTGCCAAGCCGAAGCCGCAGCTACTCTTCCCTCACTTCATGCAGCCAAGCCGCCAGCCCCTCTCTTCATGCAGCCAACCCGCCAACCCCTCTTCTTCACCAAGTTCCTCGTCTGCGTTTAACGTAGACAAACGTAGATGAGTAGCTTGCGTGAAGAAGAGGGGATGGCGTGCGTTAAATGCAGACCTCCCCCTACAGCTGTAGCTTAATGGGACAAATAAAGATTGGGGGGTTTTCCCTATTCACGGAACTGTTGCTGTGCATTTTGCATAAAACGCACATTTGCCACAATTGAATGCCGTGTTTAGGCAGGACGCCTTCATGCAGTTGTCCGTTGGTGCTCCTGCCCTTGTCCAAATGCTAACATTTTTTTCATGGACTATTACCATTTTTGTTTCATTATAGTTGTTGTGTTATTTTATTTGACAGCTTCTTAGTTGTCTTCTTTTGTATTTTCTTTCTTGTCTTTTAATTTTCTTCTTCTTGCTCCATGAAGACAAGTAAAAATTAATCTTAAAAAAATAGCCCATATGTCGTTCTTTCAACTAACTTTAATTTATTCAGTTCCAAATTGTACTTAAAATCATATATGAATTAAAGTGTGTATCTTAAGCATTTTCATGTTATTAATCACTAAATGTAAATGATTAGATATATCAACAACTAAACACATATCAATTTCCCCTACATTTAGCTTTTTTCCGTCCTCGGGCAAAACATCCAAATTAAGCTCAAAGACTCGAAACATTTATTCAATTTCCATATTTTCCAAGAATATATAATCATAAGTTAAGATGAGTGAATTTCAAAAACCATAGCAAGATTTCAACATTCCAATCTTTTACTCATGAGCAATCAACATTCATCATCTTTAAAAACTAAGCAATCTAATGGTAGACTCGAAAAATGTGTTTAACTAAAATATATACACGGGTATACTTAACACCATTCATAATCATGACAATACCTAACTTTGCATATCATTTCATTTCTCCACCACTAATGTTCACATGCAAAATCACAAATCAAAGGACCTTTTAGGATTCTAATGTCAGTAAAGGTAAGGTGAGATGTATTTGAGTCAAGTAGCATGAAAGTCAACAAAGCTAGTGAAACAAAGTAACACTCATCAAAAGATGGGTATCGTTAGCTATGACGAAAGCAACATTTATATTTCATAACCACATTCATCTCTCATACACAAACCATATGAAGCATATACTAATCTGAAGGAATCACTCATACAAGTTATGCCAAAAATACATTGAAATCACAAAAGTAAACCTTCCAAGTCAACGTCTACCTCATATTCAATATACTCAAATAACACATTCATTACAACTTTAGGAAGATTGCATAAACCATAAACAACTTTTCAACACATATGTAATTCCTCCTTGACACATTTATTTTAAACACTTTTTTTCATGTTTTTTTTCTTTCATTTCATTTTCTTTTCTTTTTTTTTTGCATTTCTCTTTTCTTTCTTTCTTGTTGTTATGAAAATTAAAATAAACTACATTAACATGGGAATTTTAATGATAAGACATAACAAAACATCCCAACATTAACCAACCCACACATATGTACACCCCCACACTTACACTTTTGTACATCCATAAACTCATTAATCACAAATGTGCCACTAGCTTTATGACTTCGGTAGGAGCAGTTGGTTAAGTATAAGGCATGTAATATGGTTGATACAAAAAGAAAGGCTAAAGCTCAAAGGGGTTTATCAAGGGACAAATCATGTCAATAGGATATGTTATTTGGCTAATATAGTTTATGAAAAACAAAAAATTGCCTAATCATATCCATGTTAATGCATGTGATAAAAATATAGTCTCGAATAGAAATTCAATGCAAAATTAGGATGTACATGTCATGAAGGTCACACATTATCAAAAGGCAATGAGACTAATATAGATGCGTTAGTTAAATAAGGCTTAAAATTTCACCATCTTTGTCTACCATTAGTCACTGCTCTTCTAAAGATAATGCATATCAGCTAGTCACAAGAGTAAAAATACATGCTAGAATTGCTATGAAATTCTCTAGTCAATCCACACTCTAATCACGACTATATAATCCCAGAAGCAATAGAAAATGAGAAAACGTTTGTTTCATTTGTTTTATTCTTTCTCTCACTTTTGATTGAAAACTTAAAAACAAGTAAAACAAACAAATTAAAAAATACACATGCATATAAAAAGTAATGTGGAAATGTAAAAGAAAAGAAATTTACTTCCCTTGGGTTGCCTCCCAAGAAGCGCTTTGGTTTAGGGTTGCTGGCTTGACTCCTTCTTCCCTTCATGTGACGAAATTGTGATCTTCAAGTATTACAGTTAGCGCCACTTCCACGCGAGGTAGTTTCGGATAGGGCCTTGGTTGATCATCATCCTCATTTAGCGTCTTCCCTATACTTAGATTTGCAATCTCAATTGAGTCCACACACTCTGGAAATATGTCGAATGCCTCTTCACCTTTTTCTTTATCATTTAATTCCTCTAATCTGTTATGTAAAGGTAAAGAGTTAGTTTCAAAAATAATCATGGACTCAATACTTACCTCTGAGCTAAAAGATGTGTCCCTTTCAGCTTTAAGCTCCTTCTCCACTTCTTCGACATAAACAATTTATTGAGGGTTGACCTCAAAATTCTCAAGCTCTTCATCACTTTGCAATGTTCCACACAAATGTACATTGAGTACACCTCGGGTTGATACGGCTACTCCTCTTTTCTTTGCGATTCTAGGCGACTGAGCCTTATTGCCATCTGACCTATTAGGTGTTCCATACTCTGTTGGCTTGCTTTTGTTTCTTGTCGGAATTCTTGCAATTGCTGCTGCATATTCTGTTGAAATTGCAAATTGTTAGCAGCAACATTCTTAACAAGTTCTTCTAAAGATGCACCTGAATCATGTTGGCTCTCTGAATCTTAGATACAAGACTATGTGTTTTTTGGAAATTGCCCCCATCCTTTTGGAATTATAGAGTATTCTCCTATAATTGCAAAGTATTAGCTTTCACAATATTAATAAACTCTTCCAAAGACGGATCAGAGTCGTGATAGGAAGCTTCTGGTTTGTACAAGAATTATTGTGCGTCTTGCAAACTATCATGGAAGTAATTCTGATGATTATCCCATCCATAACAAAAGTTAGGTTGATCAGTCCAAACATTGTT
>JAOQMP010000209.1:28388176-28408870 GCA_027563575.1 Erythroxylum pedicellare | reverse complement strand
ATGTATATTTTATATATTCATTTATTATACAATCTTAATTTTTATTAATCAATTCAAATTCGTAACTTTAATTATTTAAATTGATCACTTTAATTATAATCTTTTTCATTCATTTGTTATAATTTTATCTTCCTTTGTTATCATTTTATGTAAGTTTTATATATCCTTAATTTTTAACTAAATAAAGCTTTATTAAAATTTTTAAAAAATAGTCGGGCTAGCCTAAGCCTATTGGGCTTCCTTTCTATTGAACCAGATCAGACCTCAGATCGAGCTTCTAGCCTACATCCCGATGTCTGAGTTGTCCCGACCCAACTCTGCTCACATCCCGAGGCCTGAATGCTCCCGACCCAGCTCAGCCTACTACTACCATCCCCTGATATTTACATGCCCAGATAACCATGGAGGCCAAGCAGCGGATTGACCAATATTGAATGCAAAAAAATATATATATATTAAATGTATATTTGCTTTTCTCATCACAGGCAATCGATGGGCCACTTTAAGTGCCTTGAAACTGATGTGGAAGTTCTCCATGAAGCAATTTATATATAGATGTACAATTTTCTTTTACAATTCTTTATTTTTGCAACGTTTCATCATCAAGGTGCGTATGCTGGATTGGTTTAGTATAATCTGAAATATGCAGATGCAATCAGGAGATATTGTATCATTTTATTTCACCTGCACTTTCTTCATCGTTTAAAACTCGAGGAATAAAAAACACCAACTTTATTCCCTTGACCTTTGCTACAACCACAGTACACAAACCTCTCATTTTATTTCTCTTAGCAAGGAGCATTTTGCTGTATTACAACCATGTAATTAAGAAGAAAGTCCAAAAACAAACTATATTTGCTCCTATCCTAAACTGAGAATTCCTTCATTTGTTTAGTAGAGTTGAAAGGTGGAGTCGTAAGCAGCCCCAGCCTTCCAATCATAAGGGATGACATTTGTTGCCTGGACCCACTTTTGCCCTGCACTACCACTCACTTGCAACCTCAATGTTATAGCTCCCTTTGGTGGATTTGCTATGTCCCAAACTGCTCCATAAGCCTTTCTCATTCCTATCCATTCCTTGCAATCCTCCTGTACCAAAACCAAACCAGACCCACCATTTCATTCTCTGTTTGATTGTTTAGTAATTGACAAGTTGCTATTTCTTGTGGAGACTTGTGATATCATCTCCAGATGCAACTTTAAGCGAAAGCAAAGGGCGAAATATATACTAGGAAGGCTGAAACAAATATTTACCGAGTTATATTTATTTGTGTATACCATACCTGCCATATTTCAACAGCCAAGATGTCATTAACGCCACCCTGATACAAGATAACAACGGCTAGGTACTCGTTGAACTTGCTGTGCTCGTGGACCTTTAACATTAGATTGTAACCATAGTACTGGCAAGGGATTCTTCGGTACTCAATATCGACTACACCGTAAGCGAACAACTCTGCTGCTGTATTTGGACGTGCCAATCTCGCATAGGCCCTTGTGCTCATGATGAAGTCAGTCCTATCACCTTCACCGTAATCAGTTACCACTATATTCACCCCATCGTCAGTGCAAAGTTGCGGGACCTTGCACCTAACCTGGACGCACGCGAACAGAAAGACTTGAATTATCGTTTATACTTGCATTAATTATGGGCACAGGCAAGCAGTCTCAATTAGTTTGTACGGAGAGCCCAACGATTGCTCCAAAGCCTGTTCCACGCTTTAGTTTTATTGTCATTATTATATAGACTAAAAAAATTAGAATATTTTGTGCTCTCAAAGATTAATTGTTGATTAGAATACATACACATGGTTACTACTCGATTTTTCAAGCTTTAAGTAAAGTTTCAATAATAAACTTTATAGGCATATGGAGGTCAGTACAAGCCCTTAAAGTGAACTCATAAAAGATCGAATTGTTTATGTTATAAATATGACATGTTGGGATGTTACCAAACATTATAAGATGGCTTTGATATACCTGATAGCAAGCACCGCAGCCGGTACCATTTCTGTACAGCTTTGAAACCCCAGCCACATTAGCATCGTTCACAGTCCTTCCATATTCCCCAAATCCACAGGCACCAGCTACATTTAAATTAAAGACGCAAATTACCAAACTTTGTTTACCAAACAACTATGTGGCGTTACTCATTAATAAATAAGAAGAGAAGGCAAAACGCATACTTGCTGTCCCAAAGCAATCTGGGCTACCATAATAGGTTGCTCTAGAGGAAGTGAAGTCTTGGGAGTAAGTTGTTTCTGCCATAAGAATGAAGACAACAAAGAGGAGGAAGTAACCATAATCAGGTGCAAAGCCCATAGCTTAATGCTCGGTTCTAGTACACAAGAATATGGAATTAAGCTTGTAAGACAAAAGAAAAAAAGGTATGGTGAACTGAAGATGGTAAGAGTTATGAATTTAGTTCCCTTTTTATAGATGACACGAGGCAGCTGTTTCTAGACAGGACCTTCAGCTTTATGGGTGAGTTGGTGACGTGCATTTGCCACGGAGACGCTTGTGTAAGTCCGCCTAACATGTTTTATTAACGATCAATACTAAGATATTTCAAGGCATTAACAAATTATAGGAATAAACTGTAGTGTCAGCTTTCGCGTGGTTGAAGAATAACTATGGCCGGAGAACCGCATAGATTCTATGCACTCCAATTTCTAAACGGAAACTCAGTTACAAAAATTCAAACCCATGATCAATACTTGTCATAAGTTATTCATAGCTAAATCATAAACATCTTGCCATGTTATAAATGAGCTATTTGAGTTTTGTTTCTTCTAAAGTGGAGCATGAAGTCAGAAACCATGGAACGACTACAGGAAGACAATTAGAATAGTTCCAAGGTTCATATTCTAGCCGCCTACTACATCCAATGGTAAATTGTCTGTAGTTGGTTGAATTGTGTGTTATAAGTTTTTATCATTTTTCCTTCTTAATCTAGTAATTTAGGATGTACATATATAGATGATGAAACAATTGTATCTCCTTTTCATTTTGAAACAAGTCTTTGCAGACTTGCTTAGCTAAAGAGTAAGTTTAAGACTAACCATCAAGGGCCTTAGCATCAATTGGAAAACACCGAAATACAATTGATTTGGTTGTTATTACATTCTTTTTCAAATCAAATGTCTAGTACTAGCATGTCGATAAACTTGGACTCCACAATTCGAATCTCTTACTGGGCTCCACGTTACAACTTTCAACTTTAAAATCAGAAACTTTGAATGTCGATGAGTAAAGTGACTGAAGCTTTTGTAGATTTTTGGCAAGGCGCAGTCAATTTGATATTGAACTCAACATTAGTCATTATTTTGTTGAAAGCTTATCCTTTTTTATTTTAAAAAAAGTTAATGTCCATGCCAAGTTGGAGTTTCGTGAGAAATTTCTTTCTTGTACTTGTCTCGGTAAATCTTCAACGTATCCCTTTCATATGCCAATTGTGTTACGAGCTTAATATACGCGCACCACTTAGCCCATGAGTGATGCGTTTGGCTGTAACGCACTTGGAGATCCCTGTCAAACTTGGTCACCATAGAGGTCTTCGCCGTGTCAACATTTGGATAAAAGGAGTCCATATTAGGGGTGAGAGCACTCTCAATTATTAAGTTGTTACCAAAAAGGTCTTCTTTTAAGGCTCCAAGCGCACTTATTGTCGGCACATGCCAAAGAAGAATAAATGATATACCAAACATAATTTCCAGGTAGGAGAGGATTCTGAATAAAGTTTTTGGAAGAAATTGGGGTAGGTGACTCCGTTTTCTAGTCGGCCACTTGGCCACTTACGTTACACAATTTGGAGCCTGTCACGAAAGAGAGCAGTCCAACAGTGATTTTCTGTCTGAAGCATTATGGCTATGATTGAGATCTTAATGTAGCAGTGTCTTATATTAAACCCTTGGATCTTTCAATAGTATTCATTTTACAAACCATAATAGAAATGATACATGAAAAATGAAACTGTATTAAGAATATTTAAATTAAAAGATATGATTGTTATCATTAAAACTTAAAAAACCATTTATTATAATACCTAAATTTTAAAGATGATAATCCAACTCTTCTCCCCCACTGTAAAACAAGTCATTAATAACACAAACTACAATTTTTAGAGCATTATGTATAGGATGACACAAGAGAATTAAGATAATCAGTTAAACTAAGTCAACAATTTTTTTTATTAATTCAGTTGTGTCTTGTCATTAAGTATTGTAAAAGAAGTTCTTACAAAAAATTAAAATTTAAAAATCACAAGTAACTTTTATGATAATTTTGAATTTTATAGGGTTACTTTAGAAATTGTTAAATTATAAGAGAAATGAATATCTTTAATCCTAAAATAAAAATAAAAATTTCAGTGAAAGTAAAATAATGTGTTACGAGCAATAATGAAACACATAATTACAAAAGTAACAAATTCTGATGGAAGTAATTTTAATTTAAAATATATTAAATTAATTAATATTAATCTTTAAAATAATAAATATGTAATTATAAAATTAAAATTAATTCATAAATATCAAAGATGATTAATCATTAGTAAACTTTAATGATTTTAAAATGTATGCACATTAAGGACTTTTTAATACATTTTCTCACCTATGTATATTAAATATTAGATAATAAATTTCTATTGACAAAATTAAAATAAATGAAATTGATTAGTTATTAATAAATTTTAATTATTTTGAAATAAGTGCTCGTATAATATCTATAGTACTAAAATTAAAGTAATATAAATTTATGACGCTCATTGAACACACTAGAAAATAAAATATAACTCTGCACAACTAAATTTGTAGTAGTGGTAAGCAAGGATTGTATCTACAAAGAATGTGTGCCTAGCCTTTATAATGAATAAATTAGTATTTAAGATTTTTTTTTAGGGGGAGGGTGTGCGGAGAGAGGGCGTAGTTTTAGTTGAATTTTGATTAACAAGATAAAGTAAAAAACTATTGAAGCTAAATCAAATCAATCAATACAAAAGTGATAAAATTAATTAATAGGTTTCAAATCTAGTTCGTGGTTTAATCTCAACCTTTACACGAATGTGTACAATCAATTGTGATGTTATTCTTGGATCTCTCCTTGAAACTATTAACCATATATTAACAACAAGTTCTATTCACCTTAGTTTTTTCTTAAGTTGTATATAATTAAAACAAACTCTTCAATTAGATCTAACTATCAAACAACCTAGAATAAGCTCTTTAGATTTCGTGTGATAATCGTATTGCGTAATAGGAAAGTAGTTTAATCTAGGAAGTAACCATATAATCTTGGGTCATTTAATATATATTATGTTATCCTAAATGACAATCGACCATTAGTTTACCAAAGTGAATCAGATGTATAGCAATTACATATTGTAATATAGATTTTGGCAATAGGTTCATACATAAATGATATATTTCAACTATTTAAATCATTCACACATAAATCTTAAAACATTAATTAGAGAATAACATAATCAATTCTAAAAGAGAGAAAGAACAATACTACTAGATTATGAAATTCTCAAATATGCTCATTTGCCTCAATATCCCCTTTGGAACCAGGATGAGTTTAGCTCCTCATAGCTCTCCAAAGCACAAGAAATCTACCTCCTTTCATGTCTCTAAACTCTCCATTTCCCCTTTGGCCTATTAAGTGTCCTTTTATAGTAAAAATTAGGTTATATCACAATACATAGTCAAACATATGGGCATGTAGGTTACCGTGTGTGAAAATCGCAAGAGTTTAAACTTACACACTCAAAGTGAGCTACAGTCAAAAGTTAAATGTGAGGGTACTTGATAAGTGATTTATTAACTATATGTATAGTCCCTAATGCTTAGTGATTAATGTTATGTTGTCATACTTATTTTGAATTATATTTTTTTAGGTAAAAATTGGAGGATCAAGAACCAAAATGAGCTAAAAATATATCCTTGGAGTTATCCTATTGATGTTCAATTTTATTTGCTTTCATAGAATGAGAAGGAGATGAATTAGGGCAAAGATGAGACAACAAATAAAAACATGACCATGTAACTCTCTGGAAGTGTGAAGAAGCGTGAAGATGCAGTTTCAGCACTTGCAGTGAGTTACACAGTCCTATACATACTCATATAAGTTGCAATAACTTTATTTCTTTCATTTTCTCCCATGTCCACACTAATTCATCTCCTTCTCGTTCCATAAAGGCAAATAAGATTGAACATCAATAGGATGGCTCCAAGGATATATTTTTAGCTCATTTGGTTCTTGTTTCTCCAATTTGTATCTAAAGAAATATATACCAAAAATAAATATCTTAAGCACAATGTAACATTAATCACTAAACATTATGGACTATATATATAGTTAATATATGTATATACACATGGGAAAACAGGATGTTACAAGAGATATGTAAACCTCTGAGGGGGGTCTTAACTCGTATTGGTAACCAATAAGGTATTAATGGCCAACAGACCTTGGAAGCAACTAGTGGATAAGGAATTGCTTTGGATGAGATGGATGCGTAGCTATATATTGAAAGGGGAAAGTATTTAGGCAATTAAAGATAAGGATTCTAATTAATTGTTCATATCTTAGTTACTTAAGGTAAGGAACTCAGTTGAACCTAATATAAGCTATTCATGGTGGAACTTTAGCATACCTATGGTTACACAATGAAGCATCTCAACCTTGTATGAGACAATAGCGACTAACTGATGGTGGGGTCACCATGAAGCTAGCTCCGGGTGAAGTGACTAGTAGTCTGTAGCCTGCCATTGTGCCTCTGGACATAACGAGAACGAAGCTGGTAGAGAGTTGTGCCTGTCCAGGACCAGAGGAGGAGTTAGTGCACGTGGAGATGTGCAGTTGCATGCAGTACACATGGTGAAGTCTCTCCACAACACTTGTTGAAGACAAATGTTAGCAGCGTGCCATACCTATTGATCATTGAAATGCCGTGTTTTGTTTAAATGACAGCTCAAGTCTATAATGCAAAATTGTGTTGTATGTTAAATAGTGTTGTAAGTTCCTTGATTCCGTCTTTAATGGAGTAAAATTTGATTTTCCAAAAGAAAAAAGAATTGAACAATTATTTTTCATTGGGCATTAACTTGAGAAAAGAGGATGCGTTGGTGCTGAAGATTGCTCTAAGCTATACAATCTATATGTCATGGTAAGAAGGAAACAAGAGAATTTATCAGAAGTTGTTTGTTCAAGTGGATACTTTTCTGATGGAACTCACAAGAACATCAGGACATATATAATGACCTATGCAAAAAGGATGCGGTAATCTAGTAGCCACTTAGAGAAACAAAATTTGAATTGGAAGTCTGTAGAAACTACAACCTTCATCCCTGACACCCTTATTCTTATTTGAGTATTACTGGGATCTTATCACTTGCGACTCCATGATAGAATGATCTGTGGAATCTTAATGACAGATTATATGGAATGTTTACAAGTGTTTATGGCAATGTAGGGACATGTAAATGTAATGCTTGGTGCTTATAGCTTTGAGAGCTATATTAGCATAGAGCAATCTGTATGTTGTCTTCTTGACGCAGTATTATATTCTTTTACCCTCTTGATTTTAATGAAATTTGCTTTCTAAAAAATGATGTAAAATTTGCATTAGTAGCAAGAAGTTACAAATACAATATGAAGCAACTATTGGAAAATATGACCACTTCTTTTAGTTAATACCTATATCCATTGGTTTTATTAAACGATACATTTTAGAAATGTAAATATAGAAGGAACTGACCTTTTTTAGCAAAAAAAAAAGATGATATTTTACATTTGGTTTAAAATTCGAATATCTCCAAATTAATTTGAATGTTAGTTATGACAAGTGAAAATAGTTATATGCAGAAGCTGGTGGCTACTGAACTGAACTAACTTTCTACAAAAAAAAAAAAGGCTACTGAACTAGATTGAAAAGTGAAAATAATATTAAATATATGATTTGGGTTTAAAACATGCGATGTGGCTTAGGAGACGAATTGCTGCGCAACACCATGCCATAACTATTCAGAGTAGAAGGATCCCCTCGCAGCAATACTTACCGAGCCATTAACGTTACAAAAACTACTAGCTACAGTTTAAGATAATCCCATTAAATGCTTGTACAAACTACATCTTCTATGGATGAAGCTTCAAGCATTGATCCTTCAGTTGTTAATTCTCTTTGTTCAGTGTCCATTTGTGATATTCCACTGTGCGCAATCCAATGGCGCGCCACAAATGCCTGAGAACAATTAAGTGTTTTCAGACAAAAAGAAAATAACACAAAAATGAGGCCAATTTGATAGTGACATCCATATCGCACAAAATGAGTGTCATTCTCAATACGCATGCCCTATTCACTCGGAAGGCACGATGGAACAATACAGAATTGGCCGGGACCAATTATTAATCTGTGGTTGATAAACAGCCAGTATAGCATCCCATCCTTACATTTGCAAGATTTAGGATGATAAAAAGGAAAAATGGTCGGGTAGAGAGGAGGATAAAGCATACTCTCGCAACCAACATGCCTCTGTAGTCAGTCTCAATCTTGCAAAACCGAAAAAGAATGAGAAAAGCCAAGCAACGTGTAAAGTTTCTTAATCAAATAGTCAATCAGCACTTGTGTGGGTAATGCACTTTTCCAGGTGTCTTTCTGTTGCAGTTTTGAGGAAGACAAAGTAAAAAGCAATAACTAGAAAGTGCTGAGCCATGAAAAGCAACTGCATATTGACTCAAAAAAATACTTGGAACGCAAACCATAGCAATTACGTAGTAGGATTAGCAAAGGGTGCTGAATGAGGATGTAAATGGAAAGAAAATCACATAGACACATAAAAGTATTTATGTCTATTTGCCTATTTTTTTCATTAATCTCACCCTCCATTGCCCTTTTTTTTTCTCCTCCTCCTTTCTCAGTTTAACTTTTTATCTTTCAGTGGATTAACTGTAGCAGATTCTACGGAGGAAAGAAAATGATTTAAGCTTTAACTTCATGTAGAAATACTAAAGTCAATACTGATCTGTTAATCGATATTACCATAGGCGATGAACTAGGCAAGGCTTCTCCTTAATGGTTACTAAGAAATCTGAGGATCAAACTCCAAAAAGTTATGGTTAACTATAACCAAAGGTTGACACGATCTGCTCCCTAGGAAGCTAATAAACTGAAGACAGTATCAAGTTTCAAAACAGTGTCTACGCAAGTGGTGCTCTTACTTCTGGACAACAGGATCATATTACTGCTGCACAGCTCATATTACGCCTGAACATGATTCAGTAAAAGTATACCAAGTTTTACTCATTGGAAAATAAGAAATAAGATTGAATAGATTTTCAGTTGTTTTCTGGATAGGATTAGTTTGAATAGATCTGGCAGTCGTTACTTATTTTCTATTTCTATAATAGAATAAGTCTTGTATCCTATATAAGGGAATGCAATAGACAAAAATATTTATCCCAAAACAGTATACATGTTGAGATCCAGGGCTCTCTTAACGAGCTCTATTCCTTTCTTAAAACTAAATAGATGAGGAAGGCTTCCAAGCAATGCCGCTAGATGACTTCCAAGTGCAAGATCCTGTAACCAGATTCAGAGCCAGGGGCCATAACAATTTGGTACAAAGCAGTCAGCGATGGGGGACCCTCGAACCATTCAGCAACAAATTGAGGCTTTCAAATCGAATAGGGGATGAAGTTGAAAAGGAAAGAGAAAAGAGTAAGATAACAGCTAGACTAGATGACATCACCAGAGAAATGACAGCTAACAGAGGAATCCACTGAGAAGCTAATGATTAGAGAGGAAGGAGAGAGCACAAGGTAGAGAATGGTGAAGGAGGGAATTCATACCCATGTACGCAGAGCTGGATTGTCCTCACTATTACAATTCTTTTCACCCCCTTAGATGCCTAAGCCAGTGTGAACACTTCATTCAACATCAACAAAATCCTATGAAAACAAGGTGGGATTGAATTATTTCAATATGCAAGGGGATGCCCAACTCTGGTCCATGAAGTTAGAAAGGGATAGGCCATAATTGATGGGAAGAATTTAAAATCAACTGCAACTTGGATCAACAATTCATAGAAAAAAGGTGGGAGCACTATCAATGATGCAAAAGAACTTAAAGTACATAAAATAAATAAAAGAAAAAAGATTAGTCAACCACAAACTTTAATTTGTGGGATGAAAATTGGGAATTGAGTTTACATCAAAATAGGCTGAAATTTAGACTGCGTTAGGATTCCGCATTAGATATGAAGAAGTAGTAATTTATTTTATTCTATCTTAGATATGCTATCGTAGTTGTATATGACTTATAGAATTTCTATTATAATATGATATAAATTAAGAACCCTTTTCTACTAGAATAAGATGGCATTGCTATCTAGATAGGTCTTTTATTTCTATAAAGAGTTCGTTAGTTGTTAAGATTGTGTCCTGTATCCTATATAAGGGAATGCAGTAAGGGCACTATTATTCACTCCAATAATACACATGTTGAGATCCAGAGTTCTCTCTTAACGAGCTCTAAATCTTTTTTTGACAAGTTAGGTAGAATAGGGAGAAAGTCTTCCAAGCTTGCGGTGCAAGCAAAGCTGCTAGAAGACTTCAAAGTGTAAGGTTCTATAACTAGATCCCAAATCATGGGCCATAATAGGCATTATATAGGAATTTTGATAAAGTGAAAATGTACTTACATATTCTTTATTGGTGTGAAGGACAGAGGTCATTATCACCCATGAGCTATTATAGAAGCAAATCATGGCAAACAAATGCAATCTAATCATCATAAATTGTCGATATGATGACTAAGCAGGGACTCTAACTTACTTGAGTCTTAATTGTCACTAATGGCAATTTCTTTCTAGTTATATAAGTTGAGCTTTCTTAAGATCAGAAACAACTCCATGGTCTTTAGTGCCTCTTTCATTATATATGACCTGAAAAGATCAAATGAGTAGGTGAACCAAAAAGCTAGCAAATCACCACTAAAAAGTATGTTTGACTTAAGTACCTTGTCTATGATGCCGTATTCAATAGCCTCTGATGGACTAAAGTATTTTGGCCGACTCATGTCAGCCTCAATTTGCTCAGGTGTCTTCCCAACGTGCTTTGCCAAGAGATTGACCTAGATGATAATTGAAGCAGCACAAGTAGAATAAATAATTTAAGTGTTTATAAAAAGACATAATCTTTACAAGAGAATCACGTTAAACTAATGTGTTACTTTTTTACTCTCTATCCTACTCTTTACTTTCAATGGCATCAGAGCTAATAATAAATAATAAAAATACTTATTTAATACGATTATATTCTTATTTTATAAATTTAGTTCAATTCTTAATCCATTAGAAATAGGGTTTCATGACTTCTTATATATATATTTTCTCTAATAACAATATAGTAAATTTTCATACGTAATTTATTTTCTAAGGCTATGTTTGGTTAAGGGTTTTTATTAACGGAATGGAATGTAATATTATTTCATCATTTGAGAGGAGAGTTTATAATGGAATAGGATGGAATGGAATTGAAGAGAAAGGTTTCATACTACATTCCATCAATCCTAAACAGTAAAAATGAAAAACTTCCGATTTGGAGAGTTTAGGATAAAATATAAAATGATAAACAACTTTGCACTATATTACATTATAAACTCTTCTTCCAAACAACATTTCACTATATTACATTTTAAACCCTTCCATCCCTCCCAAAGAATAATTTTCTAATATTACATCCATTTACATTCCGTTCCATTAAATTCCATTCAACACCTTACTTCCAACCAAATATAGCTTAAGAACGTCTCTTGGATATTTAAGAGATTGATAAACTCTAAAAGTGATTTCTAAAAACCTATAATGCGATTCCAATTTTTTTATTTGTTTGAATTCCTAAGTATGATTCCTAGCTCCAATATAGATCCTAGAAGTGATTCTTAGACCTATCTTTGATTTGAATTCCTTAATTTTTAAATTTCTGACCCTAAATTCAGAGTTCCAGCATCCACTATTTTTAGTTTGCTTTATCAAGTAGTCCACATTCCCATATTCATCCTATCATCAACTTGGTATTAGAGCTTGGGTTCAACAATGTCCACATGAAGCAGAAGGGTGTACAGAGGATTGAGCTGGCACTACAATGGTGACATACAGCAGATTGATGTGTAAGGGATAAGTCAACGATCAAGAGATAGATGACCTAACCGTACAAATTCTTAAAAGGCTAGACAGAATTGAAGCACGTCTTGAACAAGAGACAACTCCCATAAGAAAGAACACAACAAACCAGCAACCTAAACTTGATGGTGAAGGTGGGACAAGATAGAAAAATAGAAGATGAAGCAACTGAACAACAAGCAGAAACATCTGGATAACAAGCTGGAACAACTAAGCAGCGAGCTTAAACATGCACATAGCATGCCAAAACACCTATACTACAAGCTAAAACAACTAAACAGGAAGCTGAAGTGATTAACTAAGTACTAATGTTTCTGGAGCAAGTTAGAGCTGGGTTCTTGCTATAAAAGGTGCATTTGACATTCATGAATTTGACGAGATGAATAATTAGGATTAGGTTAATATCCACAAGGAAAATGTATGACAACTATTGATAGTCAAGGTCGACTTTCATCATGTCAAAGAGAATGATACAGAAAAAGAATAATTCAATTAGAAAAGGAATATTTCTAGTTTAATTTGTTCTTAGTTGTTTACGGTTTATGTGATATTTCCCTAGAAACTGAATGAGTCACATGCCTTCTCCACTCTCGCGCATACTCTGATTCAACTAGAAAAGGAATATTTCTAGTTTAATTTGTTCTTCGTTGTTTACGGTTTATGTGATATTTCCCTAGAAACTGAATGAGTCACATGCCTTCTCCACTCTCGCACATACTCTGACAATATGTCCAGGAGTTTTTTCTTCCTTCCTTTTCTGCTTACTTTTATTAGAATAAAATATGGGCTTTATAAGGGATAGAGAGAACACTATAACAAAACCCTGGTTTTGTTTGTAGAAATGCTCAACATACCTTCATTCATAATTGTAGCAGAATTAGTAAATATGGTTTGACAGTTACTATTGCCTCCACGAAACTAGGACAATAACTGGACATGAAAAATAAAATAACTTCCTAACCCCACTTCCATTAACGCAAACTAACGATAACCACAACAAATTCCACTAATAATCTAAGACCTACAAAAATATATTTTCTGAAATATTAGTCTTTGTGACATGTGACAGTTCAAGTCTAGTATGGAATAACAAAAATCCTTATTAAATTCATATTTTGAAATTTATTTGGATTTCCTACACCATTAGGATTAGGGTCTCAAGACTTAAACAATACATATCTTTATGTACAGAATGTTTAAATGAATAAGAATAAACTAAGTTTTCAAGTGTGAGACTTTGTTAATCTAGAATTATTCCTAGATAATTAGAAGTGATTCCTAAACGCTAGAAGTGATTTCTCAAAACTTAAGTTTGTGATTGCAATAATTTTGTTTGTTTCAATTCCTAGGTGTGATTCCTAGTTTTTGATACAAATCCTAGCAGTAATTCGTATAATCATCTATTTCAATTCCCTTTTCTTTTTAATTCCCAGCCCTAACTAAAAGTTCCGGCAGACCTGATTTTAGTTCCTATGCACTTTATCACCCTCTGTTCATCATACATCAATATTGTGCCTTCAATATTCAATGATTTACCCACATCACATCACTTGTTATAGTAAGCAATACAGATAAAATTGCAATTCCAGCACCAATAATCAAGAAGAATAACAGAATGGGAAGAAAATATGGCTAAATTTCCATACATAGCCCAGAGATAACATCATACCAGTTCAGCTTTCACATTCTTAACTTCTTTTCTTGCAAGCTCAATATCTGTTGCTTGACCTTGAAATTTGCCAATTGGCTGACGATTGACGGAGAAAGAACAGGTAACCTCATGTCAAAGAACTAAGACCAGCAACATAACGCAGCCCAACCACGTAATAGAAAGAAAAAGTATGAATGATTAGGAAGAACATACCTGTTTTATCATAATAGTTGACGAGGGTAGAGCAGAACGATTTCCCTTTGAACCAGCAGCCAAAAGTAAAGCTGCTTCTCCCCAAGCATTGCCAACACAGAGTGTGAATATTGGAGGCTTGACATACCTGGAGTTAAAGAAGATATAACTAATCTCTCCGGTGTAAATATTACAAGGCAGAGAACAGTTTTGACACAAACAGCACCATCACTACAGTTATATGCCCACATGCACACAAACAAAAATCACAATTAGCATGATTACAACACAAAGCAATTTAAATAGTACCTATGTTGCCTTCATAGAGGCAAAGATATGCTACCGTTTGAAGAAAATATCCATAAATTTAAATCCTTCAAACCAATAAAATATGTTGAAAGAGTTAACCCCCAAGCATATTACAAAATCAATACCAAAGTATTACATTTTCTAAAAGTTGATTACACAGACACTACCCAAACAATCTTCCCCAAAAATTTGAAGCTTGAAAAGAAAATGGATTGTTTTAAAGAACTATGTATCTCAACTTATGGACTTTGGCATATTAAAGACAAAAGGAATGTTTCGTCACCTCAACAAATTTCGCACTAACCATTGAATCACTCTTGACATAGCACATTAAGGCATTTCATAATTGGTAAAAGTATAAAAGTTAACAAAGAGAGTTCAGGTAAGAGATGAACACTTGACGAGGGGTCCCAAACCATCATACTAAAATTCAATTAATGAACAATTTGTAACAAAATAGAACTTTAATGAAAATGACATTTAAAGGGGACAAAGATCTATAACCCCATAACATCATAGACTGCAAAAGCTTCTGTCTCATAACCCAGCTTCTCTCCACCCTGAAAAACAAACGTAATTCTACTCATAGAAAACTTTCTTGTAATTCTAATTTTCTAAAAAATAATCAAATAAATTTAATTAAATGTAAAATCAAATGGAATATGATTAAAAAAAAGAAATATGATAATGTAATAATAAATATAGTAATAATATCAAACTAGAACAGTAATTGACAAAATTTCAAGTGAAACAGTTGTCTACAATTGTCTGTATCCTCATGCTTTTGTGTGTCTGCGTGATCTTGCATGACTACCAGCAAAGGTTTAAAATAATGTTTCTTCATATGTTGCACTACTATTGGCACCATATCATCTAGACAAGAAGAAGCTAAGATAAGGAACAACTACAAATACAATAGTAAACTTACATATCTTTCAAAAATTTTATTGTCCATAGATCATTAGGTGAATAGTAATATAAAACATCATCAATCTATGCATATTTCTTATTTTGGCATAATAAGACATAACAATGTAGACAATACATGACCTAGTGGTAGATTTAGCCTAAGTTCTCAAAAGATTAATAACAAAACTATTAAACTTGTAAATTTCTTTATGAAATTTACAAATAACCAACAGATTGAAGATTTCAACCAATTAGATTCCAAAGTAGAAGGCCTAGAATAGGATAGATAGTGGCTTGGAAGAAGAGAAATACAATTAGAGTTTGAAGAAGACATCTTAAATGATCTTCAAGATTGATAAGTCCATGGACTTCTATTTTAGAAATTTTGATTTGTACTAGTAGGATAAATTTAATCGATTGATTGAAAACCAAATCTCCCTAAATCCTACCATTAAAACTCATAAAAGAATCAATGCAGAAGATACCTAAATGAATCTAGAAAAAAGTAACTTAGAAAAACTACTAGCAACTCTTGGACAGTTGTGCATCAACAATTTTGGGCAGGTTCAACTACTGATCTAACTTCTTCTATTCTATTAATGAATTCTTTCCTTCAGCCTAACTTGTCAATGATGAAGGAAATGTTAACTAATGTGGGTTTGAAACTCAACTAACACTAATAACAACCATTGGCACACAGCAGTACCATGATTGTTAACCCCAGCAAACTGTGTTCCAACTCTGTAAAGAACTTTGCAGCGCTAGAATTTTGTAAGTTTATAAAATTTGTCAGTTATCTTGTTTGAATGGATGCCAAGAAAACAATTTTAATACAATCACATTTTCATTAGATGAAATAAATGTTAACCTTTGTTGTTCCGGTGGAGTTTATGTATAGGTAGATAGGCTTTTCTTCATCTTCATACTGAAGGTAAAGAAACTCTGCCAGTATTAGCTCCGTAACAGAAGGAACAAGAGACATGCCCAGGTAAACAATCCTATTTTTGAACAAGTAAGATGCTAAATCAGGAGGAGGCTGTTCCCATGCACTTCCCCTTGTGTAAGGAATAACCTGCCAACAATAGAGTGATAACTAAATAAGGATTTGCAGTTCCCGTAAATTTTCCATTAACTTTTATTCTAAACAAAATAAGAACACAAAGTTTAGCGAAATTCCACGAAAAAAGTCATGAATAAGCGAGGACAATATCGGACTTGCAAACAAACTCAAAACAAAATTTATATCTTTATAAGCACAAAGAAGATATAATGTAGAACAAACATGAAAAAAAAACGAATATTTTGAAAAAAAATTCCCACTATTAAGCTCAGATAGATGGCTACTAGCAAGATAAGAAGTGAATACCACAGGTTTCCATAATTACAAACCAATTTGGGGTCTCTTAACCAAAGCAAAAATCTAATAAACAACCAATTCCGAAGTAGTCCTTATACTGCAATCAATTATCTCAAGTGCCAACTTCTCAAATCCCTTGTTCTTATATAACCTATCTCATCGATAAATGCATAGATAAGAATCAATGCCCAAACAAAAGCATGTATATCAATTAAGTACCATGGTAACGACATTTCTTTTGCGTTTGGAACTGGAAATTGATGTAGGATTAAGGCAGTCAGGTCGGAGTTTAATGCCAGAGAAGCTCCCCGGAACGATTCCCGCGAGAGAGGAAGAGAAGAAATTGATAGATAAATTTAGGTTTCGAATAAAACTTAGGTTCCGTGGAGTGATTGTCGACGATGCTGAAACATACGGGTTCAGGGCCACCCTCGATGTTGTTGCGGCTGCGACCTCCATTGGTGAATTTGGAGATAGTGTGAAGAGACAAATAGTTTGAATGGAAAAAAAGGTACTGCGAAGCAGTCATTGATGGGCCAGTTTCATAATAACATTTGCCCGTTGGTAAAGAACAAATTAGTAATATTTTTATCATTACACATAAATTTTAATTTACTCCTCAAGTTGTACGAAAAAATATATACAATTTTTTCATAAATTTATTAATGCGTAAGCAGATCAGATTTAAAAATTAAAAATTAAATAAATATTCTCTTTCTCTTGTCCCTTTCTCCGTCTCTTCTCCCTCTCTTCCTCTTCAACTTCTCTTATTATTTTCTTTTGTTCGGAAAAAAAAGAAAAATTGATATTTAAACCTACGAATTGGTTGGCCTTGTTTGATTATTGACTGATCAGCTAAGTTTTTAATTGGCTGACCAAGATCAGTTGTTTGCCTTCCTCAAGAAACTATTCTAGTTGTTTGATTGTTGGCTGATTGGGTTAGCTGATTCAACCCAACCAGCTAAAAATTAAAAGCTCCTTGTGAGTAGCTTTTTGGGCAATCAACTGATTACCCTTTCTTATAATGTCGATTTTGCCCCTAAATTTTGCCCAACTTCTTTTGCTCTTTAAATTATTTTATTAAACTTCATTTAGATTGTTATATTTTATGTTTTGATGTAATGTTGTTATTGTTGTCGTTGTTGTTGTTATTATTATTATTATTATAAGTTCTATGTTTTTTATTGGAGTTATAAACTTAATTTGTGTAGAATTAAATATCTAAAGTCCTCTAAATTCCTATATGAATATTCAACGAAATACTAAGGTATATAATATTCATACCCTTATAATTTTTTTAAAGTCTTGTCCTCCTCATAAGTCATTTTACACATAAACAGTTAATAATAAACAACTAGTTTTATCAAACATCAAATGACAAACAGCTAATGTAATCTGCTAGTCAAATCAGTTGATATAATCAATTATCAGCTAACAACTAATGCAATCAGCTGATTATCAAACAGAGCCATAATTTTTAGTTCCAACCATTACTAAATTATCAAATTGCAGCATTTTCGTTATTGACCTCTCATGATTGACTATCCACGTGTTGTTGTTACCATTGATCCTACCACTAACTTGGTATAGAGCTACTCGTAGTGCGATGTTGAAGACTACCAACTAAAATCCATAGTAATGTCCTTCTAGACCAACAACAACATCATGATGAAAGTAAATAAATAGTAGCTTCATTACTCAGTATTCACTTGCTCATCTAGATTTAGGTGTCCACTTCAAAAATCAATTTCAAAAACACTGTACATGAATGTCATCAAAGAGTTAAGAGTTAGAAAACTATTTTCTAACCCTTATTCTTGAATGCATGTAAAGTTATTTTGCTACCTGTCATTTAGATCCTCGATTATTTTTACTATGGGTATGGAACCATACTTCGTTGTGATAGAATTTCGTCATTAATTTTGTGGACTAACATAACAAACATAATTTTGTACAAACCCCGATTAATTTGATGTCAAGATAATTAGGCTTGTTAATTCTCTCTTTAACGTGTCATTGGGCTTGTGTTCATGGGCTTGCTATGATGGGTAGGCTTGGCCTATGTTTTGTAGTGCACAGAAGGCCCTACTGCTAGCCGACATTAAATACAGTCGCTCCATAGAAAACTGTATGTGTTTTTGCTGATTAGGGTTTGGAATAGCAGTAGTTAATCCTCTGCATGTCTGTCACGTCGCTTCACAGAAAATAACAATGGATTCAATCTTTCCACAATTTTCAGGTATTTGTCTATACAATTTTTGAATCTAGTATGTTGCAATTCTAGGGTTAATTAATAATGTTGATTAATTATGAAATTAATCTAAAATTTTGTGCTGAATTTTCCTTCAATTGGTATCAGAGACAATTGACCCTAATTGTGACTGCTAATTTTTGGGTAATTTCGAGATATTTTTTAATGGAATTTTCGTTTTCGATTTTGTCAATTATTTATGTGAAATCATTTTTTTGTTGTTGTTGATTTGTTTCGGTTTGGTGTGTCAAAGCGTATGGTATGTTTGTTCAATTTGTTGTCTTCTTTTGAAAGCTCAAGAACTGAAAAACGCAAACCATAACTGTTCCTTTTCATTTTTTTTGAACCTATTCAGTAGCTTATTTTATGAAATTCATTAAGGGGTTTTATAGATTATTAAATTCTGAATCTACTGACACCAATTTCGTTAAAAACGGATCGAAATCGAGCAATATATAGCCATTTTTCTTAATCAGGTCGCTAACTGGGTCAGGCAACCCGAATACCAGTCAACTGGGTGAGGAAGACGCAGTCCGACCCGGTTGGATGTTCCTCATGCGCAGTAGTTGTGGGTGGAGGTGCGTGCGGCCGTCTCTAGTGGCCGTTTTTTCCCAAAATTTTCGTGTTTGCTTCTCTTACCCAATTCTATTTTATGGTATTTTTTGGAATTTTTTGAATGCTAGAAATTTATTTTTATTTTTCTCGAATTTTAAAAATAATAAAAATATAATGTACTCTCCAAATTTTTTTTTGAAAATTTTTGTACCTGTTTCTAGTGTTTGGGCTTGTAGGGTCTTGTGTACTCTCAGTGTTATGTAGTTATGCACCAAAATTATTATTGTCATTCATTTTGAATAATTATGAGCTCGTCTATCGTGAGACTAATTATTACAAATTGCTGCTGTGATGTTGTTATTGGGCATACATTAGATACTATGTTAATGATGCACTTACCCTATCAGTTTGTCTTTATCAATGTGGATTCTAATTTTTTGTTTAATTCATTGAATTATGTCTTTAAAGTTTTCAATATCCTATCGATATTAGCTTTAGGACATAGTTTAATGTTCTGAGTGATCTGTGTTGTAATTCGAGACCCTTAGGCAGGATTGTAATTGCATAAGAACCTAGCTGTGTTGTTTGCCTAATTATGCTAGTCGTTGACACATTTGCTAAATCTCCCTGCTTTGTATCAATTTCCAACTTTGAATTCTTTGATTAAGCTGAATGGGTCCAATTATGAAGACTGGCTTGAGTCCTTAAACCTTTTTTTGGCGGTTTCTAATATTGATGTTGCTCTCATTGAGGATGAGCCTGCACAACCCACTATTGAGTCTTCTGTTGCAGATAGAGCTAAATATGATAAGTTGGTTCATTCTAACAAGGTTTGTTTGATGACCATCAAGTACACAATGGAGAAGACCATTAAAGTGTGCATCACAGAAACTAATAATGCCAAAAATTATCTCAAAGCTGTTGGTGAAAAATTCCAGAAGTTTGATAAGACTGAAAAGTCTAATTACTTTTCTTTATTGTCTAAGACCAAGTATGATGGTGTGGGTGGTGTTCGTGAGCATGTTATGAAACTTATGAACTAGTATAACAAGTTAAAGGCCATGAAAGTTGTGATGGGAGAGGATTATTTGATGTGGCAGGTGTTTGAATCTCTTCCATCTGAGTTTGATGTTCTCAGTGAAGTAAATCACGCGTTAATATAGACTTTACGTTCAATAGACAAAATGCACAAGAAGGGGGGGTTGAATTGCGTATTCTTTTGCGTGAATACAATCCCTTTCAAATTTCTTTGAAAAATAACTTTTTCAAAAACTATTAAGTAAACAAT
>JAOQMP010000209.1:28377149-28388076 GCA_027563575.1 Erythroxylum pedicellare | reverse complement strand
AAGTAAGGGTATCGGTTGGAAGAGCATGAACTGGATATTTTACTGAACATGTTCCTGTATTTTGATGATATCCGGATGTATAGGACTCCAAATGAGATTATTTTTATTTGGAGTAAACTAGAGATATAAGACATAGGGGAACATGTTCTAGAAGAAAGTGTTGTAAAATGACTTCAGTGTCAGGGTCAAAAAGATTATATAAAGTTGACCCGAAATGATATGTTATGGGAAAAATCTGAAAGTGAGTAAGGGGTTATAATTTGTGATTACAGTGGTTTTATTAAGTCATAGACTTACTTACAAATTATAATTAATTGAGTTTTAATAAAGGGAAGTGGATAAGTGGATAAGAATTGGATAGGTGTCTTAGCTAAAGTTAAGATTTTTATTGCTTTAAAAGATAAGTTGTTGTCCTTGTCTTTATATTTTCTCAAAACTTCTTTCTCTAGAGCTCCTCCAACTCAGAGCTTCTCATCAAATATTCACCAAAGTTTAACTTTTCTTTTCTCTGTTTGTAATCACTTCCACTCTGATATTTCTTTCTTCTATTCTAAGAAAGACTGAACCTCCCTGTCAACTTTCAAGTTGATGTACGTGGGTGCATGGGGGATTAGGGTTACGTAATTTTGAAGAGATTGGAGCTTCAAACAAGTAAGTTATTTTGATTCTAAATTTTTGTATGAAATAAAGCATGCATCACGTTGGCTCACTGTTAAATGGATAAGAACAGTGATATTCAAATTTGCTGGAAAATGAGTGAGGAGATTTAGTGTGCCGTACATGGTGATTTTTTTTGGATTGATGACTGAAATATCATGGGATAGTGTTAAACCAGTTTTGGAGTTCAAAGGCCAATGAAAGTGTATAATGGTGTGAAAGAACAATTAAAGTGATAGTTAGAGGAAATATTGAGTTTGAAGCAGAAAGTTGATAGTGATATACACATTGTTATAAACTTTGTTTTCCTCTTCACTAGTCATATATGGGATTATATTGGTAAATTAGTGAATGAGTTATTGATATCAAAATACCAAAGGATTGAGGTTGTAGTTCAAAGAACTGATGAGTGATTAAGTTATGAAATGGGAATGTGCATAAGATATAAAGTTCATTAAAATACCTAGGATTGTCATTGAGCATGCATTGTACATAGTCCATTTATACATTTGTGCATAAATAAATGCTTATATATGTTCAGTTATTAATGAGTGTGCAATGTGTGTCTTGCATAAATGGGTTGTGCAGGTCAAGTGTCCACATTCAGGCATTCCTAGAATTTGGAAGCAAATGCTAATCTGGAGCGTACTATGAGTAGACCGAGATGGTCTCACTTTATTGTTTGTTATTTGAATTTTGTATTATTTGACTACTGAATGATTATGTAGATGTGATTGATTATGTTGGTTTTCAGATAGAAGGTCCTCTAATTAAGATGTTTGATTTAGATATTGAAGTGCTACTTGAATGTGAATTGGATGAACTATGTGTACTTAATATGATTGTTAAATGTGTTTCAAATGTGCATTTCCATATTAATGAAAGTGCGAATTCTCAACTCTAATGTTGAATGCTGGACTAAGGTCCGATGATATAGGAAAGTGATTGAATGGGATTATGCAATGTGAGTGATGCATTTCATCTCATGAATACATTAAATATAATGGCAGTTGTGACCAGAGTAGCCACCAAAAGTGAAAATGAGCCTCGAGCTCAAAAGTTATTAAGATCCTAAGGCTCACTATGTATAATTAGCCCTATATCCCCCAAACGGATAAGGGACAGTTAGTAATGAACCTAGTATCTAATGGATGCGAGACAGTTTAGGCACCCGGTCACAACAAAGTAATAAATGGAAAGTGAGTCTCATGTGCATTGCATGTGCACAATATGAATGATTGAGTGTATTGAATGTGAAGTGTGAAATAATGTGAGATGCGAATCATGTGTTATGTGACTGGGTGAGCCATTGATGATGATCACTCATTAAGTTTGCAAAACTCACCCAAAATTTGCAAATAATTTTCAGGATCAGAAAATACCCTGTTAGGTCAACATGAGTATACCTACATCCTACAAGTGAAGGATAGAGGCTGAGATCAATTAATGTCTGCATTGCATTTCTTCATTTTGTATTGAATTGTTTATTTTGCAACTTTTTGTATAAATTTTTATTTCGAAATGACCAAAGTGTTTTGAATTTGTGAAAGATCCCAAATGGATATTGAAATTTCTGATGACTGTATTATGTGATTGAAAATGTTTATAAATGAAAGTTGGCCTTATGTGATGGTTCACTTCCGCATAATATGTTTGATTGTGGTTTCAGAAAATAAAAGTTTATATCGAGTTTTTGAATGATTGAGTATCCTAGCACGCCTCCCTCGCAGTCCATGAGCTCGGACATCACCTATCTATGTCAGGGTCGGGTCTTGCGGGAGTGGGGTGCTACAACTTGTATTTCATAACTTGTAAACTTGTTGCCCAAAATGGCACATTTTCTAAACTTGATTTTTCAAATATAGTATCCTTTCAAAGATGATTTTCATAATTCAGCAACACAATATATTCATACCAAACACATAACACTTTTTCAAAGAATTCAAAGAGTTATAAAGTGTATTCATGAAAGAGTTGAAATCATTTATTTCCATCATTTGAAAGAAAACATTAATGGCCTTTTACTTAATTATAAAACTGTAACCCACCTTGATTTCCTTGCTTAAGAAATTGGCTTAAGGATGTCTTTACTCTTGCTCCTCTTTCCTTCTTTGATTCCCTTTATCAATAACCAAAATTACTATTCAATAGGAATACAATTTGAGGACCCATATATTGAATATTCACTAAGATAAATCCTAAACACTCAAACTTTTCCAAAAGCCCCAACCTTCGAATCAATTTTCCATGATCCTTTTGATCAAGTAAATGACAAAATTTGTGAACACTTTCTTCTAGAAAAATGTTTGTCATTGTCTTATGTTTCTAATGACACTAAAATCATTCAATTTGGTTCATTTACTCTAAAATTGTTATGTCAAACATTTTCGGATTGTTCTTATACTAAAACAATATTCTATGCTCAATTTCCATCCAAAAATTGAAATTCTTATAAACTGAATTAGAACTTGATTCTTCATACAATTTGTATCCCTATGTATCTAGTTTACTCCAATTCAAAAATCATCCCATTTGGGTAACTATACAAAACGTTATGCCTAAAATACAGAAACATATTCAAGTTGTTTCCGGACAAACTTCGCCGCTGGCGGGCCAAAAAGTCGGTCGCGGCGAACTTTGATTTTTTTCAATGTTGGAAGAGGCGAACCACAGGGACTTCGCTGTGGCGAACCAAAAAGTTGGCTGCAGCAAACTTTCATAGAAACTCAACTCTTCTCTCAAATTTTTCCAGATTCTCACTCTTCACTTACATCATTTTCACTCTTATTTTACTTCTAACTATCACCAAAACATGTTTCATTCATCAAATAAAAACGAAGATGACTATAGTTACTTGTTTGTCTAAAGCTTCTTCAATCACCATGAAACCCTAGCTTAGAAATCCTTAAAAATCAAAATGATTCTTTATTTCTTTCTTTCTTCCAACACAAACCCAACATAAATTCATTTCCCTAAACCCTTTTCTAGCAGAGCAAGAAGGAGAGATGATTACCTTAGCACATCCTCTTCCTTCTTCTTCTTTTCACATTTTCTTCCCCTCTTTCTTAGTTCTCCATGCACACTTCTCTTCTTTTTCTCTTCAATTTTTGTTTTCTTCCTTCTTTTTATACAAAACAACTTTTCTTCTTCCACTTATGCCCTTTTTTTAAAGCCTTAAGTCTTCCAAACTTAAGTGAACTACCAAAAATGCCCTTATACAATCTTACTACCTTAATACTTTAATTCAATCAACCCATGGCATATAATCTTACGAACATGAACATAAAAAATTTTAAAAACATTAACATAAAAAAATTTAACTCCACAAAAATAATTCCATAAAGACCTCATAATTAATTTAAATCATGCCTAATTTAAAAAAAATTTGGGGGCCAACATTTTCTCCCCATCTTAAAAGAATTTCGTCCTCGAAATTCTTATCTGATTGATCAAGAGGTAGGGGTATGCTTCCTCCATTTCCCATTTAACTTCATCCCTCGAATAATTCCTTTCAAATGACCATAGTCAATAGACTCAACCGATCTTTCAATCACTTATTTGGTCATTCACTTCTTTAACTAGTTCCTCATTATGTTTCAGATTACTCATAATTTTTTCCACTTCCTATGTCGATAACACCAATATCATATCATATCAATATTTCTTAACATACTCACATATCACACATTATGAATCTGAGACATCTTTTATCAGTAGCACTAACTTATAATAATTTTATACAGACCAATTCATATCGGGCTTGGCTAATCCTTTTTCCTAACCTGAGCACACCTTCTACTTAATGTAAGCACACCTTGGCATGGTGATACTCTCAAAGACAATTTATCTTTCACTTAATAATTTACTTCACAGTAGTGGTAAATATACTTAGCTCTTATGTTTATCTCACTTTACTCCATACGTCCAGTGTTAATCCACCAACTCCTTTATCTTTCTGAATCACTTAATTTTTATTACAGATTCATTTCACTCATCAAAAATATCTTTTGAATTAATCCTGGCCTTAAACCATTTTAGGCCCTATTCATTTTAAATGTAAGGGTAGCGACTCCTTTTGTCATATAGCGCCCCATATAATATTCTGATGACATCACTGCGATAATGATTGTTATGCTTAAAGTCAATTAGAACTATACATTGATCTCATGTTCCTATGAACTCCAAACAATAAGCCTTAAGCATATCTCTGATAGTTAAGACCGTTGGCAATTTCACTTGATTCTACATTCTTAGTCACTAAATGATGTTTCGGCATATTCCTAATAGGATGTATATCATAGGTTGTTATTCCTGCTTATCTAACAATATCTTTGCTCAATTATCTTTATTGGTACACATACTTCTTATTTCAATGACAAAGTTTCATTTTTCCTATTCGAACTCAAAATTCACATTCATTTCAAATTTTTTACTAAGATTCACAATTTCTGAATCCTCAATTTTGACTTTGTTCATTAGAAATTGATCTTAAATTTCAGTGCAACTAATAATGCTTCATTTCTCCCCAAATTCAACTCCAATCTGCACTCCTTATTGCACTAGATCTGATAACCTCAATATTTGAATACATGCTCCACTGCTATTAGGATTCTTGCTTAATGCATCAGATACACCACCAACTTTACCATTATAATACTCATTTGTACAATCAAAATCTTTTAGTACTTCTATCTATTGTCTCAGTCTCGTATTCAATTCTTTCAACTCAATATTTAATTCAAAATCAAATGATCTGTATATTTCAAAATGTTTTTGTACTTATAATGTCTCCAAACTTTCAAAACAATCACTATTGTAGCAAGTTCCAATTCATGTATCAAATAATCAACCCATAAGGTTTCAATTGTCTCCATGCATATGAAATCATTTCATCATGTTGCATTGGATTTTATCCTAATCTCTTATACATTATCATTGTATACTATAAAATCACCAAATCCAAACGATATAATTAATATCGGTGTTATACATCCTCAAAATTCACTTTACTTTCATTACTCATACAATTTAAACATTTTTCTTGAAGTATTCAAACTATTCTTCTCAACTTTTCAAATATATTTAATATATCATCAAATTTTTCTTAGATTGCTTTAATCTTCAAAACCATAGTAGTATCGGGGCATTTGTAAACTCAAACAAATATTTCCCCTGATTAGTTCTCGTAATTCCTTAAATAACTAATTTCTCAATAAGGTAACATTATCTCACATTATTTTCAATTTCCCCATTTTCTTTCCTTTCTTAAATGATTTTCTCAATTCATTCGATTTCCTCTGATTTCACATTGACTTATTCTACTGCCTGCTTATTCACACAAATTTCTCCACATATTTTAATTTATTTTCAATCTTAACTTCCTGTGTTTGTAACACATTCATCGGGTCAAATTTGTATCTCCCGAACATATTTACACAGAATATGATATAGTCCTCATAATAGCAATTTATGTCTCCTCAAATTCAGGAATCCACTCATATAGTTTGATACTCTACATCAAACCAAATACATACATTCTCTGTAGTATATTCTACCTCTTATACCTGAATCTTCGCTAGGGATATGACTCCAATATTTACTTTTGATTTATTATATATTAATTTCTGATTTGTTTTTTCATTGAACATTCTTAATATAAACTATCTGATCTGCTTAACCAAATTCAATTAAGTTCTTCTTCAAAAGAAGATTTCTTACAACTATCATCTATACTGTTCATGCAATATTTATCAATCAACTATTATCATCATCACATTATCAGCCATTCTTAATACCTCAAGAAGACCAATTTCTATCTTTCTTACAAGGTCACAATGTTCTAATTACCATAACTCAATGAAGTAGTAAACATAATTACTGCTGCATATGATAAGGTGTGTATCATCAAGGTCATCCCATTTTGCCTAAAGATTTATCTCCAACAATTCACCAATGGATATATTATGCTAATGATACGTCCGTCATAATTGATTATAAACAACCTCTGAATATTTTACAACTATTTAAAAAAATTTACTCTTTCATAGTATTTGCCGTTTTAGTATAATCACTTATACCATACTTCCATCGCTTTACTTTCACTTATACCCTAGGTTTCTACATCTATCCAATCCTTACTTTCACTCTAAGTTGTCCCAAATTCACTCCCTCTAAGGTAACATCACTTCATGACAATTCAACTATCAATATTATCTCATCAAACTCTCTAGTCTCTTTTCATTTAATTCATTCCTTTCAACTAATTCTCATTCTTCACTATTTCCAATCTTTCTTTCCCTTAACATCTCACATATATATTAATAATTCATGTTCAAAATTCATCATCTCAAATCAAAAACCTCCTTAAGTTTACTTAATTTTAACTCAACCTCATCTATATACAAATTCATATTTCATAACCTCAAAAGTAAAGAGTTTTACAAAGCTTTAATCACCTATAAACATGGCATCATTCGCTTCATACAAAATACAGATGGATGCCCATGCTCGATATGTCACTAAAGCTACTCAAAAATCAAACTAACTTAGTACAAAAGCTAACTATCTTATTGTTGCCAAATGCCTTTATGCTCTTGATCACTTGATCTCTTGCTCATCACCTGAAGATGGGGAGGAACGGGGGTGAGCTTGAAAGCTCATGGATAACAGATTTATTACCGATAAACAAGCAAAAACCATTTTCAAAACTCACTGTCATTGCACATTTTTGTATCCATAGAAATTTTGCAATAAAAATCATCAAATAGTTTCTCAAAATTCTTAACCAAATTCTCAATAATGCAAATCAAGTATGCATCAATCTTGTAAGCATATCACGGTCACATAAGCACATCAAAATGGTTTGGAAGCTCCATAAACATAGCGAACTAACACATTCCCATATAATGGTCCTGTGTAGTCGTGAACAGAACGAACTAACACAATCCCACATAGTGGTTTTGTATAGTAGTAAACATGAGGGAGTCCATAAAGGAGCTCCATGCCACTAGCGAGCAGGCAGGAGAAGCCTTTAGTCAAAGTGAACTTGACATACAGAATGGACCAAACCAAAGCCACATAACATGTATTTCATAACTTGTAAACTTGTTGCCCAAAATGGCACATTTTCTAAACTTGATTTTTTAAACATAGTATCCTTTCAAAGATCCTTTTCATAATTCATCAACAAAATATGTTCTTACCAAACACATAACACTTTTTCAAAGCATTCAAAGAGTTATAAAGTATATTCATAAAATAGTTGAAATCATTTATTTCCATCATTTGAAACAAAGCATTAATGGTCTATCACTTAATTATAAAGCTGTAACCCACTTTGATTTCCTTGGTTAAGAGATTGGCTTAAGGATGTCTTTCCTCTTACTCCTCTTACCTTCTTTGATTCCCTTTATCAATGACCAAAATTTCCATTTAATAGGAATACAATTTGAGGACCCATTTATTGTATAATCACTAAGATAAATCCTAAATACTCAAACTTTTCCAAAAGTCCCAACCTTTCAAACTTTTCCAAAAACCCCAACCTTTGGGTCAATTTTCCATGATC
The DNA here is from genome assembly GCA_027563575.1 of Erythroxylum pedicellare. Classification (NCBI taxonomy): domain Eukaryota; kingdom Viridiplantae; phylum Streptophyta; class Magnoliopsida; order Malpighiales; family Erythroxylaceae; genus Erythroxylum; species Erythroxylum pedicellare. The sequence continues at coordinate 28,379,852 of JAOQMP010000209.1, read as the reverse complement.
CTTTTGATCAAGTAAATGAAAAAATTTGATAACACTTTCTTCTATAAAAATGTTCCTCATTGTCTTAAGTTTCTAATGACACTAAAATCATTCAATTTGGTTCAGTAATCTAAAAGTTATATCTTAAACATTTTCGATTGTTCTTATACTAAAACAATATTCTATGCTCTCAACTTCCATCCAAAAAGTGAAATTCTTAAAGACTGAATTAGAACTTGATTCCTTCATACAATTTGTATCCCAAAAAGTGAAAATTTTAAAGATTGAATTAGAACTTGACTCCTTCATACAATTTGTATCCCTATTTCGCAAGTTTATTCCAAATAAAAAATCATCCTATTTAGATAACTATACAAAAAGTTGTGCCTAAAACACCAAAACATATTCAAGCTGTTTCCGGACAAACTTTGCAGTGGTGAACTTTGATTTTTTTCAATGTTGGCTATAGTGCCGCGACGAACCTTCACAGAAACTCAACTCTTCTCTCAAATTTTTCTAGATTCTCACTCTTCACTTACATCATTTTCACTCTCATTTTACTTCTAACTATCACCAAAACATGCCTCATTCATCAAATCAAAAAGAAGATGATTATACTTACTTGTTTCTCCAAAGCTTCTTCAATCACCATGAAATCCTAGCTTAGAAATCCTTAAAAATCAAAATGATTCTTTAGTTCTTTCTTTCTTCCAACACAAACCCCACACAAATCCATTTCTCTAAACCCTTTTCTAACAAAGCAAGAAGGAGAGATGATTAATTTAGCAAATCCTCTTCCTTCTTCTTCTTTCCATGTTTTCTTCCTCTCTTTCTTTCTTATTTTCGTTTCTTCCTTCTCAAAATACACGACAACACTCTTCTTCCACTTATATCCTCAATGAATGTGCAAAGTCCACTTTGCCCTTCCATTACGCCTTATAGCCTTTTATGCTTAAATGACTTGCCAAAAATGCCCTTATGAAAACTTACTACCTTAATTCAATTAACCCATGCAATAAATCCTACTAACTTTGACATAGTAATTAACTCCAAAAATAATTAATCTATCAAAACATCAAAAAAATTTTATTTAAATCATGCTTAATTCAATAAAAACAATAAGGAAGATTTCAGGGGCCAACATTTCTCCCCCTCTTAAAAGAATTTCAAGAATTTCATCCTTGAAATTCTTTACCTGACTAATTAAGAGGTAGGGGTATGTCTTCTCATGTACTCCTCGTTTTCCATTTAGCTTCATCACACAAATAATTTCTTCTAATTGACCATGGTCGATAGACTTACCAGGTCTTTCTATTACTTATTTAGTCATTCACTTTCTTAGCTGGTTCCTCAATATTTCTCAGATTATTCACAAATTTCACTTCCTGTGCTGACATTACATCTATATCAGATCATATCGATATTTCTTAACATTCTCACGATAACACATCTTTGTTGGTAATACTAACTCATAAGTCAATGGTCCGGTTCTTAGTAACTTCTTATGGACCACTACAATTCAAGCTTAGTTGATTCTTTATCCTAACTTGAGCATATCTTGTACTCAATCTAAGCATACCTTGTGAAGGTGATACTCTCAGAAACATTGAATCTTTTGCTTCATAGTTCACATCTCTTTAGTATCAGTAAATTTAACTCTTCTTTCTATCTCACTACATTCCATGCCCTTGGCGCGGATCCACCTAATTTATTCATCTTTCTTAAATCACTTAATTTTTAGTACTGATCGATTTCACTTATTAATAACCTCTCCAATCAATTCTAGCCTTTAACCATTTTTAGGCCATAATCATCACAACGCAAGAGCGAACGAATCTTTCTATTATTTAACTCCTCATATAGTATTCTAATGAAATCATTCTGATAATAATTGTAATGCTTAAAGTCAAATAGAGCTATACATTGATCTCATGTTCCCATGAACTCCAAACTATAAGCCTTAAGCATATCTCCGACAATTAAAACTGTTGGCAATTCAAACATTTAGTCACTTGATTCTACATTTTTAACCGCTGAATGATGTTTCGGCGTATTCCTACTAGGATGTATATCATAGATTGTTATTCATGCTTATCTAACAATCTCTTTGCTCAATTATCTTTATCAGTACACATACTTCTTATTTCAATCACAAAGTATCATTCTTCTTATTCGAACTCAAACTTTGTATTCATTTCTAATTTCTTAGTAAGATTCACAATTTCTGAATCCTTAATTTGGGTTTTGTTTATATGAAACTAATCTTAATTTTCAGTGTAGCTAATAATGCTTCGTTTCTCCCCAAATTCAACTCCATTCAGCACTCTTTATTGCACTAGATTTGATAACCTCAATATCCAAATTTATGATACGCTACTATTGAATTTTCTATTCAATACATTTGATTACAATACTAGCGTTACCAGTATAGTACTCATTTATACAATCATAATCCTTCAGTACTTCCATCTATTGTCTTAGTCTTGTATTCAATTCTCTCAACTCAATAGTTACCTCAAAGTTTAATGATCTGTATATTTCAGAATGTTTCTATACTTACAATGTCTCTAAACTTTCAAAACATTAACTATTGCAGTAAATTTCAATTCATATATCAAATAATCAACCCGAGGTTTCAATTGTCTCCATGCATATGAAATCACTTTATCATGTTGCATTGGATTTTATCCTAATCTCTTATACAACATCATTGTATACTATAAA
>JAOQMP010000209.1:28347420-28359846 GCA_027563575.1 Erythroxylum pedicellare | reverse complement strand
TTAAATACTTTGTATTATTATTAATTTTATAATTGTATGATGATAATTGTCTTTGTTTATATTAATTGTGGTTATTATTTATATGTGAAATATTTAAAAATTATTATTATTTTATATTAATTGTCATTATTATTATTTTTGAAAACATGATTGATGTAATTAGTAAACTAGTAAAATATACAGTACAACTATACAATATACCAATTAACTATTTTGTAAATTTAAAAAAATTTTAAAACCATTTCATAAATTTTAAAAAAATTACCTAAAACGATAGTCGATATTAACTAGTACTGATACATTATCGTACCAGAACTTAGTTCAATACCAGAATTTATAATTTTAATTTGACTCCTTGTCAGAAGAAGAATTTGAATTCAATTTATCTTCTCATGAGATATTAAGTATGAATCTTTGCTCGTGCAATCATTAGCAGTAAACATCAAACCTTCCACTAATCAACCAAAAATAGAACACCAATTCTTGAAGAACCCTACCTCTACCCACCTTAATTAAAAAAACCGCCCTTTTAAATTTTAAAACCTCTCTTTGAATCCAAGTTTCTCTCCTCTTTCAAGATTTTATCCTTTAACAACAGTCAGAGTCTCACATTTCTTCTCTACTCATTCAAGTGATTTTGCTTTCGTGGGTTGTTGGCAGATCTTGGATTTATACTTCAGCAAACTAAAGTATCAAAAGTTTCGAACTCTGTATACCATTACTTAGGTTCTCTCGTTAAAATCCTTGGCCTCGAGCTATTTTTTCTCTTTTCTTTTTCTTGCTCTCTCCTTTCAGTTCAATCTTGCTGTTGATTGCTGGATTGATGAACTGTTCTGGGCCTTTCTTGTTTTCTTGAAAGAGACTGGTGGGATGATAATAGTTGCAGTGGAAATGCGTTCTTTTTGTTCTCTGCAATTTCTTTGTGCAATCTCTCTTGTTCTGTTTATGACATGCGATTCCTTTCCCAAAGATGAAGGTATGTATCGCCATTTTAGTTCTCAGATCATGGTTACCTGCTTTATTGGAAAGCTGTTGTGCTGGGAGAAAACGTAAAAGCATAGTGTACGAGGATTCTTTATTTTGCAGTTGATGTTGTTTGAGGTTTCATAAGATAGACTCTTCTTCGTCTTCTGCCAATAGACTAATTGAATGCTTTTAGCTTGTTTACTTCGCCTGTTCCAAGATCCATATTTTATTTAATCATAATCCATTTATTTATTTATTTTTGAGTTCATTGAAGTTAATTGATCTGAGTTCTTGTGTTCACAGTTTTGTAAATATATTAGATATGGACACTCTGGTGTCCATAAGATCATAATTGAAGTGAATTGCCAGAGAATCCAAACCATTTTACTTATTTAATGTGGGCTTTGGGCAGTTTTGGCTCTTACTGCATTCAAGGAGGCTATATATGAAGACCCACTCCTAGTGTTAGCCAATTGGAATGCTCTAGATTCAGATCCTTGTGATTGGCCTGGCATTTCATGCTCCTTTACTCGAGACCATGTCATCAAGATGTAAGACATTATGTGTTACTTTCTAAGTTTACTGAGGATTATGTGTTACTTTCTAAGTACTTTCTGTGTGTAGGTTTGAGAAGCCAAGATATATTTAATGGTGTATTGTTTGATGATTGTGTATTCCTTTTATCCATGGAGGTTCATTTTGCAGAAATATATCTGGATTATCTTTGAAGGGATTTCTTGCACCAGAATTGGGTCGGATCACACATTTGAAAGAACTGTATGCGTCTTTAAGCACTTGAGCACTTCATGCCACAATCCAAATGTACTTATTTATTGTATATTGAATCGAAGCCTGTTTTCGCCATTTTGTACTGTGTAGAATCTTGCACGACAATTGTCTGATTGGGACCATACCGAAAGAACTGTGCATGCTGAAGTACCTTGAGGTCCTGGATTTGGGAGTGAACCAATTAACAGGTTCAATTCCTCCAGAGATAACCAGTCTAACCAGTGTTAAGAAGATGTAACATATCACCTTTAATGTTGTAAACTAAAGTTGGCTAGAAATGTTAAGAGTTTTTCTTACTTCATGAGTTCATGTTATTGTAGAAACCTTCAATCCAATGGGTTGACAGGGAGTTTACCTCCTGAGATAGGCAGTCTGAAGAACCTTCAGGAACTTAGGCTTGATAGAAACAAGCTTCAAGGACATTTTCCTGCTGATAAAAATTCAGATTTCATGCCTAAGGTACATGGAATGTAAGTAGAAAGTCCTGCCTTCTAGAGTTCTATTGAGCTCCATATTCTCACTTTTTGGTACAATTTGCAAAATATTCTAACGTATGGATTTAAGTGTGTTTAACAAAATTTTGAGACAATTTAAAGTTGGAAAACCATATCCATTACCAATTTTTAGTCCATCAATTTTTTATTACAGGTTTTAAGGTGTTCATATTCATAGCAGAAATTTACTAGCCATGCAAATAATTTTTGGGCAAAATTCAGTTTTTGGAGATTTACAGAGGAATATCATTACATCTGTCAATTTTACTTTGCTCCTTGAATAGCTCATTGTACGTTGGACATTGGTCACGGTGTTAGCTAGTTGCATTAGCTAGTTGCTTCCAAAGATGCGTCAAAATCCTGGAAATTATTATTTTGTTGTGCACTTTTTTCTTCTCTGGTTTTCTTCATCGAGGTTCATTTCTGCTTCAGGTATGCATCCATTGCAAACTTAACTGGCTTGTGCAGAGCATCTCAATTGGCAGTGGCTGATTTCTCGTACAATTTCTTTGTTGGAATCATACCTAAGTGCTTGGAGTACCTTCCAAGGTTTGTTTTGTCAGCCTTTCTTCCTAGCTCATTTATCTTAAGTGACCTACTTTCTAACAATTTGTGTCATACAGGACAAGCTTCCAAGGGAACTGTCTTCAACACAAGTATGTTAAGCAGCGTTCTGCAGCACTCTGCTGTATGTGTAGCAAAGCTTTCCCGTCAATTTTTTTTTTTTACTTCAGATGCAGATTAAAATATTCAAAAATCAGAATTCCCCCCTGTATTTGTAACTTCCAAGTTTGTAGCGTCCCCTTTCTGAGTGAATCTGGTTAGAACCTGAGGCATCAAATTTGATATTAGAAAATTGAAATTTTCTTAATAATGGAATACATTTTTATTTTATATGCTGAAACTGGGATCATCTCTATACTCTGTCCTGCATGTAAAGTCTTACTCTGCATTCTGAAAATCTCTCGATCATTGTCACCACTCCTTAGTGTTTCCTCGGATGTAGCTTTGAAATTCTCTTGCTATTTATGACATTGTTGTAAATTTAACGAAGTCTAAAGAAACTTATATTGTTCCATTTGTAGATGGTGCACTGCCTCCCAGGGCCCGACAGACATTGAACTCTAAGCATCAGCCTCTTGGGGATTCATCCAAACTGCATCAAGGAACATCGAAACCCACCTGGCTTTTGGCTCTGGAAATAGTGACAGGAATCATGGTAGGTTCTCTCTTTGTCATTGCTCTTCTGACAGCCCTTCAGAGATGCAAAAGCAAATCTTCAATCATCATACCTTGGAAGAAATGTATTAGCCAGAAGGAGCATATGACAGTATACATAGGTTGGTTTACCTTTTAGCACCATCTAACTGTACATCAGTACTCTTATCATTGTCTTTATCGGTAAGTTGGTCATTTTCATTTTTGGTTGATTTGCAAACAGATTCTGAGATGTTGAAAGATGTAGTGAGATTCAACAGACAGGAGCTTGAAGTGGCCTGTGAAGACTTCAGCAACATTATTGGTTCTTCTCCTGACCGTTTGGTGTATAAGGGCACCATGAAAAGTGGTCCTGAGATTGCCGTGATCTCCATCTGCATCAAAGAAGAACATTGGACTGGCTATCTTGAGCTGTATTTCCATAAAGAGGTGACCAAATGCATAACAAATACAAAATCCTTTGTCAAAGAAATTTTCTGAAGATTTATTGTTTTCTTGGCGTTAGGTAGCTGATATGGCTAGATTAAGTCATGAAAACACGGGAAAGCTATTGGGTTATTGTAGAGAGAGCTCCCCATTTACGAGGATGTTGGTTTTTGAATATGCCTCAAATGGCACACTTTGTGAGCATCTTCACTGTAAGTCATCTTCTTTTACTAAAAACTTTGTTAGGGTTTCTTAATTGGATCAAAGCGCTGAGTACTAGTCTAAATATTTGCAGATGGAGAAGGATGCCAGCTATCATGGACACGACGTATGAAAATCATCTTAGGCATTGCTCAGGGACTCAAATATCTTCATCAGGAACTTGATCCCCCTTTTACCTTATCCGAGTTAAATTCTAGTGCTGTATATCTAACGGAAGACTTTTCCCCCAAGGTATACCACAAACGTTGCCTTTCTTTGCAAGAAATATGTATCTTCTTTGCAATTAGTTTGAATCACGGACAATGTTAGCATACCAGAGATGACATAATCTTATTAGTATGATGACAGTATAGCCATAGGATTGAATTAGCTTTGTTTGTTTAGAAGTTGGTGAGCAAGATCAGTAAAACTTCGATGTTTGCCATCTGGGTAAAGGATAATTGAAATGTGTTTCTGCATCTATTTTCAATATGGTTAGTACTGTGCCTTAAAGTCAATATATAGCATGTCTTACCTAATTATTCCCCTAGTTATATTAAAGTTTATGCTAATCACAAGATGGACATCAAGGTACATAAATGAGATGCTGTGAGCAAAAAAATTCAATGTTTTGCAGTTGGTAGATTTTGAAAGTTGGAAAAGTATTCTTGAGAGATCAGAAAAGAACTCGTTGTCCATTGGCAGCCAAGGTGCTATTTGTGTGCTATCAAACTCCGTGGTGGAACGCCATCTTGATATCCATGGCAATGTTTATGCATTCGGTATACTTTTACTGGAAATTATAAGCGGCAGGCAACCATACTGCAAGGACAAAGGGTGCTTGGGGAAATGGGTAAGGAGATCTTTGAATTATGAAATTTGACAAATTTGTTATCTGGAGTTAATACAAAACATCAAACTACACAATTATGCAGGCGAAGGAATATCTTGAAGTGCCCGAAGCAATGTCTTATATGGTTGATCCAGAGTTGAAGCACTTCAGATATGAGGACCTCGAGGTCATATGCAAAGTGGTAAACCTTTGCATCTGCCCAGATGCCACCAAGCGGCCATCAATGGAGGAAGTAAGCTCTATGCTAGAGAACAAAATTGACACTTCTGTGTATGTTGAGATGAAGGCATCTTCTTTGGCTTGGGCGGAACTTGCGCTTGCATCATGATGCAGGTGAGGGATTTAACTAACAGTTTAATTCAGATACTTTAAACATTGTATTAATCTTCAAAGCCCACTTCTCTCAGTATTTTCTTTCCCACAGTTAAGTTTTATTGGTGGTCCTTGTAAATGACAGAAGGGTGCTCTCATTGTATACCACTGGATGATGATTTCAATCACAAGATGCAGATTAACGATTGAACGCATGACAACTTATTTCATAGGATACCTTTATTTAAACTTATAAAAATATTTAAAAAAAGTTTAAATTATTTTTCACCATCAACCCATTCAATTACTGAGTTGTTATTTCTTCTACTAACCTCATCTAATTAGTGAGAAAGTACACTTTAAATCACTAATTCTGTTAGTTTAATAGAAAAATATTTATCAATTAAATTATCTACCGAAAACCGAGCTATCTCTCTTTCTACTAAGTTTTATTACTAATTCAAACCATTCTGCCATCACTCGCCAATACCGTTTGATGACATAACATTCTCAACAATCTTAACCTTTCTGCCATCTCTCCAATACCATTTGATTACATAACATTCTCAAGAATATCGATTGTAATAATTGTCAAACTGTACCAACCGGCAAATAAAATTTGTGTTACAGAAGGACAAATCACTAAAACAAACATTTCAAAACTGTATTCATATGTGTGATATGAGCAAATATCCATTGATAAACAAAAAATTAATATTTTACGCTTGAGCTCAACAATGATGCAACAGAGGGTGTTTATAAAGCACTTAATTTTCCAATTTCTCAAAGAAGCAGAATACAACTACAATTAACGTTTGGCACGAGAGTAATGATTGTCATTAGGATTTCTTTTCTGACTAAAAACTGCTAGCGCCTTCCTTACTGGCGGTTGAAAAGTTCTTTTGTCAGTGTGGTGGCTGAAGACGTCATCCGAGTAGAAGAAGTCATCTCCCTGAAAGGTATCATTTCTTCTATCAGCATTAAATCTTATAAAATTATTGGAAAAAAATATCGTCTAATGAGGAGGAACCAGAACAAGGTCAGAACAAAAATGAAGAAAACCAACCTGTTTATTTGTTTTCTTCTTTGTCTTAGGGTGCAGGAATTTTTGTGGCAGTTGATCTTCACGTAGAATAGGATTCTTTGCAATGGCATTCCTTCCTCCTTGCGGCAAAGGCAATGAAAACTGCATAAAGCAAATGTTCAGTAACATATAAATAGGAAAGCTTCAGTAGATCAAGACCCGATAGGATTTTCCATCAACAGAACATTCTGATGAACTGAATAATCATAGATAGAACAAGTAATAGAAAAAAAATGTTGTAAGACAATAAAGGGACTGCACTTTGCATCGAAAATAAACCAGAAACAAGTATTCTATGAAAACAAGTACACAGGCGGATTCAAAACCAAGACACGAAACCAAGTGTAGAAACTCCAGCTAATCTCGTACATTGACCTTTAACCACATTTCGGTGAGAATTATGCTTACTTTTGTGCCACGCAGAATGATCCTTGGTCTTCTGGCTTCCATAGTTATCCCATTCTCACCTACTGTGATAGCTACTTTCCTCAGGGTGCCTCCATTTCCACATTCCGGACAGAAAATCCTTCCAATTTCAGCAGTCACAGTATAGCAGGCATGACACCTTAATATCCACCTGCCAAGGAAGCCAATTTAAAAATAAGCATTTTAATATATCGTCACTTACCAAGGAGACTATCTCAGGGATATATAAAATCCCAAACGTATTTCCTTGGACATTTCATTTTCTTCCATTCCAATTGTCATGTTTTGATAGTTAAAGGCTGTCTTCTCCACGTCAGCAAGGTCACAATATGAACATCTCAACAGAATGTGAAGCATAATAATGCATGCTACATACTAAAAAACAATTCTGTACCTGTGCAGCTGACGGATTTGCATTCCCCCAGGTGCCAACAGTCTTAAACCAATTTGCAGAAGAACATTCTGTATTGCAAAGTCACTAGTTATACAACCCACACTAGATTCTGACAAGGATCTGAGCATCCAGCTTTGCTCACTACCATCATCGTCCACATTTGATGCATCAAGACTCTTGTTGGTGTGGCTTGAGATCTCAAAATGATTCACCTCTGAATTTAGACCATCGTCTTCGCAAACTTTACCACCAATGGTTGTATTGTGATCAGATGAAGCTAACATCTCAGAAGAATAACTGAAGTCTAGTCTGGCAGAATCCATGTTATCTTCTCCTTCTCCATGTTCAATGCTTACCTGGCTTTCTTCCACCCTCATTTGATCTAGTACAGAAGTGAGTTCTTCACTGCAGCTCTTATCCTCTGTCATCTCACTCTCATTCAAGGTCCCATTTACAGAATCTGCTGCTTTAGAACTTTTCAGTAATATATGACCTTGGTCACTAACGTCCTTGACAACATTGTTACATGCACTATTATCAAAATCTTGTTGACTATCTTTCTCAAAGAGAGCCTCATTATGTTCACGTCGAGCTTTTCTTCTAAGATATCTCCTATGTGTACTTCGGCTGACAGCAGGTCTCCAATTACCAGCATCATCATCAAACTGTCCCTGAGATGCATCAACTCCAGCTGCAACAATCTTCTTCCCTTCTAAGTTAATCACTGTCTTCTTTGGCAGATACCTATTGTGTCTTCTAAATCCATGTATGGCATCTTCATGATTCTCTGAATGTGCTTCAACCAGGTTCACCATCAAACCATCTGAAGATTGTTCATCTACAGCAGTAACATTCAATCTTATGTCCTTCAAAGGAACAATTCTTGAACCAGTGTTCATTCCATCTCCTGCTTCACGTTCTAGAGCTTCCCATTCTTCCAAATTAGGAACATTAGAACCCCAACCAGGCATGTCTTTTTCAGGCAACTTCTTTACATTGACTGTGCGGATAGGAGGAGGAGCATCCCTAAGATGTGTGATCCCATGTATCTGTGCCTCCAATGTGTAAGTAAGGGCAACTAGTTTAAGATCAACGTCTGAAAGGGTCTGCAAATCACCAGTGGCCCTTGCAAACTTAATAACTGTAGATGAAAATAAACATAGAATCAACATGACTATGAATTTCGAGATAAAACTTTAAATATTGATAATCAAAGCCAAAAAACTTCAAGATGAAAATAGTTCTCCAAGGACTAACAATCAAGTTAATACACTGTGTTCTGGAAATAAAAAAAATCGAAAGATAATTTCCAGGAAACATTACCTTCAATGAACAGATAAATATAATCAAACTACTACTAAGACTTGTAAATTTAATAAAACATGATAGACATATAAACAGCTTTCAGAAATTGTAATGAAACTAAATGCCAATGATACTGAAATGAATCACCTTTACAACTCAAAAGTCCAAATCTTTATATCCGTTTTCCAACAAATACCAATGTAAGCTTCCCAAAATAAAAGGTTTGTCCCAGGAGTATTAGTTCCGGATACTATTTGAATAAGAACCAACAATGAGACACAAAATTATCTCCTCCAAAATAAACTTTCATTAATATGAAGGTCGAGAAAACAAGGAAGCTTATACATGGAGTAATATTCACATTAAACGAAAAGCTTGGCAATTAGTGAAAGTATAAAGTGAATTTGGCTAATCAGGAGACAAACATTTACCAATCATGCAAGTTTAATGACACATACACACAGATGAGCAATGAACCTAAATATTAATTAGACTTGAACCAATATGAGCATCTCACAAAGACAAACAAAGTAAAAGAGTTTCTCCCACTGCCCAAGTAAAAGAAACAGAATCTAACAAATCAACTAAAGAAAGGTGCCAAATTACCTTTGTTGAGAGCTTCAGGGGTGGGTTCCATGGAGTCGATAGTGAAAGGAACAAACGAGAGACGGTGGCGGGAGACAGGGTCTCGAATCTCGTCGAGAACTTCAGGGACGGTAACAAATTTGTCGGCAAAGTGGTGGAGCTTATCGCCGCCGTTGATGACGGCGTTGGCGTCGACAACCGCCATGGATATTCCCCCTTCGGACTTGCACCTCGCCACGAAGGCTTGGGTTGTGGAGCACGTCGATGGGATATGCAGCTTCTCCGGCGGAGAAGGGGTCTTCACGACGTTGCTCCAACATGTCTGCGGCGCTGATGAGGCACCCATGGCTAAAGCTGGCGAGAACCGAGAAGCAACAATGACGCGCTAAACCCTAAGCGGGTAGGTAGTTGTAAACCAAATTCCCTTCAAGGCAAAAAATTTATTTTATTAAATCAGTTACTTTTTGTAATTAAGTTATATCTTTAAGTAAATTATAGATAATAATAGTAGGAAAGCCAAATTCCCTTCTACTAACAATAAAATTACTTTTGATAATTAACAGATAATAAAAGTATGAAGGCTCGTCAAGTTTTCAACTTTCCGTGAAAAATATGCCAATGTTTTTATCAATCACATTATAGAATATATCAATCCATACTATTTTTTTTTGGTAAAATATCTATTTTAAACCTTAAATTTATTAATAATTCAACGTAATTTCCAAGTTGAACCATATTTACCATTCAAGTCTAATTTATAACTAAAGTATTAATTTTAATAATATTAAATATAAATTTGATATTAAATTATTAAATCAGATGATTGATATATTCAATTTTACTATATTTTTATCGGATTTACTATTTTGTAATAACTCTTTTTTTTGTAAAAGTAAAAGATATTGTATGTTTATAAAATTTCGGCAATAATGTGCAACAACAATTTATTATAACATTGTAGTTAATGGTTCTCTAACCAAGTTGATCAAAGGGTAAGAGGTTTTAGGTATGGAAATCTCTTATCACCTTACCTACTTGTTCTCAATTTTGAGGTACTCTAAAAACTGATTAAATATTATATTAACCTAGAACGGAAAATCCAAGTATCATAAGAAATGTAAGAGGTTAGAAATTCATAGTTTAGGAATCGTTTAGTTTCACTTTTATTTTTCTGATGTAATTTTAGTTTTTTTAATGTTTTGGGTTTCCATTTTTAATTAAAAAACAAAAACTTGTTTGGTTAAAATATTTAATATAAAAACTAAAAACAAAAAAATGTTTGATTAAGGTTTATAACGAAAAACTAAAAACAAAAACATGTTTGATTTTATCATCTTATTTCTATTTTTTAATTATACTCTTATGTTCATTATTTTTAAAATAATATATTATGTTTTTAAATTAATTAATTCTCATTATGGTTAGAAATAAATAACTAATTATTTTTAAAATAATATATACAAGGAACAATTAATCATCAACATATACCTCATAAAAGCAAATGTCTATCAGGACATATAAGGAGTTGTTATGGTGACTTTGCTACAAACTCACACTTTCTCTTATAACCAAGCGACAGAATCATTAGACCCATTATTCATAATCTCTCGATATAGAGATTCTAAAGTAGTTAGGTTAATTGTTATAAGGATGAGAATTTATGCAAAAGGGGATCACAAAGTTGAAGAACATCCTAAAAGGGTTACCTGAGTCACAGTTCACCTATGAGGATTACATGACGCTCTATACATATTCATTCTTTTAATAAACCTTGCTTTTGTATTGACAAATTCCTAATTTTTCCCTTGTTAGTTGATGAGGGTTTTAAATGTTTTTTCTTAATTTTTCTCATAGGATGATTTATAACATGTGTACATAGAAGCCTCAACATAATTACAAGTTTACCATCTTAGCTCAATTTTAAGAATTCACAAATCAATTCAAGTTTCAAATCAAATAGGTAAGCTTGGGTTTGAAAAGAAAACCTCCAGAAAGCCCATCACCCGAAACTCCATCAAATCCACCTCCAAACCATTCTACTACTATCTGTGCCACAATCATCCCACAATGCCAATTTCCCAACCCCTTTCACTGAGAAACAAACCTTATCACCACCACCAAATACCTTCAATTTACTCGATTCTTGAAAACACCTTCAATTTACTCGATTCCTAAAAACATCTATACATCTCCACTGGCATCCTCCCCTAAATCACCTATACATCTCCACTGGCATCCTCCCAGCCTCTTCCCAATCCAACCTCTCCATGTCTAATCTCAATATCAATATCGTCGAACAAGACGGGTCCAATGAAAATGTCCACTTTAACCCTCCAACCATCAACAATTTCTTCCCATTTCCTTGTACCAATTGTGCCCTTTTCATTGTTGACCTTAAACTTTTAAGAGACGATGGAAAAAGCTTTGCTAAGCACCAAATCTTTTTTGCCTCCATTCTTGATCTTTTCTCAAAGAGGAAGGAGTAAGAACAAAGTGGTGAAAGTAGAGCGTGGCTGAAAAAGAACACAAAGATAGTAAAAAAATGGGGAAGGAGCATTGGACTACAGTTAAGTGTATACTTAAGTATCCTCATAGGACGAAGAACTTAATGTTTGTTTACTCAGGAAGTAATCTTATTCTGACAGGATATACAAATTCTGATTTCCAAGCAGATGTTGATTCAAGGAAATAAGCTTCTTGTTCTATATTTACTTTAGGAGGTGGAGCCATAGTCTAGAGGAGTGTCAAGCAATCTTGTATTGCTGATTCGACTATGGAGGATGAGTATGTTGCTGCTTGTGAAGCAATAAAGGAAGCAATCTAACTCTGGAAGTTCCTAAATAACCTATGTTCACCTCATAGGTTATTTATACCATCTTAGTGTGTATCGAGATATATTTGCGATATATGTTTTTCCTTCTCACTGAGAACATAGTGTACTCACCCCCCTCCACCTTCTAACTATGCAGGTTAATTTAGTGAGCTTGAAGCTTTGAGTGGATCGTGCGGTTTATTGACATTTACCGCACATAGGTAGTTTCTATTTATACTTTAGTTGCATAGTGGTTCATGAACTATTTTATTGTTTTTATGAGATTGGTTATGTTGATATACTTTATAATTATATAAATTTAACTCTAGACTATTTTGTTATTGTAAAAGATTTTATGTATAAAATTTTGATACTATTGTTTGTTGGAGTTATGTAAATATAGTGCCTAGGAAAGCAAGTGTATTTACATGTAACTTTATCTTCTTCAGTTACAGTTTTTGTAATGAAAATATTTATTATTAACAAAACAAAAGAGTTTGGTTTTATTTGTGTGAGCATTATATATCTAGTTAAAAGGAACCAAGATTCTTTTGTAAATAA
>JAOQMP010000209.1:28334659-28347338 GCA_027563575.1 Erythroxylum pedicellare | reverse complement strand
TGATGAGTTTCATATCATGATAGTAGTTGACTATCGATAATGACACTATTAAATGAATCTGGAATCAAGTATGTTTTCAAGAATAAAGTAGGCCGTTACTGTAGTCCTAAAACATACATTTTAGCATTTGTTTATTATGGTCCATCATCTTGATGAGTGGTGAACTCATATGTGTTTTATTATAATTTTTGATATGATCGGAATTGATTTTTTACAGAGTATTAATCCAGTGTCTGTATGTTGGAATTATTAATTGAAACATGTATTAAGGAACATTCACTCAAATAAAGAGTTTACAGTGATATCATCAGTTCTAGATGTTTTATGGAGATTGGTGGTTAAACTGGCGCCAGTGGTTTGATGGATTAGCTACCCATCAACTCTTAACACCAAGATGAGATTTTGTGTGTTAATCACCATATAGAGTAAAACGAGAGATCTAGAAGGAAAAACCAATATAAAGGCAAAACGGTAATTTTACCCTTTATTTTACGGATGACTATAATAAGGTTCATAATAGGGTTTGCAATTAGACATCTTATGTGAAATATATGTTGTCATAATATTTAGTAATTCAAGAGTTAAACTAATTGTTTTTAGTGGAATGACATTTAGTTAATAAGTTAGAATTAATTATAATGAGATCAAATTAATTATGGGCTTATTGAAGCTTGAATTATCTAAGTTCAAGAAGATTCCCCATTTGGCTTCAAGGAAGGTTATCAAGCAAAGTAAGAAATATAAATGGGGGTTTTAAAGCCCATGATTGAATGTTAGGCTTGCACTAATTAATGGTTAATTAGAATCCCAAATGAACATTTAGAAATGGGCTAGACTTTGGTTTAATTTGATTAATTAAATTAAAACAAACTTATTAAAGAAATTGAAGGTGCAATTTCAGTTTTGTTTGGGCTGAATGTCCAACTGCACATTTAGCATTGAATTGCTAAATAAAGATGGTATTTATCATGGTTATCATCATTAAATGGATTAATAATTTTACCATTAAATGGTTTAATGATTGTCTGTTAATGATGGCATGTATAGAGGTGCATTTGATGGATCATCTTCCTTCTTTCATCACTATAATCGAAATTGACATGTCACTTTAGGTTATTGGTCTTTTCATATAGTCATCTAAAAACAAATAAGAAGAGTTTCATTTAATGGCTTCTTTATGTTTGAGTAAAGAATGAAGTGATACATTGGATGCTCTTCTTCTTCTTTCTTTTCATGCATAACTAAAATTGACAAGGGTGTAAGAGAGGTGTTCTTGCACTTTTTGGACTCTCTCTCCTTTCTTGCATGTGTTAGCCAAAATTTGCATGAAAGGTGTCTCATCTTTGGCTTCTTTCTTTAAAGAAAAATCTCCTCCAAAGTTTTCTTTTCCTTTCCCACCAAAGGATCTTGGTAACCAAGTTATCCAAGAAGAATAAGTGGTAGATTGGATTGGTCAAGGATACAATATTGAGAAGATGATACAATAACGAGAAGAGTATACATCACTTAAGAGAGGTTATATTATCGAGGGTAGGATAGTATAGCGAGGAGTTAAAGCTGTAGTGAAAGAGTCGGTAATATAATCTCCATCTTGTTCTTATGATAATTATTTTCCATATACCGTATCATGTATGGCCTGGTATGTTGATTTGGTTATCTTGCTTCCATTGTGTTTTGATTTCTAAAAAAGTTTTGAAATTTACCGTTTTAGTTAAATCTTGCATGTTTTATTTTCCGATCCAACACTTTGGTGGACAAAACATTCAGTTAGCACGTTCGCTAGGCACCTTTGGTGAGCAAAACAACCCATTGACATAATTGTTGGGCACTTTCGTTGAAAAAAATAGCTCTTTGACACAGTAGTTGGTCACCTTTAGTGAGAAAACAACCTATTGGCATAGTCACAGGGCACCTTCAGTAAGCAAAACAACTCGTTAACAAAATTGCTTGGCACATTCGATAAGAAAATAGTTCGTTTGACACATCTTTTGTGAGCAAAACAACCTGTTGGCATTTCACTAGGCACTTTAGGTGAGAAAATAGTTTGTTGGCATGGTAGCTGGGCACCTTTGGTGAGAAAGCAGTCTGTTGGCACAGTCGCTGGGCACCTTCAATGAGAAAACAATCCTTTGGCATAGTTGCTGGGCACCTTTGGTAAGAAAAACAACCTATTTAGATAGTTACTGGGCACTTTCAGTGAGAAAATAGCCCATTGGCACTATTGTTTGGTGAGCAAAATAACATGTTGGCACATTTTTGTAAGAAAATAGCCCATTAGCATATCCTTGGTGTGCAAAACAGCTTATTGGCATGTCATTGGGCACATTCAGCGAGAAAACAACTTGTTGGCACAGTTGCTAGGTACCTTTAGCGGGCAAAAGAGCCTATTAGCATAGTCGTTGGGCACCTTTGGAGAGAAAACAACCCCTTGGCACATTTTTTATGGGTAAAACAACCCGTTGGAATAATCGTTGGGAACCTTTTGGTGAGCAAAACAACTCATTGATACAGTGATTGAGCACTTTCAATGAGAAAATGGCCCGTTGGCATAGTTGTTCAGCCTCTTTGATGAGAAAACAACCAGTTGGCATGGTTATTGGGTACATTCAATGAACAAAACAACCCTTTGACATAGTTGTTAGGCCCTTTCTGTTAGAAAACAACCCATTGGCACATCTTAGAGGGAAAACAATCTATTGGCATTGTTGCTGGGCACTTTCGGTGAGAAAACAACACATTGGCACATCACTGGTGGGCAAAACAACAAGTTGGCATGGTCGTTGGGCACCTTTGGTGAGCAAAACAAAACGTTGACATAATCAATTGGCACATTCTGTAAGAGAATAATCCATTGGCACGGTTGCTAGGCACCTTTGGTGATAAAAAATAACCCATTCACACAGTCATTGACTTTCGGTGGGTTAGCACATCTTTGGTGGCAAATCAACCCGTTGGCAATGTCTTCATTCACATTCAGTGAGATAACAGCACATTGGCACATCTTTGGTGGGCAAAACAACCAGTTGGAATGGTCGTTAGGCACCTTCATTGAGCTAAACAACTCAAAGACATGGTCATTGTGCACTTTCAGTGAGAAATAAGCCCATTCTAATGGTCACTCGGAACCTTCAATGAGAAAATAATTAGCTAGTATGGTTGTTGGGCATCTTCAGTGAGTAAAACAACCTATTAACGCAATCGTTGTGCACTTTCGGTGAGAAAATAGTCTATTGTCACGGTAGTTGGGCATCATTAGTGAGAAAACAACCTGTTGGCATTGTCACGGGGCCCCATCAGTAAGAAAAACAACCTATTAACAAAATCTCTTGCGACATTCTTTAAAAAAATTTCGTTAGCACATCTTTTCTGAGCAAAACAACATGTTAGCGTGTCACTAGGCAAATTAGGTGAGAAAATAACCAGTTGGCATGGTAGTTGGGCACCTTCGATGAGAAAGCAGCACATTGGCATGGTCATTAGGCACCTTTGGTGAGAAAACAACCCTTCAACATGGTCATTGGGCATTTTTGGTAAGCAAAACAACCTGTTTAAATAGTCGCTGTGCACTTTTGGTGGAAAAATAGCCCATTGGCATGGTCGCAAGGCACCTTTGGAGAGAAAATAGCTCATTGGCCTAATCACTGGGCACATTCGGTGAGCAAAATAACTCGTTGGAATATTCTGTAAGAAAAACCTGTTGGCACATCTTTGGTGCGCATAACAGCCTGTTAAAAAAACCTGTTGGCACATCTTTGGTGTGCATAACAGCCTGTTCACATGTCACTGCGCACATTTGGTGAGAAAATAGCCTATTGGCATAATCACTGGGCACCTTTAGTAGGTAAAAGAGCCCATTAGCATGGTCGTTCGACATCTATGGAGAGAAAACAACCCCGTGGCACATTTTTGATGGGGCAAAACAACCCATTGGCATAGTTGATGGCAAAATAGCCCGTTGGCACATCTTTGATGGGCAAAACAACCTATTGAAATAGTCGGTGGGCACTTTTGATGAGAAAATAGGCCATTGGCAGGGTTGTTGGGCATCTTTGGTGAGAAAACAACCAATTGGCATGGTCATTGGGCATCTTTAATGAGCAAAACAACTCATTGACACAGTTGCTAGGCACTTGCGAGGAGAAAACAACTCATTGTAATGGCCATTGGCAACTTCGGTGAGAAAAAACCAGTTGTCTTATTGCTGGGCCCTTCGGTGAGCAAAACAACTCATTGAAAAAATTGTTGGGCATATTCAGTAAGAAAACAACACGTTGTCACGTCTTTGATTGGAAAAACAACCTGTTGAAATAGTCGTTAGGTATTTTGATGAGAAAATAGCCCATTGGTACAATCATTGGGCCTCTTCGGTGAGAAAACAACTAGTTGGGATGGTTGCTGGGCACCGTTAATAAGCAAAACAACCCATTGATGAAGTCTCTGGGCACTTTAGAGGAGAGAACAACATATTGTAATGGTTGTTGGCATCTTCGGTGAGGAAAAAACTAGATGGCATAGTCGCTGGGCCCCGTCGATGAGCAAAACAACCTGTTGATAAAATATTTGGGCACATTCAGTAAGAAAACATCCCATTGGCACATCTTTGGTGGGCAAAACAGCCCCTTGACATAGTCACTGGGCACTTTTGTTGAGAAAATAGCCTATTGGCATAATCTTGGGCCTCTTCGGTGAGAAAATAACCAATTAGTATGGTTCTTGGGCACATTTAATGAACAAAACAACCCGTTGAGATAGTTGCTGGGCACTTTCTGTGAGAAAACAACCTATTGGCACATCTTTAGTGGGCAAAACACCCTTTGGCATGGTTGTTGGGCATCTTATATGGGAAAACAACACATTGGTGCATCCTTGGTGGGTAAGACAACTAGTTGGCATGGTCACTGGGCACCTTTTGTGAGAAAAACAATCCGTTGACATAGTCAATGGGCACGTTCTGTGAGAAAATTAGCTCATTGGCATAGTTGCTAGGAACCTTTAGTGATAAAAAAACAACCCGTTCACATAGTCGCTAACTTTCATTGAGAAAAACAACTCTTTGGCACATTTTTGGTGGCAAAAAAACCTGTTGGTATGGTCATTGGTTACCTTCGGTGAGATAATACCACGTTGGCACATCTTTGGCTGGCAAAACAACTAGTTGGCATGGTCACTGGGCACCTTCATTGAGCAAAATAACTCGTAGATACAGTCAATGGGCACTTTTGGTGAGAAATTTGCCTAATCTAATGTTTGTTGGACACCTTCGGTGAGATAACAGCATGTTGACACATCTTTGGTGGGCAAAACAATCAGTTAGCATGGTCGTTGGGCACCTTCGGTGAGCAAAACAACCAATTGACACAATTGCTGGGCATGGTAGTTGGGCCCCTTCGGTGAGAAAATAACCCGTTGGCATGATCAGGAGACACCTTTAGTGAGCAAAATAACCTGTTGAAAAAATTTCTTGGCACATTCGGTAAGAAAACAGTCCGTTAACACATCATTTGTAGGCAAAACAACCTATTGGCATGGTAGTGAGGCAACTTTGGTCAGAAAGCATTCCTTTGGCATGGTTGCTAGGCATCTATGGCAAACAAAACAACTAGTTTAGATAGTCGTTAGGCAATAGCCTATTAGCATTGTTGCTGGGCATCTTCAGTGAGAAAATAGCCCATTGGCTCGATCATTGGTCACCTTCGGTGAGCAAAATAACCTGTTGGCACATTCTGTAATAAAATAGCCCATTGGCACATCTTTGGTGTGCAAAACAACATGTTGGCATGTCAATGGGCACATTCAGTGAAAAAACAGCTTATTGGTATAGTCGTAGGGTACCTTTAGTGGGCAAAAGAGCCCATTGGTATGGTCATTGGGCAAGTTTGGAGAGAAAATAACCACTTGGCACATTTTTGATAGGCAAAACAACCTATTGGCATAGTCACTGGGCACCTTTGGTGAGCAAAACAACCCGTTTACATAGTTGTTGGGCACTTTCGATGAGAAAATAAACCATTTGCACAGTCGTTAGGCCTCTTCGATGAGAAAACAACCAATTGGCATGGTTATTGGGCACATTCAATGAATAAGAGAACCCGCTGACACAGTCATTAGGCCCTTTCTATAAGAAAACAACCCACTAACACATCTTTAGTGGGCAAAATAACTCATTGGCATCGTCATTGGGTACCTTTGGTGAGAAAACAACACATCAGCACATCATTGGTTGGCAAAACAACTAGTTGGCATGGTCATTGGGCACCTTTAGTGAGCAAAACAACACATTGATACAATCAATGGGCACGTTCTGGGAGAGAATAGCCCATTGGCACAGTTGCTCGGTACCTTTGGTGATAAAAAAACAACTCATTCATACAGTCGCTGACTTTTGGTGAGAAAACAACCATTTGGCACATCTTTGGTGCCAAAATAACCCGCTGGCATGGTCGTTGGGCACGTTTAGTGAGATAAAAGCACAATGACACGTCTTTGGTGGGCAAAACAACTAGTGGAAATGGTTGCTGGGCACCTTTATTGAGCAAAACAGCTTGTAGACACAATCATAGGGCACTTTCAGTGAAAAATCAGCCTATTGTAATGGTCGTTGGGCAACTTCGATGAGAAAACAATTAGTTAGCATGGTTGCTAGGCATCTTCGGTGAGCAAAACAACCTATTGATACAATCGTTGGGCACTTTTGGTGAGAAAATAGCCTATTGGCACGGTAGTTAGGCACCATCGGTGAGAAAACAACCTGTGGCCATTGTCGTGGGGCACCTTCAGTAAGCAAAACAACTCGTTGACAAAATTACTTGGCACATTCGGTAAAAACACAGTCCATTGGCACATCTTCTATGAACAAAACAACTTGTTAACATGTCACTAGCCGCATTGGGAGAGAAAATAGTCAATTAACATGGTAGCTGGGCACCTTCGGTGATAAAGCAGCATATTGGCATGGTTGTTGGGCACCTTTAGCGAGAAAACAACCCTTTGGCATGGTTGTTCGACACCTTTTGGTAAGCAAAACAACCTAGTAGATAGTAGTTGGGTACTTTCGGTGAGAAAATAGCCCATTGGCATGGTTACTGGGTACCTTTGGTGTGAAAATAGCCCATTGGCCCAATCATTAGGCTCGTTTGGTGAGCCTAATAACCTGTTGGCACATTTTGTAAGAAAATAGCCCATTGGCACATCCTTAGTGTACATAACAGCCTGTTGGCCTAGCATTGGGCACATTCGTTAAGAAAACAACCAATTGGCACGATCACTGGGCGCCTTTAACGGGCAAAAGAGCCCATTGGCATGGTCGTATGAGCACCTTTAGTGAGCAAAACAACCTGATGGCATAGTCGCTGAGCACCTTTAGTGAGCAAAACAACCCTTTGATATAGTCGTTGGGCACTTTTGATGAGAAAATAGCCCATTGGGATGGTTGTTGGGCATCTTTGGTAAGAAAACAACCAGTTGGTATGGTCGTTGGGCACCTTCAATGAGCAAAGCAACTTGTTAATACAGTCGCTAGGCACTTTTGAGGAGAAAACAACTCATTGCAACGACGTTAGCACCTTTGGTGAGAAAAAAGCCAGATGGCGTGGTCGCTAGGCCCTTTCGGTGAGCAAAACAACCCGTTGTCGAAATCTTTGGGCACATTTGGTAAGAAAATAGCTCGTTTGCACATCTTTTGTGGGCAAAATAGCATCTTGACACAGTCGCTAGACACTTTCGATGAGAAAATAGCCCATTAGCATAGTCGTTGGGCCTCTTTGGTGAGAAAACAACCGATTGACATGGTTGCTGGGCACATTCACTGAACAAAACAACTTGTTAACAAAGTCGTTAGGCACTTTTTATGAGAAAACAACCCATTGGCACATCTTTTTTGGGCAAAATAAACCATTGGCATGGACGATAGGCACTTTCGGTGAGAAATCAAGACATTGGCTCATATTTGGTAGGCAAAACAACCAGTTGACATGGTCACTGAGCACATTCTGTGAGCAAAACAATCCGTTGAAATAATCAATGGGCACTTTCTGTGAGAAAATAGCCCATTGGAACAGTTGCTAGGCAACTTGGTGATAAAAAACAACCCGTTCACATAGTCCCTGACTTTTGGTGAGAAAATAACCCATTGACACATATTTGGTGGCCAAAATAACCAGTTGACAAGGTTGCTCGACACCTTCGATGAGTAAAACAACTTGTAGACACCGTCACTGGGCAACTTCGATGAGAAAATAATCAGTTAGCATGGTCACTACGCACCATCAGTGAGCAAAACAACTCATTGACATCATCACTGAGCACTTTCGGTGAGAAAATAGCCCATTGACACGATAGCTCGACACTTTCGATGAGAAAACAACTCGTAGGCATGGTCATAGGGCATCTTCGGTGAGCAAAACAACCCATTGACAAAATCGCTTGGGACATTCAGCAAGAAAGTAGTTCGTTGGCACATCTTTTGTGGGCAAAACAACCTATTAGCATGTCGCTAGGCATATTACGTGAGGAAACAAACTATTGACATGGTAATTGGGCACCTTCGGTGAGAAAACAACCCTTTGGCATGGTGTTTGGGCACCTTTGGTAAGTAAAACAACCTGTTTAGATAGTCGCTGGGCACTTTTGGTGAGAAAATAGCTCATTGGCATGGTCGTTGGTCACCTTCAGTGAGAAAATAGCCCGTTAGTCCAATCACTAGGCACCTTCGATGACCTAAATAATATGTTGGTGCATTCTTTAAGAAAATAGCGTATTGGTACATTCTTGGTGTGTAAAATAGCCTCTTAGCATGTCATTGGGCACAATCGGTGAGAAAACAGCCTATTGGCATGGTCGTTGGGCACCTTTAGTGGGAAAAAGAGTCTATTGCCACAGTCATTGGGCACTTTTATGGGGGATACAACCCCTTGGCACATTTTTGTTGGGCACTTTCTGTGAGAAAATAGTCCATTAGCATATCTTTGTTGGCCAAAACACTCCTTGGCATGGTTTTTGGGCACCTTCGGTGAGAAAACAACCTATTAGCATATCTTTGGCGGGCAAAACAACCAGTTGGCATGGTCGCTGGGCACCTTCTATAAGCAAAACATCCTGTTGACACAATCAATGGGCACTTTTTGTTAGAAAATAGTGTGTTGACATAATCAATGGGCACTTTTTGTAAGAAAATACCCCATTGGCAAGGTTGTCAGGAACCTTTGGTGATAAAAAACAACCCATTCACACAGTCGCTGACTTTCAGTGAGAAAACAATCATTGGCATACCTTTGGTGGCAAAACAACCCATTGGTATGGTCGCTGGGCACATTTGGAGACATAACAGCTTGTTGGCACATCTTTGGTGAGCAAACAACCAGTTGGTATGGTCGTTGGGCACCTTCGGTGAGTAAAACATCTTGTAGACACAGTCGCAGGGCACTTTCTGTAAAAAAACAACCCTTTGTAATAGTCGTTGGGCACCTTCGATGAGAAAACAATCAGTTAGTTTGGTCTTTGGGCACCTTCAGTGATCAAAACAATCCATTGACACATTCGTTCGGCATTTTTGGTGAGAAAACAACTTGTTGGCGTGGTCATCGGGTACCTTCTGTGAGAAAAACAACCTGTTGACAAAATCGCTGGGCATATTTAGTAAGAAAATAGTCTATTGACACATCTTTGGTTAGCAAAACAACCTGTTGGCATGTCGCTAGGGAAATTAGATTAGAAAATAGCTTTTTGGCACGGTTGCTAGGCATCTTCGGTGTGAAAGCAGACTGTTGACACAATTGCTGGGCACCTTCGATGAGAAAACAACCCTCTGACATGGTTACTGGGCACCTTTGGTAAGCAAAACAACTCATTGACATAGTCGCTGCGTACTTTCGGTGGGAAAATATCCCATTGGCTTGATCACTGAGCACCTTTAATGAACAAAATAACCCATTGGCACATTTTGCAAGAAAATTGCCCATTGGCTCATATTTCGTGTGCAACATTTAGTGAGAAAATTGCCTGTTGGTATTTCACTGGCAACATTTGGTGAGAAAATAGCTTGTTGGCACGATCGCTGCACACCTTTAGTGGGCAAAAGAGCCCATTACCACGGTCGTTCGACACCTTTGGAGAGAAAACAACCCATTGGCATGGTTCTTGGACATCTTCGGTGAGCTAAACAACTCATTGACACAGTCACTGGGCAAGTGCATTGAGAAAATAGTCCATTGGCACAATCACTGGGCACCTTCAGTGAGTAAAACAACCTATTAACATAGTAGTTGGGTACATTTGGTGAAAAAACAAGCAACACATTGTAATGATCACTAGGCATTTTTGGTGAGAAAACAACTAACAACATAATCTTTAGGCACCTTCGGTGAGTAAAACAACCCATTGACGTAGTCACTGGCCACTTTTAGTGAAACAATAGCCTATTGGCACATCTTTGGTGGGCAAAACAACCAGTTGGCATGGTCATTGGGCACCTTTTGTGAGAAAACAACCCGTTGGCATGTCTTTGGTGGGAAAACAACTACTTGGCATGATCGTTGGGCACCTTCAGTGAGCAAAACAACTTGTTGACACAGACATTAGGCACTTTCGGTGAGAAAATAGCCCATTGGCAAAATAGCCCTTTGACATTGTCATTGGGTACATTTGGTGAGCCAAAGACCCATTGGCACTTGGGCACCTTAAGTGAGAAAATAGCCCTTTGGCACATCTTTGGTGGGTAAAACAACCCTTTGGCAAGGTCGCTAGGCACCTACGATGAGGAAAACAATTTGTTGACATAATCGCAGGGCACATTTCGTGAGAAAATAGCCCGACGACAAAGTTACTGGGTGCCTTTGGTTAGAAAACAGTCCGTTGGGCAGCTTTGCTGGGCAAAAGAGCCCATTGGCACAGTCACTAGGCATCTTTGATGGGAAATAAGCTTCTTGGCGCATCTTTTATTGGCGAACCAACCCCTTGGCATGGTCATTGGGCACCTTTGGTGAGAAAAAAAATTCGTTGACACAGTTGCTGGGCACTTTCATAGAGAAAATAACCTATTGGCACTGTAGCTATGTAACTTGGGTGAGAAAACAACTCGTTTGCATAACTTTAGTAGGCAAAACAACTAGTTGGCATTATCGTTGGGCACTTTTGGAGAGCAAAACAATTCATTGACACAATCGCTCGACACATTTGGTGATAAAATAGCCCCATGGCACAATCGCTAGGCTCTTTCAATAAGGAAGCAGGCTGTTGGCATATCTTTGGTAGGGAAAGCAACCTGATAGCATGGTTACTAGGCACATTCGGTGAGAAAACAACTCGTTGGCATAATCGCTAGG
Source organism: Erythroxylum pedicellare (assembly GCA_027563575.1). Taxonomy (NCBI): domain Eukaryota; kingdom Viridiplantae; phylum Streptophyta; class Magnoliopsida; order Malpighiales; family Erythroxylaceae; genus Erythroxylum; species Erythroxylum pedicellare. The sequence continues at coordinate 28,336,020 of JAOQMP010000209.1, read as the reverse complement.
CACATTTGGTGAGAAAATAGCCTTTGGGCATCTTCAATCAGAAGACAACCTGTTGGCCATTGTTGTTGTGAACATTTGGTGGGTAAAATAGCCCATTAGCACGAACATTAGGCACCTTTAGTGAGAAAACAATCCATTGGCACAACTATTATGGGCAAAATAACCTTTTGGCTTTATCATTGGGCACCTTTGTGAACAAAACAACTCGCTGACACAATCGCTCAACACGTTCGGTTAGAAAACCACCCAGTGGCACAATTGCTAGGCACCTTCGGTAAGAAAACAGCTAGTTGGCACATCTTTGGTGGGCAAAACAACTCGTTTTTATGATCGTTGGGAACCTTTGGTTAGAAAATAACTCGTTTGTACGATTACTGGGCACCTTCGATGCGAAAAGAGCACTTTTGCATTATTGTTGGGCACCTTTTGTGGGCAAATGAACCTGTTGGCACTTGTACAACTTCAGTGAGAAAATAGCTCATTGTCACATCTTTGGTGGGTAAAACTATAGGAATCCGATCGTGATCAAATCATAGGCGCAGCTGAAAATAAAATAATTTTTTTCCAGATTTCGAGCGGATCCTGATAATTGAACAAACTTCAATAAAATATAATGATTTTGAAATCGTACCTTGTTCTAGCCTCTGATAGTATTCATAGAGCAATTCTCAAACTAATTTGAGAGGAAGAAGACAAAAAGTGCTAGCTTCTAAAAAACTCTTCCCTTTAAATAGAAAAATCATAAGAGTCTTTTATTAAAATTAAATCTCTGTAATTATAATTAAAATCAAATTATAATTATAATTAATTTAATTTTAATAAAATCAAATATCTCTTATTTGATTCCCAAAGTTTCTCAAACTTTATAATTAAGTCTAACTTAATTAAATTGATTTTTCTTTCATAAATTGCCTTTTGATGTGTGACTCATTAGGTTCCTAAAAAATTGGCAATGATTGTAAATTATAATTCTAATATGGCAAGAACCATGAGTGTTTGAGTTATGAAAATATAGTGCGCTGGAAAGCAAGTGTATTTATATGTAACTTAATTTTCATCCAGTTGCAGTTTTGTAATGAAAATATTTGTTATTAATGAAACAAAAGAGTTTGGTTTTATATGTATGAGCATTATATATCTAGTCAAAAGGTATTGAGATTCTTTTGTAAGTAATAGACATATACATAGAGATGTATAGGAAACATGTATATTACTAGAATCTAAATTAAGTGATTCACAGTTGAATAATCAAGTTGGTCGCTTAATTATAGTTTAGACTATAGTGTTGCGATTTATCTCCATGTAAGTAAAGGAGTTTACTTCAAGGGAATGATGAGTTTCATATCATAATAGTAGTTGAC
>JAOQMP010000209.1:28292209-28306622 GCA_027563575.1 Erythroxylum pedicellare | reverse complement strand
TAACCTATAACATAATATCTTACTCACATTAGTATGCTAATTAATTCCAACACAATTTAATCTAGCAAAACCCCAAAATTAATTTAATCATGCTTATTTATTAAAAAAAAGTCCCAGGGGTCAACATATGCACTTCCTCCTTGATACATCTACTTAAACTTTTTCTTTTTCTTTTTCTTTTTCTTTTTCTTTTTCTTTTTCATTTCTCTTTTTTAATAAACATTAAAATAAAATACATTAACATGGGAATTTTAATGATAAGACATAAAATAACACCCTAACATTATAACCAACCCATATATATGTACACCCCCACACATAGAATTTTGTACATCCACAAACTCAATGATCACAAATGATCTACTAGCTTTATAGCTTGGGTAAGACATTTGGTTAAGTTTAATAGCATGTAATGTGGTTTCTACACAAAGAATAGATAAATAAAGCTCAAGGGGGCTTAACAAGGGAAAATCATGTCAATAGGGTAAGCTATATGGCTAATGTGGCTTATGCAACAAAGAATGCTTAATCACCTCCATGTTAATGCATGAGATAAAAATGTGGTGTTGAATAGAAAATCAAAGCAAAATTAGGATGTACATGTGATGAAGATCACATATTATTAAAAAACAATGAGACCGATATGAATGTGTCAGTCTAATAAGGTTTAAAATCTCACTAACTTTGTCTACCACTAGTTACTACTCTTATAAAGATAATGCATATTAACCAATCATAAGAGCAAAAGTACATGCTAAAGTTGTTATGAAATTCTCTTGTCAATTCATTCTCTAATCATGACTACATACTCCTAGAAGTAATATAAAATAGAAATTGTTTGTTCGTTTGTTTTATTCTTTCTCTCATTTTTATTGAAAACTTAAAACAAGCAAGAAACAAACTAACATAGAAACACACATGCATAAAAAATTAAATGCGTAAATGTAAAGGAAAAGAAATTTACTTCTCTTGGGTTGCCTCCCAAGAAGTTCCTTTGTTTAATGTCTCTGGCTTGACTCCATGTTTTCTCCTCACATGGAAAAATTACGATATTAGGGTATCACAGTTTGAGCCACTTCCACATGAGGTAGTTCAAGATAAGGCCTTAGTCAATGATCATTCACATAAAGTTTCTATCCTCTGGCATTCAATCTCTACTGAGTCTAAGCACTCTAGAAAGATCTCAAATGTCTCTTCATCTTTTTCTTCCTCGTTTAATTCCTTTAGCCTGATAGGTAAAAGTAAAGAGTCATTCTCATCAATAATTATGAACACAATATTTACCTCTGAGCTAAATGATGTATCCTTTCTTGCTAGGAGCTCTTCCTCCACTTTTTCTTCTTCTTCACAAACAATTCCTTGAGTAGTGCACTCAAGATTCTCAAGCTCCTCATCACTTTGTAAAGCCTATGTGCTAATGTCCCCTAGGTACACAATGGGTTGATATGGTTGCTCCTCTTCGATTTGTGATTCTAAGGAGTCGATTCTAGCTGTCATCTCACCCATTTGGCGTTCCACATTTTGTATGCTTGATTTTATCTTTTGCAGGGACTATTGTATACCCTCTTAAAGTTACTGTTGTATACTCTTTTGAAATTGAAAATTGTGAGCAGTAATAGCCTTGATAATTTGATCTAGAGATATACTTGAGTTTTGATGACTCTCTAGCTCTGGGACACTAAACCTTATATCATGCCAACATTTCCTTTCATCTTATTAGAATTGCGGGGTACTCTATCAAATTTGTTGCACATCCCACTAAAATAGCTGCAACATATTTTTTTGAACTTGTAGTATATCCTATTGAACTTGCAGCATATCTTGTTGAAGTTTAATACTATTAGAATTGTAAGTCTTGATAAGGTCATCCAGAGATGTACTTAAGTCGTGATAAGAAGTTTCTGGTCTATATGGAAATTGTTGTGTGTCCTATGTACTATCAAGGAAGTAATTCGATTGATTATCCCATCCATAATTAAAATTTGTATGATCACTCCAAACAAAATTATAAGGTTGGGAATATGAGTTATGAAAGAAATTACTTCTGTCCATGAAAAAAATTCAAATTTTAAATCCCTAATACTAAATAAAAAGTAAAAAGATCAAAAATTAACTGAAAAGCAACAAATTGTAAACAAATATCTACAAAACACTAATTAAAATCAAGAACAAAAGCTAAACACTACACTCTTTAGCAATGGTTCCAAAATTGTCAGCTCGTCATAATGCTAGTCAAAATAAACTAGATCTACTACTGTAGCAGTAGTGAGTCTAGGTTGATCCCACAAAAAGTGTGTAAAATTGTTTAAATAAAAATAAATAGTATTTAGGTGTAGTGGGTTTTGGTTTTAAAAATAAAATAATAAAATAAAGTTAAACTAACTAACAATGGCAATTTAAAGAAAACATGTAAAAAAATGATGAAAGTGGGGAATTCGATAAGGACCTGGTTCTTTGGATAAATCTCTGCTTACACCCTAATTAAACATATTCCAATGATTTGTTGTTCTCAAACCTCTCCTAGCACCTATTAATCATGAGTTAATAATTAACCTAAATTTTCCCTTAAGTAGTGTTTAATCGAGATACGATCACTAATTAAACCTAATCACCAAATAATCTAGGATACGATCTCTAGATTCAATTGGGTAGTAGCATTACGAATTAGAAAAATCGATTAATCAAGACAACAACCACATATGATGCGTCATTTAACCTAGGTTATGTTATCCCTAATTATTATGATCCATTAATCACTACAAATGAATTGCAAATATAAAAATTACGGATTATATCAAAATTCTAGCAATGGATTTGCAATAAAATGATTCAATGAAACGTATTAAATTCATTTTTTCACAATACCCAATGGATTCATACACAAATAATCCATATGCATATAATAACATAATCAATTTATAAAGAGAAAAAAAGCAACAAAAATAATGAGGGAATGCTTAACCGAGATGTTGGCATCTATGTCATCTCCGAACCGATTTCGAGATGTCTACCCCTTTATAGGTCTCTCACAATTGAGAGCTTCCTCAGCTCTCTTCATTGTGGTCACCCGAAACCCCACCTAAAACCCTCATTACTATTATGTTCCTCTTTTTTTCCCTTTTATTATTTTTCATTTCACCATTGTACATCTGTGTTTTGTTTTTCTTGGCCCAATAAGCGCTGCATTTTTACTCCTTGTCTATGCTACCTGCATCGTTGTTTTCTCCTGGCCATTTACATTTCTACTACACATTGTTTTTGTTCTGTTTTTCCTATCCACCTAGGCCACACTTCTACTACTCCTTAATTTTGTGTTTTGCCACTAGTTTCCATTGTTGTTTCTTGCTTCTTTGCTTCCCACTATTGTTGTCATTTTAACCTGTGTTTCTACTTCTTTGACATCTCTTGTTGGCATTTTCTTCATGGACTGCTGCCATTTCCTGCTTCTTCACTTCCAGCTACTGCTTTCATTTTGGCCTACGTTTATGCTCCTTATACATCTCTTGCTGGCGTTTTATTTATGGACTACTAACATTTTTTTCTTCTCTTCTAGTTGCCTTAAGCATTGTCACTTTGATCCTCTTGTGTTGTTTTATTTGGCAGCTTCTTTGTTGTCTTCTTTTGAGTTGAATTTGTTTTCTTCTTGCTCTAATTTTCTTCTTCTTATTCCATGAAGACAATTGAATATTAATCTTCGAAAATTCCCCTAAATATCGTGCTTTCGACTCACTTTAAATTCTTTGCTTCTGATTGTATCTAAAATCACATATGAGTTAAAGTGAGTATCTTAAGCAATTTTATGTCATTAATTGCTAGGTGTTATGGAATAATTATACAATCAATTAAGCAAATATCAATAATCATCATCATTGTTGATGGTATCCCAGAACTATCAAGAGGACATCCTGTATAAGAAGTCTATTCATAAGTCTAGGTACTCTTATGTCCCGAAAAATTCTATGTCATACAAGCCTATAGTGATCAAGAAGTCCAAATAGCTCATTCGAATCATCTCCCTAAACAACTTGAAGAATGTGTCATTCCTTTTCTATGAAGAATGTGGAGAGTGCCTCTAATGTCAACTTCCATTAAAAGGGCTCCACAATCTCAAAAAACTTAGGCTAGGCACTGACATTGATCAAAGCTTGAACCTGTTGGACCACCCATCTTAAACTAGTGCCTCTCAGTTTTTGTGGCATCCTGTAATAAACGACTTGTCCTTTAACTGCTGATATTGCTCTTCATATGTTGTCGCATTGAAGAGTAGCATAGGAGGCCGCTTGGGTGGATGCACTGAGCGAGCACTTCTTGGGTGTTTAGATGACTCCTCTCCTTACTATCGCTTATACGGAACTTCCTTTTAGCACCATGGTCTCGTCATTGCCCTTAGAACTTAAAATAAATAGGACAAATTGCTAATAAATTATGGCAATACCCTTTTCCCACTCTTAAAATGTATTATGATCATTAATTAATTAAACGTGAAAAGAACTAGAAAATGAAAAACTAAACAGTTAATAAAATTACAAGTAAATAATATAAAGTAATCAAACAAACAAATAAATAAATGGAATGAAATAAACCAAATTAACTAACATCCTAATAAATCACAAACTTAAAATTAAAAATATTATAATTAACAATTAAGATTAACCTAATTATCAAATTAACAATTTGACCCTAACATTAAAATTGAAAACCCTAATCTAGCACTTATGCAAAATTGATGAAATTAAACATCAAATTCATGAAAAAATTAAAATAAACGTGCAATTAAACACAAACCCAACTTCAATTAATGTCAAAAACAACTAATTAACCTTAATTTCATGCAAAATATCACAATTAAATAATTAGTGAGCAATAATTGCACAATTTAGCAATTCAAGTTGAATTTTCACCTAATGCACATGCAATTCATCAAAGTGAATCGTTAAAACTAATAGGTAATGTTAATATTCAACTATTAAACAAAATTTATTAGAAATTCTCATAAAATCTCAAATTCCTAAAGTTGTCATTTTTAGGTAAAGATTCCATAAATAATGCAAAACATCCAATGGATCATTCATAAGCAAGTGAAAACAATAAGAAAGCTTACTTTGGTGTCGTTAATTTGGCAGAAAAATGAAAAAATTGGGATGAGAGATTGGAGGGACAATTGTATAGAGTCAGAGAGAATAGAGAAAATGAGAAAGAATAAGGAATTATGGCATTTTTAGTGTATTATGGACTTACACGGGCATGTTTCTAACCACGTAAGTCTACACCAACATGTCTAGAAAGCTTTGTACTCATGTGCAACTTTAAAATTAGATGGTCAAACATAAAAATTTTGCACTAAGTGTTATAACACATTAACATGCATACCCTAATACACTAATTATGCACAATCTTGTGAAGATGCTTAATGTTCTATTCTAAAACACATTGAACTAGATAAAATCCTATTCTAATAAAAAATAAAAATAAAATAACAGGGAAAGTAAAATAAACTTAAACTAATTCATGGGTTGCCTCCCATGTAGTACTTGTTTAACATCATTAGCTCAACATATCCCGTAAGCTCAATGTGGCATGTACATATTATGTTTTTATGGCCTTATCGTAGGTCCCATGACTTCCAAGTTTTCTACCTTTTGTGAAGGTTTCGGTGGACTTTTAAATGTAAAGCCCTGCAAAATATCAATTATATTATAGGACTCACTAGATTCAACGATATCCATGAATCCAAGCGCATGATTAATGACATTAGCTACTCTAAATATGACCTCTTCACTCCCTACCCTTAATGTTAAATTGCCTTCATCAATGTCTATTATTGACTTAACAGTCATCAAAAAGGGTCAATCAAGGACTAGAGGCACTTCTACGTCCTTTTTTATGTTAAAAACTCACAAAATCAGTAAGGAATATAAACTTATCAACCTTAACTAGAAAATCTTCTACAATTCCTTTAGGATATTTTACCAATCTATCAGTTAGTTGTACACTTATCCTAGTCAGTTTAAAGGTCTCCTATTCTCAATTTCTCAAACATCAACAAAGGCATCATATTAATACTAGCTCCTAAGTTGGCTAAAGCCTTATCTATTTTTAAACTACCAATTTCACAAGTAATAGAAAAGCTCCTTGGATCCATTTGCTTCTTTAGTAGTTTGCTTTTCTTATCTTTTAAGCTCCTTTCACTTAACGTAGTAGTTTCTAACATCTTCAATTTCTCCTTGTTTGATATTAGCTCTTTCAAAAGTTCCATATGCTTTGGTAGCTGCCTAAGGGCTTCAACAAGAGGTAAGTTATATTGGAGTTATTTCAATAGATCAAGAAATTTACCCAACTTTGCATCCATCCAATCTTTCTTCACTTTTACAGGATATGGGATGACATGACAGAATTTTATAGTTGAAGTTCACCTTCAGCTTTTGTGTGACTCTCAATAGTCACCTTCATCTCTTTTTGGAGCATTTTCTCACTCATCTGGGTGATTGTCGTTACATGTTCCTTAGGATTCGTTTCGTTGTACTTAGTAAACTCCCCTTTGGTCTTTTAACTACTATCATTGCCAATTGATTGATTTAAATCTCCAAGTTATGTTAGGAAGCCTATATCCTCTGATATTTCTCATTAGAATCTTAAGTAATTTTTAACATTATCTCTTCCAAACTAGGCTTCTTAGGTTGAGATGCTTACAGTTGGAATCTAAGTGGAGGGTTATTTCTTGCTTAGCCCTAATTTCCCTAAAAAAATTAGGGTGATTCCTCCATCCTAGATTGTATGTGTTACTATATGGATTATTTTACAGTCTAAGAGCATTCCTTAAATAGTCCACATACTTGAGTTGTATTGTTTGAAAATCTTGACCTTGATGATCTAGCCACACACCTTACATTGCATAACTTGACCTTATGGATCCATTGTAAGTTTATCGATCATTTTCCTTAAGGCTTGCACTTAACTTACTAACTCTGCCACTACGTCCACTTCATATGCTCTTGCTAGCTTATTGATTCGTACTTTAAATGAGCACCATTGGTAATTGTTCATATCCATATCTTCAATAAGATCGTTGGCCACTTCTAGTTTTCTTGTTATTAAGTGTTCCCCTAGTTGATGCATCAATTGACTATCTAATGTTCTAAGTCAGCCCTTTATAAAAAATTTGGATCTACATCCAAAGTAGTAGACTATGATGTGGGTATCTTCTCATTGAACCTCTCTTATATATCGTATAAGGATTCAACTTGAGCTTGGGAGTAAAAGGAGATGTCGTTCCTCAATCTTTCAATCTTCATTGGTGAAAAATATTTCAATAAAAACTTCTCTGCCACATGTTCCCAAGTTGTTAGTGATGATCATGGCATCAAGTTTAACCATTTTTTGGCCTCCCCCTTAAAGAATAAAGGGAATAACCATAATTTGATGGCATCATCATTAGCTCCATTAATTTTAAAAATATCTCAAATCTCTAGAAAATTAGATATATATGCGTTTGGTTTTTTTGTCTCTAAGTCCATTAAATTAGACTAACTACTACACCATCTGTATAATACTCAGCTTTATCTTGAAATTATTGACACTCATAGACTGTCTCAAGATGCTGGACTCTGCTCTAGTCAAGTCTAGTCTAGTGTAGTCAAACATGGTCCTCGGTTAGTCTGCCACGCTGTGCAATTCTTCAGTATCCACTCGACCACCCAAGCCCTCTATTTAACGATCTAACTTAAACTCTTATAGTTGCATCCTAAGAAGGTTTTTGTGTGCTATTCACTCAATTTCTACATCTATGTCAATTAAGCTCTTGGAATTACTTCGAATCATAAACTGACTAAGAGTCAAGATCTACAAAAAGAAAGAAAACTGAACAAATTAATAAAATAAAATAATTTAAAAACAAAAATAAAACATTCCTAATATTACTATCCCCAATATCGGTGCCAAAAACTTGATTGGCCTAGGGTTAAGGTAAGTATTAATTTTACTACAAGTACATGACGTATCTGTAGCTAACACAGACAAATATGAATCGATCCCATAAAGACGATAAGTACTAATAGTTATCCTTTTATTTAACCTAAGAATAAGATTTTTAGTTTTTAATTAAAAATTAACTAAACAATTAAACTAAATTTAGATTAAACAATTTTGAACTCAAGACAAGTAGAATACAAAGAAAAGTCAACATCAAATAGTAGTGTTTAGGTGATGAATTCACTAAGAATCATTAAATAATTACCCTTTTATCCTACAATTATATAATTTATTAGATTGTGGAAATTTCTATCTTATGTTAATAACTCTCTCAAGTATATTAACAATTAATCCATTAGTTGATTAATAGAAATCATTCTAGTTAAAACCCTTAGGATTGCTTTACTGATTTATGAATTCCACTATTAGGTTTTGCCCTAATCTAGAGAATGTATGTCAAATTATCTCTCCGTTTGCATGCAACTCCTCCAATTATTATAGATCTATTCATAGTAGAGGATTTCTCAATCTCAATCATATGAAATCAAGTCATACACTAATATTACGGATATCTTAAAATAAGAATAAAATGCATAATTGAAGCGAGATAAATCAATTAATATAATTTCATTGAAAAAAAGATTAAAACATATTATTATCTTAAACTAGGGTTTAACCCACCTAGACGCTAGACACACTGAGTTAGTATAGAAAATGAAATCAAAGACAAATATGAAGAAAAACTAATAAAAAATAAAGAAATCATAATTCTAAATTTCTCTCCCTTCTATTGAATCTTCTTACAAGTTTAGATTTGATGTGGCTATCTACTAGATCTCTTGATATATTCTTTTTGTTTTCCCTGTCCCTTGATCAAAACTCTAGGTGTCTTATGTCTTAAAATTGCCTAATAATTGAATTACTTTTTAATTTGCCTTTACTCACGTCCTTTTATATTAAAATTTAAAGTTTTGGGATATATGCGATTGCTTACAAGGTCATGTAGGATACCATGTATAATCAAAAACACTTAATTTTGCTATTTCATATGGCTGTAAAACTTACACGGGAAACATACACAGTTGTGTATATCAAGATACATGGGCGTGTAACTCCAGATGACCAAAAGTCAAATTCTTTAATCTTCATATGTTTATAGAGACCTACACAGTCGTTTAGGTCCTTAGTTACTTCAAATCTTTGTTCCATGTCACGATTTCATTCAAATTCTTCTCCTTTTAGTCAATAAAGGCAAATATAACCTATGAATGTATTTAGAGCAAATTAAGTACCAAACATACAACAAAACTATAAAATATCAAGCAAAACATGTTAAATATATATAATCATAGTCAAATATTCATTTATCATGACTCATGGGTTATTGTCAACTATGTACCTACATTGGATCCCCCGTCTATGACTGATAGGTTCGTTGTTTATCCTATTTTTAATTTTTCTCTTAATTGGTTAGATAACATAACTATGTAAGACAATAATTTAATAGGAAATAGATTGAGGAAATTTAATAGGATTTGCACTATTATCTTATGTTATATAAGGGATTAGTTCTCTTATTTTATTTGCTTATCCCCTTGTTTATTTATTATTTTCATTGTTTTTACAAGTAATGTAAATTGAGAATAATTTACTACTTAAGTTTGAGGAAGGGACTTAGTTGACCATACTTATCAATCTTGTTAAGATTAACTTAATAGAGATCAATTTTTAAAAAATTTAAATTTGAAAGCATGTTGATTGAGATACTTCACTATAAATGTGATTATTGTTATGATTTGAAGTGTTTAGCTAAATAACCATGAGCATTGATGACTGATTTGAGTTCCGTTTGCTTCATTAGTTTGGAGAATATAAATTTGATTTGCATCATAATTGTTTTTTATAGTTTTTTAATTTATTAACTTAAATGTTTCATTATTATGCAAGTAAGGAAAAGAAAGAAAAGTGTGTGAATAAGTAAGCATAAAATAATTTCTCTTTATTAGCTTTAACCTAAATAAAAAGTAAATTAAAGAGTGGTGCTAGTAGCCATTTGAAACAATGACCTAGTTAAGTAACAAGGAGTATTCATGACAATATATGTACTCTCACATCAAAAGGTTATGTGACATTTCAAATAAGTTCTAAATATTCTTATATAGTTTAAATTTTATGCTTTGTTTTATTTCAATAAGGGATATAGACATGTTTGAAAGTTGAAGAAATTTTCTTATGTACGATCATTTTATGCATTAAGTTGAATTTTGTGAATCGAATTGAAGGTATTTATCATTTGATGTAAGTAGTTAGATGCCTAACAATTTGTGAACTTTGTAATTGAATATGTAATGTAGGATTTTCATCGATATTTTTTAGTTATTTAATGCTTTCCTAGGATTGCCACCTACTTGAGTTAAAAGTAATGAAATTGATTTGCTTGAGGACAAGTAAATGCTTAAATGCAGGAGAATTTGATATGCTCTAATATATTATACTTTTTAACATGAATTTTTAAAGCATTTTGTTTAGTTTTTGAGTTTTTTATAGGATTTCATACTTAAAATGACATATTTTATTTCAGTCCCTCAATAAAGAAGAAGTGAATTTAAGGAATATTTGAGTCAAGTTTGACCAAATTTGGTAGATTTTAAGTTAAGGAATCAAAACATAGTACCATCACTGTAATGTGCTGCTCCCGTGTCCAATTATGATATATTTTATTTTTGGAAGAGTTATACCTAACTAAGATGGCATATACCTAACTAAGATGGCATGTTTAACAAGGAAGCGTTCTATTTCTCCACTATCAATGATATCTACCATTTTCTGCTCATATTCTTTAATATGATGTTGAAATATACTCGTGTCATACCCCATATTGGTAGTGATTTTCATGTAAAAATTCAAGAATGATGTCTTAAGAAATAAATAAGATGCTAGGTGAAGATTATAAGGTATCATGTTGTAAAGAAATAAGTAGCTAAAAATAAAGGGGAGGAGTTTTTAAGATGTGTAAAAACAATAAGATGTAATGGAAAAGTTATTGTGATGAAGAAGAAAATAATCTTGGAGCAAAATAAGATGACTAGTCAAGATTTATGAAGAACGTTCAAGAGTTAAGCCATGAAAGTTCAAACTTCTTTCTTGTTGATAGTAAATTTTCTTTGTTTGAATATTAACTAATTGGAATATAGATTTAGGTGGGACGAATCATATAATGATTATGTTTTGAATTGATTTCTTTAGTTTAATGAAGATGTTGGTTTCTTAAGAATTATTTATGCTTATTGTTTAGTTGAGTTGAAGTAATGATCATAGAAAATTTAATGTCAGATTCATATACTGAATTAAAGTAACAGACATAAAATTTCATATCTATAAATTAGGTCATAGCATAAATAATAAGGGTTGAATAGGTTACTAAAGGTTGATCTACATGATTATTCTAAGTGAGAATGAAAGTTGTCCAAGGAATTCACATATATTGTCTTAATGCATTCTTAGAGAGTTTTGATGCTAAAAAACTTTTGGTGAAAGATGGTTAAGAATATGGATCGTATATCTTGACAAAGAGACTATAATTGCAACCTTGAAATTCCTATTGTTCCAAAAATTAGAGTTAATCATGGAACTAGGATAAATTCAAAAATACTAAAGTTCTAAAGGGGTTCTTATCTAGATCTTATTTATCAATTGATTATTTATTCTTGATTATTACTTTGTTTTAGTGATCCCAAATTGTTATTTTATTTTTAATTATTTTTCACTTAACCATTCACTTATTTAGATTAGATAATAGGAAGATAGTTAGTATTAGTGATTTCATTCCTCGTAAGATCAACACTCAACTCATTCAAACTATATTATACGAAATGATCCGTGCACTTGCCTTAGTATTAATTTTTTGTCTTGTTTTATTTATTTTCTATCACAACATGTTCTCTTTTGTTTATTATTAGTTTTCATTATTTGAGTATGAACTAAATTAAGATATAGACCTAAATGAAATGAATCCTAAAGCTATATTTGATTTCTTAATTTAGTAAAATATGTAAGATTTATTATAAATTATTCATGTTTATATTGTGTTGAATTAAAATATGCTACCATTTTGATTCTATTTCAGATTTCATCTATATGGATTAAGAAATTATATGTTTGAATAGACTATGACATGAATTATCAAAGTTATATGGAATCTTAAAGATAAGACTATATAAATCTTATGAGTTAGAGTCAAATTTATAATGAAAATTCATAGAACAAGTTAATATGTGTTTAGGGGTTTTGATTAGAAAGTTAATTCAATCAATAAACTTAAGGATATATGTTGCATGACTTTAAAAAAAGATAGTTGCAACTTTAAATTTTCTACCTGTCTAGGAAATTAAGGTTAACCACTTAATCAAGTCAAATCTAAGCACAGAAAGGTTATAAGGAAATTCTTATATAGATCTTATTATCTATTGATTGCTTTATTCTTGTCTATTGATTTGGTTTGATATATTAGATTAGTTTTGTTAATTTTAACTTTAAAAATGAACCATTCATTTTGTTAAATTAGATAATAAAAAGATATTTAACACTAGTAATTGTAGTCCTTACGGGATTAACACTCGTATTCACCTAAGTTACGTTATAAGAATGATAGATGCACTTATATAGTGATCTTTAACATAGTTTTTGATAGGATACATATTATCACAATCAAACTCCTAAAATTTAACTTATGGTCTACTTACAAGCAAGTTCTCTTGAATCATCCATATGTGCATTAATATCATATCTTATCACTAACTTGAGTTATATCTACTTAAAGAATATTTAAAGATATTTTACAAAAATAAAATAAACTTCATAAGTAAAATTGAATCAATTCATAACAAAAAAAGCTATAGTTATCCTTAACGTATAAATAAACTGGCTACATATAATTCTTGCACAAACAAATATGAGTGATGAAACAAAAAGACATCAGATATGAGTGACAAAGCAAATGAGATCAGGGTTGAAAGATCTCTAGGTGAAATTTCAATATTCCAATTAAATTTGATATATTGGGATGATCTCTAATCTTCTTCTTTATGTCTAGAAAGTTTGTTTGGCTTAATAGGGATTGTTCTCTCTTTTGATGACTAACCCTAGGTTACGAATAAAAGAAGTGAAAAAGATAACCAAAATTAAAGATTGTATCACCTTTTATGTCTCATCAGTCACGAACATGGTTTGAGATATAGACCTATATTCCCTTCTGTTAAAATTTTGAAAGGGACATTGGTTGTAGACACTTTTATGTCTTAAGTTTTGTATCCTTTTATCAAAATTATAAAAGTATTGGTCTGTTTCTTAGAAATTATAGCGTTATGCTTCTCTTCTCTCTGCCACACATTCTTCTTGCAATATGTGCATCAGACTATGTATCACCCCAAGCTTATTTGAGAGAACACGAGCTAGCAAATTACCTATTCAACTAAAATTAGTGTTTCTTCATTTTTTTTCACTTAAAATCTTCTCCAATTCCTTACAAAAACTAAAATATGTGTTTATTCAACTTTTTCACCTAAAATCTTCTCCAATTCCTTACAAAGCTCACTCCAAGGCAACATCTTCTCTATTGCCTAGAAACATAGCATAAATGATTAAACCAAGACAATATTAGTACATAAAGAAAAATAAAATACTTGTAAATTAATTGAACATTTTATATACATAATCACATATAGCTATTGGATCATATGTAATGACCTTAACCACTATTTTCTCAATCTGTCAACAAAAAATGAGAACATCCCTGACTTAAGAGATCTTTGGCTACCCCATTGACCTTGAATATGATTATTTCTTTGATCTGATCTCTAATCTTTATTAATGTCTATATTTTAAAAAGTTGTGTTTGTAAAGTTCCTACATGTTTATTTCATATTTCACATTAAAATATATCACCTCACCTAATTGGGAGAGGACCTTTTATTTGACATAATTAAAGATAGTTCTTAAATGTTTTGTTCATTAATCTTTTATTTTTTTTAAAAATTTGAGTAAAAGTGTGATTTATACCTCAATATTTAGAGAAGGTCTAAATAAACTCTGTATCTTGAATAAGATGTAAAACTGGTATAAAAGATAATGATATGACTTAATTCTTTTTGTAAAAAGTTAAGTTGCAAATTGCACTTTTGGTAACTGTTTTTAAAATTAATTTTAAAACAATGTTAGCATATGAAATGTGATGTTTGTCCAAGTGTGAAATTATTTACACTAAGTTGATAATCCAATTATTAGAAAGTGACATAGACATAATTAGGTTTTATGATACTTTTAATATCATTTTGAATACGATCAAGCATAATGTGATACCATATATAACAATACTAGCAGAGTAAAACTGCGTGATGCGCAGTGATAATGCCCACTAAATTTAGTGGGTTATAATATAAGGAATTAG
>JAOQMP010000209.1:28259157-28273962 GCA_027563575.1 Erythroxylum pedicellare | reverse complement strand
TATGTATTGGAAAATACACTTCTTCCTTAATTATACGTAATAACCAATACATATAAATGCCATTGTGTAGCATCAAAGTGGCCCATGAATAACATTTTTACATGAAACTTTAGGTCAGTCTACAAACCTCTACGGTACTCAAATTCCTGTTTAAGTTGCGTAATTGTTTCCAAATGACAATGGAGTCTATATTATAGTGTTTGTTGTTAAAATTTGTCACCAACTTGTCCTTCAGTATGGTTGATTTATTTGGTGACTTCTTCCATTGGTTATGATGGAATGGTTGAAGAAATTTGAGGTGTTAGTACCTAAACCATTCTCCAATGTATTACAAGTTGTAGTGAAATTTATTGATAGATAAATATGCAAAACCAATATTAAAAGTCAAAGGGAAGTGGATTTATTCCTTCAATGACTAAGGGCAAGGTTTTATCGCATATGATTGGGACTAGAATAATTTTTCTCTATTTAGATTCTGTTTACATTTGTCTTTGATGTTGTTATTCTTTATGAAAGCTTAGAATCATGAATTTTCTTATTCTTTTACTACTTTTGTTATTCAGTTTTACTTGGAAGAAGCAAAAGGAACTGTCAACTATCAAGGTTACATCTTTCCCCGATGTCGTGGCGAGATTGTAAGTGATCTGTTTCAATTTCACGAAGTTGGAAAGGAACACATATGCTAAAAAATGGTTTGGCTGAAAATGATATTTATAGCCCTCAAATTATGGTAGCATGATTTCTTAAATTTTGTTAACTTAATTCCATACTTGCCGACTTGTTTAAAAGAGTAACTACAAAAATATTCATGAAATCTTATGTAGGCATTATGAAAAGACCATGAACAATATTTATTGACTAGCAAACAAGAAGTAAAATTAGTATGCTAGATAAACCACAATATTTGGAAAATGGTAGGCCATTTACAAACTTGGTGATTGCATGTGTAGTTTCATTCCAGGATCTTGCTTCACATGGTTTGAGGATCAGAGTTGGTTATGTGATATTGACATTTTGTTATGGCAAGTAATAAACTCAAAACATGTCTGGGCAGTTAACTAGTTGTAATAGATGGTGTTGTTTCTTGGACAAAATTTTTAGTTTGTTTGTTAAGGGCTCACAAATGGGATCTCTTCACGAGGCAGTTAGCTGGAAAGTCTTCTTGATTTTTCCTTGCTTTTCTTGTTCTTCAAGGAACCTATTTTGGAAGCTTTTAAATCACCAACTGCCCTCTATACGTTTCTTGACTAAAAATATTGATTACTTTAATTGAATAGTAACCTTCCCTTTAGATAGACAATGATCCCAAATACAAAAGGGTAAGAATCCTTTTTAAGGAATAATAATCCTTATTTCGGAAAACTACCTAGCAAATAGTCATTTTTAAATAGGATATAATAATGTTACTTCTTAATTAATAGAAAACATTAAAATAAAAATCTTAAGTTTTGTTAAGAAACAAGAATGTTTAAATCATTTGACTATATTGCTGTTTACGGCTATATTTCTTTCCAATAAAAGCATTCATAACGTTACTCTCTTCCTGGACTAAGAGCTTGTCCTCATGCTTGAATTTAAGATGACACTTTTGAAAGTTTGTCAAAGTAGGGGTTCATCCAATGGTAAGCTTGCCATTCTACCAAAACTTTAACAATACCCTGATTAACTTTAGAACGAATGACAGATTGAGTTTGGGAATAATTTTGCCATCCTTTAAAGGTGACAAGGATGGAATAGTAGTACGAGGATCACGCTTAAACTCCTTAATTAATGAAATGGGGAACATCTTGAATTTTACTATGCTTTGGAAATTCTAGCTTATAGGCAACCTTACCAATCCACTGCAAAACCTTGAATGGGCCATAAAACTTAGGAGCTAGCTTATGAACAACACTTATCCCAAAGATCTTTGTCAATAAGGTTGCAATTTCAACCAAACAAACTACCCAAGTTTAAACAACAATTCTCGATGATGCTAGTCATAGGCTTATTCCCTTCTAAGTTTAGATTGCTATAAACAAATACATATTTCAACCAAATGAGCATCTCTCTCTTGCAAGGAGCAATCAATCTCTTGCAAACGGGTGGAAGCATGTTCATAGGACAGCAAATGAGGAGGATCGCGTCTATAAATAACTCAAAAAGGGTGTCAGGCCTAAAGAAGAATGATAGGCAATGTTATAACAATACTTAGCCTAAAGAAGCTAATCAACCCATTTTCTTGATTGATGCCCAACAAAGCAAAAGAGGTACTTCTTTGACTATCGGATTGAAAATGATAAGCAAATGAAGCTAAAGTGGTACCAATGAATAGAAATAATTGTTTCCAAAAGGTATTAGTAAAACTTGGGTTCCTATAATTGCCAATAGTTTCTAGTAACCCATGCAAATGAAATATTTGATTGAAGACATGGACAACAGAAGTAGCATTGTACGAACAAGAAAGAGGGAAGAAATGAGCGCACATAAGCAACAATCCATGACTACATAATGGACTGATTTTCATCCAAAATTTGGCAGTCCATCTATAAAATTCATGGAAATATCAGCCCATATTTGTGTTGGAATCAGAAGGGGCCGTAGGCAATTCTTAGATAAATTCCCTGATAGAGGCTTTCATTCCTTGCTAGTGGAAATCAACTTGGACATGGTAGAGTGTCCTCTAAATACCTTCATGTGTAAAGTTGTGAATATTAGAGATGATGGAGGGAATCAAAGAAGAATCAATCATATGATATAATCTACCTTTGTACGTCACCAACCATTGTAAAAGCCCAGTTTGAGTTTGTTGTTCTTTCTTGAATTTTCTGAACAAGTGGTTGTAACTTTGTTGGATCTGTCACCTTTTGCCTAATGTTATCCAATAAGGTGACTCGTGGAGTTGAAATGCCACAAAGGAGCATAGTGTTCTCATTGTGCCTAGACAATGCATCTGCTACTCAATTTAGAGATTTGACCTTATAATCGACCTGGAAATCAAAACCCAGTATCTTACTAACTCAGTATTGTTGGGGAGAAGTGACAAGTCACTATTCCAACGGGTATTTTAGGCTATAGTAATCAACTTTGATAACAAATGATCTTCCCCACAAGCATGGTCTCAAGTCTTGCACTACTTTAGCTAACCTGGCCAATTCTCGTTCATAAAATGGCAACTTTAATGTCGGTCCATGTTGTTGTAAAAAGGGTGCCAATCCTCATTTTGGATGCATCACATTCAACTGTATACTCTAGTTCAAAGTTTGGAAATTGCATGAATGGAGTGGTGGAGAGGGCATTCTTTAAGTTTTCAAATGTCATTTCAGTTGTACTGTCCCAATGAAATGCATTCTTCCTCGATAGGTTGGTTAGTGGATTAGATATCACGACATTATTCTATACAAATTTGCAGTAAACCTTTTCAAACTGAGGAAATCGCTTAGAGCCTTGGCTGATTTGAGCATTGTCCATGCCTTGATTGCTTGAATTTTTGAATTGTCCATTGGTACGCACTTACTGTTGGTTACATGGCCCAAGTATATGATTTGATTCTCTCCAAGAAAGCACTTGGAATGGTTGAAGAAGAGCTTGATTTAGTGTAGTAGTTGAAAGATAGTCCTCAGATGATTCACGTGTTCTACCCAAGTTTTATTGTAGACCAAAGTGTCATCAAAGAATATTAAAAGGAATTTGCAAAGATGGGATAGAAATACCTCATTGATTAGAGACTGAAATGTGGAAGGTGTGTTTGAGAGACTAAATGGCATTACTAAAAGCACAAAGTGACCATGATGAGTTCGAAAGGTAGTCTTCTCAACACCTTTGAAAGCCATTTGAACCTAAAAGTATCCCGATCTCAAATCTAATTCTGTGAAATACTGGACACCATGATTTATACCCAACATCTCGTCCAAAATTGGGATAGGAAATTTATCCTTGATTGTCAGATTGTTAAGCACCGTGTATTCGATACAAAATCTCCAAGTTCCATCATGCTTTGCCACCAGTAAAACTGGGGAAGAAAAGGTGGAACGACTAGACCTGATGATTCTTTGTTCCAACTTTTAGCACATTGCCTTTTGATCTCATCTTTTTGCATGTGTGGGTAGCGATATAGCCTTACTATTATTGGTTCAGATCTCATCATCAAAGTGATTTTGTACTAACAAGCTTAGGAGGGAGGAAGTGTACTCTTTTGTCGTTGGCTACGATTACTTTTACTCCCGACCTGATTGCCATTGGCAGTTCCAATTTGAGGGTAGCTTGTCGCTCATTAAATTATGCATGCTTCTTGGGTCAAAAAGGATTTGTATTGGTTTCCTAGCTACCATCACTTGCAATTGCATAATTTGAGAGTTCTTTATTCCTGTAATTTTATGGAGAAATCTTGGGTTCCAATGAAATGGATTCATATTGTCATCATCTAGTTCATCCACCAAAAGGCAAAAAAGTCTCTTGCACTAATGCTCTGCTGAGTAAATTCCTCACAATTAAAAGATTATCCCTTCGCCCTTCGTTCTTTCATCTTAGCCTTGGACAAGCATCTTATAGCGGATGCAACAACACTGCACCCCTCATTGGATGTTGGTTTTGAATTGTTTACGTCTATGGTTTCTATTCTCGGTTGGTTACTAAATATGTTGCCCTATATTGATACTTCCGTGATTGACTTGTATTTTTCTTTCAAAGGCTTGAGCCAAATTCATAGCAGTTTCCAAATTAGGGGGATTTTGCATCTCCCCATCCACACCCAAAGTTTCCACTAAGCCGTGATGAACATGTGATAGGCCCCTAGTTAAGATGGTTTATTCAAGAAGGAAGAAAAAGGGCTCGGTCAATCCAGATGGGAGCAACAAGGTTGGAAATTAGACGAAAGGCCCTTTTTGGTCTGCTGTGAAAGGTTGATGTCCAATGTTTAATATTTATCTATGTTTGTTATTTGCCTATTTTGTCAATTAGTGGAATTCTAGATGATTGAGGTGGCAAGGTTGTTAGGATGTCAGGGGTATATTATGTGGGTAGAGGGTAGAGGGTGAGGTATGCGTGATATATTGAGAAAAGTGTGAGTGTGAGGAGAGTGGCACCTCTCAAATGCTGCTTGTGGTTGTCTTCTTTGGGGTATATTATGTGGGTAGAGGGTAAGGTATGCGTGATATACTGAGAAAAGTGTGAGTGTGAGGAGAGTGGCACCTCTCAAATGCTGCTTGTGGTTGTCCTCTTTCTTATTTCCATTTAAATGAAAGATCTGCCATTTTTGTAGCTATCCATCTTTATTTATTTCCCATTGCTATTTATTTCCTTAAATCATATCTTTTTCTATTCTTAATTTGTTGATTATCGGGGGAGCCTACCAATATGTTAATGTGTTGATTTGCCCGTATTGAAGTTGCTCTAGCAAGGAGGGTTTGAAATTAGCATTGATTCTCTTCCACAATTTCAGTAGTTTAAGGTTGATTAGTTCTCTCGATTGGTTGCTTGTTAGTGGGCGCCCAAACTGTTGGGCCCAAGTTCTTCCTGTTCCAATCGATAATGCTAAAGTTGTGCCTCTTTTGTCATACTCAATGCAATTACTCTAACCTTGTTTTTTTCCTTGGTCCGTTGGCTAATGAAAAATCTTTCACATCTGAATATCTATCCCAAAGGATCCCCAATTCCATTATAGGAAGGGTATTTCAGCCTGTTGTATTTGTGGATGATCTTAGCTCCCAGTGCAACAACTTGATGCTCAGTTAGTTGGTGGTTGCCTATGGTTGTAACTCCTTCTGATGTCTTTTCCTTGTTGGAAAAGTGTAGCTTCATCAAGCGCTTCAATTCCCAAATGTCATCCTTGATCTTGCATGATTCTTTGTTGTTTTCCGTGAGTTTGTGTTCTAGATCATTTAGTTGTCAACTACTTTTAAGTCACTCATGATGTCTGGCTCTGACGCCAAATTGTTAAGGATCCATGAGTAGGATTTCATCCTTGATCAGTTAGCAAAAAAGTCTTCTTGATTTTCTTTTCTTTTCTGTTCTTCGAGAAACCTGTTTTGAAAGCTTTTAATAGTGTCTCCTTTGTATGTCTCTTAACTGAAAATATTGATGATTTTTAATAAATATGATCCTCCCTTTTAAATAGACAAGGATTCCAACTACAAAAGAGTAAGAACAATTATTTAGAAATAAGAATCCTTATTTAGGAAATTTAGCAAGCAAACAAGCATTTTTAAATAGAAAATTATTTAGAAATAAGAATCCTTATTTAGGAAAATTACCAAGCAAACAAGCATTTTTAAATAGAAATAATAATGTTACTTCCCAATTAATAGGAATCCTAAAGTTTAGAAACAAGGATGTTGAAAATCGTTTTTCTATGGCTCCCCATACTAATATTTGCAGCTATATTGCTTTCCAATAAAAGCATGCTTAACAGTTTTACTTTCTTATTTATGATTACAGAATATTAACTCTTGAATCCACACCTTCTCACTCTTTTCAAATTGAACTACTTAATTCTAGTTCTAGTAGAAATATGAAGTCGTTGACTTAGGCGTGTAGTGAAAATGTACGAGTATTTATGCTTTTCTAACTCCCACAAATTGCTTATACTTTTGATGTCCACATGCAGTTTTTGACAAGTGAATCATATCTTGAGGGAATGGAAAGGATACTTGCATTTTTGGTATGAGTTAATCAAGCCGCTCATGGCATTATGATGCCGGAATACCTCAAAAAGTATTATGGAGTAAAACGGCAATATTGATTGAAACCTCTCACCCTAATCCCTTCTGGTGAAAAATTAATTGCCAATGAACCGAAAGTTTGTGCCTATTCATGATATTGACACTGCTGTTATTTTCTCCAAAACCATCCGCATGTTGCATTCTGTTTAATGAATAAATCTGTTCAATTTGAAACAAGTAAGTTCGTCATTATCTGATTTGAAAACAAATAGTTGATTAGGTACACAATACTACTTTTCTATTCAGATGTTATATGAACCAATCAGCAAGCTGAGTGTTTGTTTGGCATGTAATCTCTGTACACCTTCTTTACGCCCTGCCTTTCTGTGTCAATTTGTTTACAGCCTGACTCCGAAGCCCAATTGCTGACAATTCAGTTAGAGTGGAATGGGGTTCTCAAATCCGTTTCTAGCACTTTAATTGGTGTGAGTCCAGAGTTTGAACTTGCCCTCTATACTCTTTGCTTTTTTGTGGGCGGAGAAGATAATTACGTGGAGCTGGGTCCATATTCTGTTAACATTAAGTGCTACCGCTTCAGAGATAAAATTGGATCTGCATTTCCTGTTGCAGGCTAAATTTTAGATTTCTCTGATTAGTGATGAAGAAGGCCGTGTGAATGTTTTGTTTGGCGTGGTACACATGAACCTATTAATATATTGCTTTAGACTGTTATGAAAACTTTCTCATTTGTAAGTTTTCAGTAGGGATACTCTCAGCCATTGTATTTGGCCTTTATACTAGATTAACTTGTCCATGCAGGTGATCTTAGTAGTATATACTTAGTAAAGGAGTGCTGACCATGAGATTTTATAATAATACTTGTGGAATCTACATTTGAAATGGTTGTGTCAAAATGTAGACAAGATGTTTCTAGCTTACAGAGTATGTAGGAATTTTTTTATGAAGATTATCTTCAGGGTAAGAAAAGGCAGTCTCTAAAAAAATATTCAATGGAAAATCATTTTTTTTAATCATTTTTCAGGAGCTTGGAGCCCGGAGGGCCGTTTATTGTTTTCTATCATGTTAGAAGTGTGGTAACCTAGAGATGATTTTTAAGCTCTGAAATAGACGTTTGGGAAAAGACAGGTTATAGAAGCTGGTAGTTGGGATTTGTGCATACTAAACTATCAGGCACCAAAACAAAATCCTATTGCCACTCCAAAATATCCTGTGAATGCGGAGGTGATATTTATGCTCCGTTCTAGCCTTTAACTCATTATTGAAGATTATGATTTTTGCTCTAATTTAAAGGAATTAGAGGAGTTCTTGAATTATACAAGAATATCCACAAGGGGTGGGCAGGGGTTATGTCCACTAGGGGTAGGGGTTATGTATAATTGTCTCAAAATATCTCTTTTGACATTTCTAGTTTGATTTCCATGATAGTATGATTAACCGACCCGACTCAGACCCTGACCCAAATTTTGGTTATCCTGGAGCTCCAAAGGTAAGAAGATGCGACTAGTCTTGAGTTCGTGGAAAATTTTGTCCATCCAAAATTTGTAACTGTTGACGACAAGGAAGGCTAATTCAATATGCAAGTATAGAATGAATCAGCAATTAAAATTCTCCTTCCTTTGTTTTTCCCAAATTTTCTTTTATGATGATGAAATTATATGCTCCTTTCAAATTCAAGTTTCAATCGACCAATATGAACCGAACAAAGTATATCCACCTATAATTGAATATAAAATTGAACGTGGATACAAGAGAGCTATCTTCCCCGGCTTAGATTCTGTACCGCCCTCGAAAAACAAAATTTAATTCTTATACTTTGAAACAAAAAAAAAAAAAAAAAACATGAAAAAATGTTAAATAAAATTAGGAAACTAGTTCTTGCATTCGTTTTTTTCGGACATTAAATCAAATTTGAACTTCCATGCCAAAAGGAGTCCATGTTAAGATTAAACGATGTGGGCAATTTATCATGTGTACTTATGCCTGTTCTCTTTTATTACTAGAAATGGAGTGATTGTAATAGCATATACACACGGTTTATGTGAAAGAGAGTATGAAATGTTGGATGGATAAGATTGGTTTTCCTCCACAAAAAGGCTAGTGGGAAGAAACTAAGCTCCATCGACCTCTCACGCCAGTAGAAGACCAACCTATCGGTGTCAAGAGGACAAAAAGATTCCCTGTTAGCTTTGCAATCAACATAGGACCCAGTAGCCTAAATTTGTATCTTTCAAACTTTTACACTCGCTAAGAATGCTAGCAAGACCTCCCTTCACATCCACCCTCGTGAATTAGAATCCTTGTCAAAAATGCTAAAAGGAAATCAAGTTAGCTAACGCAGCATGAGATGGAAGTTACCGGATCTATTTTATATAGTCACATACAATGTAGTTGGCATAGCAGAAACAAAATAATCAGGGGAGAAAACAATGACACTGAAAACGTAGTCATTGAAATAGTTTTTTGATGATTGTCCATCTAATCTCAAACAATGGTAGTTAATCGTTTATTTATGCACATAATCTTCCTTATTGCTTTTAACCAATAAAGAGTCCATCATCTATCCCAAACAGAACTTTGAAGAAATAAACAAGTTTTCTACTTAAGGTGAGAAAGACCAAAGAAATTTTGTTGAATAAGTTTGTCTTCTTCTTTTTTTTTATATACTCCAT
Organism: Erythroxylum pedicellare; assembly: GCA_027563575.1. Taxonomy (NCBI): domain Eukaryota; kingdom Viridiplantae; phylum Streptophyta; class Magnoliopsida; order Malpighiales; family Erythroxylaceae; genus Erythroxylum; species Erythroxylum pedicellare. The sequence continues at coordinate 28,264,634 of JAOQMP010000209.1, read as the reverse complement.
CAAATGAGAATAAATCCAGAGAAAATATATTTACTTTTTCTAAAAACTAAGATTAGAAGTTGAGGTCCTCGACACTTAAAAAACCAAGAGTAAACTTTTTGTCCCAAGTTAAGCAAAGACCCTGTGTTCACCTTTTCTACATTTCATCCTAAGTTAATTATTTCATTACGGTTGAATTCTTGATTGGTGTTGAGGAAAGAGAATTGTTGCTCAACGAATTGGCTGGGTGGGGTGAATTTTAGTTGTCGGCTCACTTGATCATCCTTCATCCTTACAAGGCTAACTACTTCCTTCAAAAATTTTAGTTTGAAAATTTGAATGTCATTCGTAATTTCTGCCTTAAGTTTGCCCATGAATGTCCTGAGTAGCACCTTTTGTGTCTAACCATGTACATGGTGTCTCTCAAATTCCTTATGGTCATCCCGTAAGGATTCAGCTTGCCTTATTTTGGATACGGCCCCATCCAAGTCCACACAATCTGTAGGACCAATCCAAGCCTATAATTCCTCGACGAAGAGTTCCCAAATCCGCTCTTTGCCTGCTTCCTTGTAAGCTTAATGATGCCATTGCCCCCATTGATTAGCTTCACCCTCCAAGCATAAGGAAGCCAAATAAACCTTTTTCACCGCTTGGCTATTTTGATATTCAAATAATTGGTGAACCTTTGTGAACCATTCGGTGGCGACATCAAAAAAATATCTGGGAAATTTGAATTTTGTAAGCTTGGAAGAGAACGAAGGACACCCACCATCTGGAGTATTCCTTGTTTCGTCTCTCAAGTCGCGAAATCGAACAGTGGAAGAGTTCCAACGGTGTTTATTGGTGTTTTTATATGACGTCTTTTGCTTTGAAAGTCGCACTTGAGACATCTTGCTAATGAAACCCTCCAAATTGTGCAGCTAATCAATTTTACCGAGTTCTAAGCGAGAAAAAATATCTTTCCGAGTCCTACCTCAATAGTCTTGATTCGTTCTTTATTAGTTGCTATAGTGTTTTGCACTGGAGTATTCCTAGTGTCATCTCCTGAGTTGTGAAATTGGCCACTTGAAGAGTTTTTCCAGGGTGTTCGTTTTCTTGCTTTGAAAGTAGGAGTTCAGGCATCTTGCTAATGGCACCTTTCAAACTGTGCAATCGATCAACCATGCCTAGTTCTAAGTGGGCAAAACTATCTTGCAAAGCATGGAGTCCTACCTCAAGAGTCTCAATATGTTCTTTATTAGTTGCCATAGTGTTCTACCCTAGAAATTTGTCAAAGCTTTAATACCAATGATAAATCCCAATCAAAACTTTTAAGAAACAAAAAGTTTTCTACTTGAGGTGAGAAAGACCACAAAAATTTTGTTGAATAAGCTTGCCATTTGTTCAGTCCATCGAATGAGAATAAATAAATAGAGAAAACACAACTTTTCCTAAAAGCTAAGATCTTAAAAGATAGTGAGAATGCCCAATCCTTATCAACAACAATGTTATTGAATTTAAATAAGTACCCTAGACTTAATCTTCAGCAAGCATTCCAACGTTTGAATTTATCATCTCAAGATAACAACCCTTATTAACTCAATACCAATCCAAATATTTTGGGTTATTTTGTGGCACCCACTGTTGAAGACAATATGCAGTATAACTAGGACTCGTATATATTCTTACAAAGACAAGCGTAAACATGTCCCTCACACTAAGCTTACTTGGAGAATATACTGGTTTATCCACTCTTTTAGCTTGGTAAATTATAAAATGATCATAATAGTGGTCATGTTGTAATATTTTATCTCAACTACAAAATTTTTTTTTTATTACCTTTTAAGGATTTAATATATTATTCATCTTCAGAAAAATTAGATTGTGTTGTAGAATCATTCTTATATTTTCTTAATTATAGTTTCATTAAGACAAATATTTAATATACTAATATATTCTTTCAGTTTACAAAGATATTATAAATTAAAATGTAAAAATAATTTGTAGGAACATTTATTGAATTATAAGTTCCTTCAACTGGTTTACTAATGGGGTCCTTAAGTGGTTCATCACATGGACATATGAAGATTTTCATCACGGGAGTCGTATAATTGATTCTTAAATTTGATAATACTAAGAGTATCTCATATAGTAGTAATTATATTTGTTCGCTATACCTTGTAGTAACTTAATAGGTAGTGTTAATGTAAGAACAATTTAAAAAGTTAACAAAAGATTTGTCATAAAAATAATTAGATAGAATATTTTATTATTCTTAATAAATAATAATTTGAAAAATCTCTTACTAAGTGTGTTGATACTTTAAAATGTTATTTTTAAATATTAATTATAAGTGAATTACTAATTTGTATGAACAAATATGATAATATTTCTTTCAAAAAGGAAGAATTATATTAACTGAGCATTAAGCTTCAAACAATAGAATGTACAAAGACGTATCATTAAAAGGGATCCATCAACTAACTAAAAAATAGGACAACTAAAAGTGTGGAGGTATAAAAATTAGCAAGTTACCAAAGAGCTAAAATCAAGTTCCCAACTAGGTTTCATTTAGGAAGTGACACCTAGGTGAACTTTGTTTTCCATGAGAATTTCTCTAATCCAAAGCATTGTATTAGCAGCCATTGCATAGCTGTCCAAGGCTAGGCCTTTGTGGAGCCTATTGTTGCGTTCCCTCTAAATATCATAGATGAAGCTTATGAAGGCTATTTTTAAAATACAGGCATCCTGCTTTAAAAGTTTGGCCTTCTTAGCAACCTAACCCATAATAAGTGGTCATTCCCTCTCATGGCATCAAAGGTGCAATAGATGTTAAATTTTAGACCAAAAAACTTAAAGAGTAGGGGCACTGGAAGAATAAATGAGCATTAAAATCTAGAGCCATTTGGCAAAGTAGACATAAAAATGTTTATATACCAAAGCACCTATGCTTAGTTTGAAGTCTTCGCCTCATTTGCCAACTAATAAAAGAAGTCTTAAGGGATAGGGTTTTAGCCCAAATAAGATGATACCATGGAACTTTCAGGGAATGGAATCGATAGTCGTAGCAAGAGATATTGGTAAATCTTTGGGAGGAGTCCCATAGCTAAATCACCTTATCCATTTGATTGGAGTTAGGTAAGTATGCAGGTAGATCATAGCTCCTTTAAAGTTATAATTTCGTATTTTGTGTTGACTAAATATTAATTTTATGCTTAGTGGATAGCTAAAACATCAAATGAAAAAAATAAATTGTACACCCTTACCATTTGAATAAAGGTTAATCTAACTACTTTAACATTTTCAATGTGTTTATAATGAATTGCAAGATGCCACATTTAGTTTATGATTATAATTATTCATTATAATGATTAATTATCTTCAATTCTTAATTAGAAATATTTATTTCATAATAATAATAATAATAATAATAATTTAATAGGTCATATGTACAGAATAATTGAAGAAAGAAAATCAATTGAGCTTAAGTTAGACTTGATTGAGAAATTTTAAAAAAATTCAAAAACAAAACACTCAAAATAAAAAATTGTTATAGGTAGAGTTATGAACACCGTACCGGCTCTGGTACTGAACTAGATTATGGTACATCACTATACCAACACTAGTCAATATCAGGTACTATTTCGAACAATTTTTTAAATTTATAAAATTGTGCCTAAATTTTTTAAAAGTTACAAAATAATCCATTAGTATATTGTACTACATACTTTATAATTTTACATCAATCATGTCTCTAAAAATCATAATAATAAAATTTAAAATAACAACATTTTATTTATTTTTATTAACATTAATTTCCAGCTATTTTACATATAAATAATAACCATAATTAATATGAAAGAAAGAGATAATCATCTTACAAATATAAAATTAAAAAATACAAAGTATTTAAAATATTACAATTTTATTATATAATAAATAATAATTATATCATAACATTTACTATTTATAGAATAAATGCAATATATGTCTTTCAATCTTTTATAAAACAAAAGAGTTAAATTAAATATTAAAATTTTTCACCAAAATTTAATTTAGATTTTAATGTTTTTATATGTATAAAAAATCCCAATATTTTAAAAATATTAAAAAAGGAGCCTATCATTTTAGAAATATTTATTAAAAAGCATAATTTAAAATTTCACAAAAATACAATTGGCAATTTTATTATTATTTTTAGGCATTTGCCATATGTATCTCATATGGCAAGCATCCCAAAATAAAAGATTTTGCAGCAAACGACTAGAAAAAAACATGATCACAAAAGACCCACCTCCAATCCTTGATCTCCTATTGCGTTCTTCTCTAGTCTCACGCAGAAGAGCTTTATTGATCCAAATGTCTAAACAATTCACAAGACAACCCTCTATAATTTCCATCATTTCTCCTATTGATTTCCAAGAGAGCCCCTTAACAACCTCATTAAATTCACCAATAATCACACTCAAAGCTTGAAGTTGCTTACAACAGTTATGTTTTCCTATCTTTTCTTCTTCTAGATCTTCACCCGTCTTAACAGTTGGCATAGGCAAGGACCTGAGGGATGTTTCCATAATGATGGAGTCACCGCCCGTTGCACCAATGACAATTCCTTAAACAGGTGGTGCTACATCCAACCTTATGAAAATCGTACCCTACCGGTCGATACCGGCTGGTACGGTACTGATACGGGTAAAGATATTCCGGGCCGATACCGGTATTTTTTTGACCATTTCGCAAAAATTTGAATTCTCCAGGGACCATTTTTGCAAAAAACAAAAATTAAACCTAAAAAAATCCCCCCGACCTTCTGGAGCCTTCTTCTCTCTTCTTCGGTTTCTCCTTCTTCTCGACGCATGCACGCCGCTGCTCCTCCCTTCTCCGATCTCTCTCTCGGTGTCTCGCCGTCTCCTCGCCGTCCCCTCCTCGCCGTCAACGTCTTCTCCAGTCCTCCTCCTTCGAGTCTTCGATCGATGGTTTGCTCTCCTTTCGAGTCTTCGACGATTCGAACTCCCTCACCTTAGCCCGCTCCTCCTCCTCGCCGGCTTCAGCCTTCTCCTTTGTCCTCCTCGTGTCTTCGATGCACTACACGACGGCACGACCACCTCAGCTCAGTCGGAGCACACGACCCGACATCGACCTGGATTGGCACCGAAGACCCGATTGTTTTTGGGGTGTATGTTTTTTATTTTTGTTTCATTTTTCATGCATTTTGAAAATGATTGCTTCTGTGATGGTGTTGGTTGTTGGATTATGGTGAATTTGGGGTTAAAAATTGGTTTTATTGTATTGGATTTGGGGAAAAATTTGGAAGTGGATTTTGGATGAAAATGAGAAATCCGAATGGAAAGGAATGGAGGAAATTTGGATGTTGATTTCGGTTGATTGTTTTTTGTCATTTGTGAGTTATGAAATTCAACTAAAATTGGAAATTTGGAATTGGATTTTGGCATTTTGCATTTTGGAATTGGAAGTGGATTGGAAATTAAATTTGAAATGGTGATTTATTGATTATTGAA
>JAOQMP010000209.1:28220373-28235691 GCA_027563575.1 Erythroxylum pedicellare | reverse complement strand
ATATTGTCTTACTGTTGACATCTATTTCATAATTGTGGTGCATGCGCTCATACTTGTTTCTTCTTTCGTCTATTCCATCCATGTCATCTAGCCTTCTGTGTATTACAACCTTGAAAAGTCCTTTTGATTTTCGAAATCATAGTTCTTGTAGTGGAGAGGTAGAATAATTACAAGCTTATGGTAGAAAATGGACTAAGCAGATTTTTAGAGAGAAATTATCCCAAAACAAGTGAGATGAGAGCAAACACCTTACCTTGAGTGAAATGTCCTCTACTCAATCTCTCAGATTAATTTCTTATAGTGTTTATTTTCTTAGCATTCTTTCAATCTGCTTGGATTGATTTCTGAGAAAGTGATTTTTACCAATTTCCTACTTTTATTTTAAGCATGGTCGGAATTTTTCTTTTGCACTTGTGTCTCTTTGACTCTTATAGACTTTGTCCAGGAGTACAAAGGTCTAAGTGTGGGGGAATTTGATTGAGCCCAAATTTATTACATAAATTGGCGACATTGTCATGACTTTTGCTACACTTTTTGACTCCTATCTCTAGCTTTTGTGCTTAAATTCATTCTTGAGTGTGTGCTTTTATTTTATGTGATTTGAAGGTAAAAATTGTTACAAATCAGTATTTATTGCACTAATTAGTTTTCTGAGAACAACTAATATTGCAAACTACCATTTTTTATTGTAGGAGACTCAAGGAAAAGGAAGTCAAGAAGAAGATGTGGAATGAAAGAAGGTTAAAGTGAAGTCAACGAGAGAATGAGACGCATCAGGAAGTTCGTTGCGGCAAAGTGGATCTATCGCCGCGGTGAAACATACAGAATCCAAGTTGAACTTCAGGAAAAGTTCATCGCGGAGAAGATTAATTCTTTCGCCGCGATGAAGTAACCAGCAACAGAGCAAAACCCTTCGGGAAAAGTTCACCACGGTGAAAAACATTTGTCACTGCGGCGAACCTTTGAAAACCCAAACCAATTTTGAAAAAATCACCCATTGTGCGACTCGACCCTGTATCCTTAGTTTAAAAACCTACAAAATTAGGTTATAGTCGACAGACACGACAAGAACAAAAGTTTTTTAACAAGCTTACATAAGATATAAAAAATTACGGCTCTTCCTCTCCACTTAACCATCATCAATCACTTCTTTCCATTTTTCTATCGACACATTCATTATCTGTTGTTGCTACCATGGATGCTCTTGGTGGGTTTCTTGTTGTGAGTTCTCCCGAAGCAATGCTTAGCTAAGTACCATTTCCTCTTAAATATGTAGCAATGGCTTGAGTTCAATGGGCTTCAAAGGGGAGTAGTTGTTCATGTTTAGCTACATTGTTATGAACTCCTTAGTTAGGATTTATGCTTTGTAGTTGGATTTTCTTTATTATAGTTTAATCAAGTGTTCAACAATTCGTTGTGTTATTGTGTTTGTTGATGTAGAACTTGGAGCTTGATTATATGAAGTCTCATATATGTCTTTTTGTGATTTTGTTAATTCTCATTTATCTACTTAGTTGTGTTTTGATATTGAGATGATGCTAGATCCCAGATTGACCACTTGCATTAACTTACCCATTGCATACACTAAGATGCATTCAACAAGGTTTTAAGAAATGGAGATCATTGATTAAAACCTTGGACTTAAAGAGTTCTTTAAGGTTCATCATTTGAAAACTTAGTGATTTTCCCTCCCGCCAAGATTTATTTTGAACTATGATAGCCAAAGCTCATTTTTCAAGAGGATTTTATCATATTTGATCATTGTTCTAACCTTCGATTTCTTATTCCCAAAAATCCACAAATAATTTTTTTTACACACTTCCCTTTCAATTAGTTTAATTTTGTTAGTTCTCCAAAGAACCAAAACCCCCTTTCTAACCAATTTAGTTGCATTTCATGACATTTAGGCTAGCTTAGATCCATTGCATTAGGTTCCAATTAAGTGAGATGACCCAAGGTTGCATTCTATATTGCAGTCTTTGAAATTCAATTTTTTATTCGACCTCCAAGGGTAAAACTGAAAGATGAAGTGGATCAAAATGGTGCCATTACTGGGAAACCAAGCAATTGGCAATTTTTTATTCGACCTCCAAGGGTAAAACTGAAAGACGAAGTGGATCAAAATGGTGCCATTACTGGGGAACCAAGCAATTGGTTTTCTTTAGGTTAGCCTTTGTCATTTTTGTTTCTCATTGATGTGGAACATTTTCTTATACGTTTCCTTTTACATAGTTTAGTATCATATTTGTCAATAGTATAGGATTTTTATTTTCCTTGCATAGTTTTAAAATTTTGAAAATACAAACACAAGCATACTATCATAGTTGGACTTTTTATATTTAGCATTCTTTTTGCATTTGGATAGTTTTTGAGTCTTTTCTTTGATTACTGTTTGAACCATGCATACATACTTTCATATATACTTTCACATACCATATACTTGCATCCACTACATCTCATCTTTTATTTGACTTTGTGTGCTTGCGAGTAAATTTTGATACCTTTTATTTACCTTTGAATTATTCCTGTGCATGCCCCGGAATGCAAAACTCCTATCTTTTTATCATGAAATTGAGAGACGTTTGAGAAAAATAAAAAAAGAAAAAATAGAAAAAGAAAGAAGTAAGGGGTTTGTTGGAGAAGAATCAAGTGAGCAAGATAGTGAGAGCAACCTTGTGGAAGGAGTGAATATGGCCGAGAACACAGCTTTTCTCCAAAACCCCAACTTTCATGTTAACCAACTAGGAATGGTGATAATGGAGGTAATGTGGAGCATAAGAGAGTAGGTGAAAATAATGGGAATCAAAGGAGAATGACTATTAGGGAAGCAACAGCTTCTGATGTGAATTATGACCCATTTACTACTGCTTGTCCTAATTTTAAAGTTAAGGGATTACTCATTAATTTTCTTCCTAAATTTCATAGCTTGATAGGAGAGGATACCTATATGGATTTGCAATCCTTGTCCATGATTTGTCAGAGTATGAAACTAGTGGGAGCTTCACTTGATAAAGTGCTATGGAAGGTTTTTCACCTATCTATGGAAGGAAAAGCAAGAGAGTGGTACATGAGTCTTCCAAGGTATGTGGCGAATGCCTACCATAACTGGGCCAATCTGAGGAAGGCTTTCTTAGAAAAATACTTTCTAGCTTCCAGTACTTTATCGATGAGGAAGGATATTTACTCGACACGCCAGGATTATGATGAGTCTCTTTATAACTACTAGAACCGCTTCCAAGTTTTTTTATCTAGATGCCCCCACCATCAAATACTGGATTAATAGTTAGTGCAATATTTCTATGATGGATTGAAAAGTCAAGACAAATGTATGTTAGATGCGGCATCAAGAGGTTCATTGATTGATCTTACATCTTCGGAAGCATGGGATTTGATCAAGAAGATGGCTCTAAATCATCAACAGTACAGTGAGAGAGAGACCCGAGGAGTGCACGAGTTGGGTACCACAATAGCCCAATCTAAAAGAATGGAGAGTTTAGAGTCAAAAGTTGACCCTTTGGAGAGTAGAGTGATGTCACAATTATCCTTCATCATTACCGAGATGAAGAATATGAATGTGCATCACCCGACATCTTCTATGGTTCTCACAACACCTAGCTGTGATATTTATGGGTCAGTGATGCACATATCCAGTGTTTGCTCCAGTCGATTTGAAGAAGTGTCTACAGCGTGTCCAGGACGACCAAATCAGAAATAGGACCCCTACTCCAACACTTATAACGAGGGATGGAAGGCTAACCCTAGGTTTAGTGGGAGGAATGAAGAGGGACAAGTTCAAAGCAGATTTCAACAAGGGGAGGAGTTGTTACTTCCACTAACCAGTTCCCTAACCAATAGCAAATCATGACTATCCCACCTAAGGAAGATACCAACCAAATGCTGCAAAATATGATGAATTTGATGAAGGAAGAGAGGAATTCAAACAATAATCAATTCAATGCCATTACTTCTCTGATTCAGCAAGATTCTTCAAAGAATGCTACTCGGTTCCATGCCTTGGAAAAGGGAATGGAGCAATAGGAGACAAAAGAGGAGAACATCAACTCTTTTGTCACTCAATTGTCTAACAACATGAGTGAGACCCAAGTAAGAAGGAGTGGAACCACTCCTTCAAATATTGTGATGAACCCAAAAAGTTTAAATGCAATTGCTCTCTGAAGTGTGAAACAAGGTTTAATCATCAGGAGGATAAAGAATGTGATGAGGAGATTGATAGTGTAGAATTGCCTTTACCAAAGAACAACATCAAGAATTCCAAAAGCTCTAAGGAAAAAGCAGTTTTGAATGAAAAGAAGTCTAAATCAAAGAATAAAGGAGCTACTTCAGAAAGTTTCAAGGAAAAAGAACCAACATATGAGCATGGGGAATCAAGCAAGCATGAAGCCTAAGGTAAAGAGGTAAACCTTCAAGACCTCCTTTTTCCTAATTCACATTTTACATTAAGTATGAGAAAGATATCACTAATTTGTTTGGAAAAGTTGAAGTCAACGTCCCTTTTCTTGACTTAGTGAAAAGGGTTCCGGCCTATGCTAAATATCTTAAGGACTTGTGCATAAACAAAAGGAAGTTAAGGCCCAATGAGAGAGTCCATGTGAGCTCGAATGTGTCATCCCTATTCAAACCCTAAATACCTGTCAAGTGTCAAGATCCTAGATCTTTCACCATTCCGTGCACAATAGGAAAAGCTACCATTGGAAGGGCCTTGTTAGATCTGGGGCTAGCAATCAATCTGATGCCTATGTCTGTTTATCAATCATTAGGAGTTAATAGTCTAAAGCCCACATCTGTCGTGTTACAACTGGCTAATAGATCTTTTAGGCATCTAATGGGGATTATAAAGGACATTTTTTTCCAAGTAAAGGGGTTAATTTTTCCTGTTAATTTTTATGTGCTTGATATATCTTCTGAAGTTGTGCAGGATACATCTTTGATTCTTAGTCGACCCTTCTTAAGGACTGCTAGTACTATGATTAGCATGAAAGAAGGTAAGATCACCATGGAGGTAGGAGATCAACAGGTGAGCTTTAATATGTATGAGGCTATGAAACACCCCCATAAGGACTATTCGCTCCTAGGAGTGAACATGCTTGACGTTGTTGTTGATGATGCATGCGCTGAGTTTGAACTGGCAATGAACCCATTAACTAATGAATCCTCGGAGGAAGCATTTTTTGCTGATGTTTCAAGTGAACTGTGGAGTGTGGATGTTAGAACAGAAGTGTGAGATTATTGGATCAAATGAAAGATCTTCTTCCTATTTCTTTTTCCCTTCTTACAACCCCAAAATCTCTCTTAAAAACTAAGAAAAGATGAAACCCTAACTATCTTCCTTCTTTTCTCTCAAACACAGAAACCACTCTTCCTCTCTTCTCTTTTTCATTATTTTCACTCTTCTCTCTTTTGAATTTACATTGTCTTCCTCTAACAAACAGAGGACAACACTTTCCTTCTTCCCATTCTACCCTTAATGAGTGCTAAAAGTCCACTTTACCTTTCAAGTGACTTGCCAAAATGCCATTAGACACTCTTACTACTTTAATTCCAACATTTCTATTCTAAAATTTAAATTTCTACTTATGCTAACTAAATTAATGATTAAATTCTAAGAAAATAAAATAAATAAATAAATAAATAAAATGAAAAAATTTGGGGTCCAATACGGGTGGAGGTGCTAGGTTTTCTGTTCGTTCTTTCACCATCGAAGCTGCTATAGAGAAAAGGATTAACACTTAGAGCATAAAAATGGAGATTGAAGGCTAGATTTTGAACATCGATTTAACGGGAATGTCAATGCTAGGTCACAGTTAAGCTGTTTTTATCATTTTAAGGTTCTAATTTCTTCACAGATTGTTATGTTGTTGGTGTTGATTTGATCGGGTTTTGGGATGAATGATCTTAATACATTGTTTTGGTTGTTCTATTTCGAATCTATTGTTAAAAAATTGAATGTAATCTATAATCGTTGCTTTTGATGTTTGTGAGTAGCATATAACGATCTTGTATCGTTAGGAACAACATAACTTAGGTTAGATAACCCGAATGTGTGAGGTTACTGCTTATATTGATCATTTTCTATTTCGTAATGTAGCTACCAAATTAAATCTAGAGATCGTATCCTAGGTTATTTAGTAGTTAGGTTTAATTAATGATCATATTTTAATTAAATAAAACTTAAAGGAAAACTGAGATTAGGAGAGCGTTCTATTAGTCTCAAATCGATAGTCTAAAGAGAGTTGTAAAGTCGTTAAGATGATGAAATATGCTTGATCGTGTTTAGGCCGATATTGAACCCAGTTACGAACCTTATGTATATTTGATAATTTAATTATTTTCAATCAATTATTTTGATTTATTTTTGATAGTTTGTTTTCATTTTATTTTTTAAATTGCTAAAAATCCAAAAATCCCCCTTTTATATTTTCCTTGCATCAATTATTTTTGTTACAGAAATTAACTAAATATTTCCTGTGGATTCGATCTCGACTCACCATAACCACAAATTTTAGTGTGTAGAGTTAGGTAAATTTTACAGTGCACTTGAAACGCGTTGTCAAATTTTGACTCAAATTTTGACACCGTTATTGAGGAGTGTAGTAGTTTAATTTTCCTATTTCATTTTAATTAGTTTTTTGTGAGTATATTTAATTATTTTTGTTTTTTATATTATTTGTTAACTTTAAAAGTTTGTGAGTGTTGGTCTACGATAGTGACCAAATCTCCTTATAAAGAAATTGAGAAACTTGATCTGAAAATCGAGAGAACACTATGGAGGTTAAGAACATAAGCAAGAGCATCTTCAGTAGTAGACCCATAACCTAAATCAAAAGCAACTATGGCAAATCTAAGAATGTTGAGGGAATTGGATGCATCAGACTTAACCCAAAGACTTTTATGCATTACATTTCCTAATTTTGCTGAACATGTTACCTTTGAGTTAAAATTTGGATTAATTCATTTATTACCTAATTTTCACGATCTTGTAGGTAAAGGTGCATAAAAACACCTCAAGGAGCTTGATGTGGTTTGTTTGAGCATGAAGCCTCCTGGGTAGGAAGCGTAAATACTTGGTTGGAGATAAAGAGATTGTTCTTAGAGAAATATTTTTCAGCCTCAAAGGCAATAAGTATTCGGAAGGAGATATGTGGCATAAAGTAGCATAATAGAGAATCCCTTTACGAGTTATGGGCCAGTTGTCTGCACCACAATATACCAGAGCAACTTCTCATCTAATATTTGTATAAAAGACTGTTACCGATAGAAAGGAGTTTGGTTGATGTAGTGAGCAGTAGGGCACTTTAAGAGAAGACTCCCCTAGAGGCCAGGATCCTACTTGAGTAGATGGCCACTAACAAACAACAATATGGCACTCGTAATGATGTTCGATGAGTAAATGTGGTAAATACCTTTTCAATCGAACATCGTTTAGATGAACTACCATCTTTTGTGAGACAAATTGTAGTTGGATAGGCACAATTGAAAGTATGCAAAATATGTTCAAACACATCATCCTATTGATGAGTGCCCGACATTACAAGAAGCAAGTATAGAGTATATGAATGCTGTAGGAGGAAACTTCCCGAATCATTATAATCCATACTCACAGACGTAAAACTTAGGATGGAGGGACCATCCTAACTTAAGTTAGAGAGGGAATATGTAGCAAAATTACTTCCAAAATCGGTCTCAAGGAGCATAACAATTTCAACCAAGGGCACAAGGAGCACAAGGAGCCCATGCTTCCAGTTTAGGTAATTCTATGGAGGAATTGATAAAAACTCTTACAACTAACAATCTATAGTTTCAACATAACCAACAGAAACAGTTGCAACATTTCCAAGAAACAAAATCAAGCGTACAAAATTTAGAAAATCAAATGGGTTAGATGGCAGCAAAGATTAACCATATCGAATCATAAATTAGAGGAAAGCTGCCATCACAACTCGAGGTGAACAATGTAAGTGCCATAACCCTAAGGAGCGGAAATGAGATTGAGGGTCCCAAAAGAACTCCATCAAAAATTACTACTAAGGAAGAGATTAAAAACGAATTAGGAAAGGAAGAAAATTCATCATCGAGTACGAAGGTAAATTTTTAAAGCCCCAATATTATTAGAACTAACCCTCTACCTTTTCCAAGCATATTGAAAAGACCAAACAAAGAGAAGAAGGACAAAGAGATATTAGAGACTTTCCAAAAGGTGGAAGTCAATATACCTTTGCACGAGCCAATCAAGCAAGTACCAAGGTAAGCCAAATTCCTCAAAGAACTGTGTACATATAAGAGGAAACTAAAGGGTGAGGGGAAAGTGATGACGGGTGAGAATGTGTCGGTAGTGTTCAGAAAGAAGAAGCCTCCAAAATATCAATATCTAGGTATGTTTACCATTCTTTGGAAAGTTGGTTATACTGTGATCAATAGAGCTATGTTGGATTTAGGTTCTTCTGTTAATATGATGCCTTATTTGATTTATGCTTCTTTGAATTTGGGTCTATTGAAAGAAATGAGTATAATCTTACAACTGGCTAACCGCACTAATGCTTATCCTGATGGTGTGGTTAAGGATGTTTTGGTGCAAGTGAATAAGTTAATGTTTCCTACAAATTTCTATATTATGGATATGAATGATGACACCTCAAGTAATCTAATACCTATTTTATTAGGGAGATTGTTTCTTAATTCAAATCAAACTAAGATAGATGTTCTTGAGGTCATTCTCATAATAGAATTTGATGGGGAAAGTGATTCATTTCAATATTTTTAATGCCATGAAACATCCTTTTGATGATCATTGTGTTTTTTTGTTGACGTGATTGATCCTTTGGTGTAGGAAATATTTAAATTAAGTTATAGGGATCATTTGTAAATGGTTTTAACTGAGGTTATGGAAGTAGAAGTCAATACTAATGTTGAGATGGGAGAAGAGCTTATAGAAATGACAGCCTTGGACTAATTGGAAAGCTCTCCAAAAATGTATGATTTGGCTTCTATGCAATTACCTTAAGCTCACCACAAGTTGTTACCTTTTGATATGTAGGCACCAAAATTCAAATTGAAACCACTCCCTACATATCTGAAGTATGCATATTTGGGAGATTAGCAGACTCTCCCAGTTATCATTTTGGCTGAGTTGACTTCAAATCAAGAGGAGAGGCTGATTCGAATGCTAAGAAAGTATAAGAAGGCCATTGGGTGGACTATCACAGATATCTAAGGGATAAGTCCTTCCATATGCATACATCACATTTTTTTAGAGGAGGATGAAAAATCCACAAGGCAAGCTCAGCATAGGCTGAATCCTCCAATGATGGAAGTTGTGAAGAAGAGGTGCTAAAACTTCTCGATGCTAGGTTTATCTACTCGATTTCTGACAGTAAGTGGGTAAATCTTGTCTAGGTGGTTTCGAAGAATACTGGAATAACCGTTATGACAAACTAGAAGGGTGAGTTTGTTCCCAACTGAGTGCAAACTGGGTAGCGAGTATGTATTGATTATAGAAAGTTAAAATTTGCAACTCGCAAAGACAATTTTCCCTTCCTTTTATTGATTAAATTCTTGATAGATTGGATGGTTATAACTATTATTACTTTTTAAATGGTTTTTTTGGTTATCTTTAGATCTCGATTGCACCGAAAGATCAGGAGAAGACCATATTTATATGCCTATTTGGTACGTTTGCCTATCGAAGGATGCCAATTTGATTATGTAATGCACGCACCATTTTCTAAAGGTGTATTGTAAGCATTTTTTCTGAGTATGTTGAGGAGATTATTGAAGTATTTATGGATGATTTTAGTGTGTATGGATCTTCTTTTGATGAATGTCTTGAGAATGTTTCCATTATATTAGAACGATGTATAGAAACTAACCTTGTGTTGAACTGGGAAAAATGTCATTTTATGGTGGATCAAGGTATAGTTTTAAGCCATGTGATATCTATTAAGGGTATTGAAGTAGATAAGTCCAAAGTTGATCTTATTTCTTCTTTACCTTACCCCTCTACTGTAAGGGAAGTGCATTCTTTTTTTGAGGATGTAGGTTTTTATCGAAGGTTCATTAAGGACATTTTAAAGATAGTTACACCATTATTCAAGCTAATTCAACAAAATGTGTCCCTTGAGTTCAATAAGAAGTGCAAGGAAGCATTCAACAAACTTAAGGAGCTTCTGACATCCCTGCCAGTGATTCAATTACCAGATTGGAACCTCCCTTTCAAGATCATATATGATGCAAGTGATTATACAATGGGGATGATTCTAGGAAAAAGATTAGGAAAAGCTTTGCATGCCATCTTATATGCTTCAAAGACTCTAAACCTAGCTCAAATGAATTCTTCCACTTCTGAAAAAATTTACCCATGACTAATTTTGCATGGGTATAACACCCATGTCATGCGCATTCAACTATAGCTCACGACCGTGAGCTTCAAGGAAGCCAATCATGGTCTTGAGTCAACCACTCACACTCATGAGTTTTTACCAGCTCACCCAAACCCTAGTTTTTAATAGAAATGGACAAATTGTGATGACAAAAGGCATGTTTCATTTGGGGAATCATCTTTGGATAGTGGAGTCTTGGGTTTTTGAAGAAGGAAAGGGACAAAATTCTATTCCTTTAGAGACCTATGGAAGGTTGAACTTCCCAAAGCTAGTCTGAAGGTGATATCAATCCCGAAGAGCGTGGTTAAGCATTCTTTCATTATTTGCTGTTCTTTCTCTCTTAGGAATTGATTATTTTATCCTATTTTTGTTGTTTGGGTGTTGTTTAAGAATGATTGAATGCTTTATTTGATTGTTTTTAATGTAAGAAGCCATTGCTAAAATTGAATACAATACATAATCATTATGTTTATGATTCATTTGTGGCAACTAATGGTTTTAAATTATTAGGGATAATTTGTGACATACCATTTCCATAGTTCATATGCCCAAACATAACAAAGGATATTCGAGTACATACACTATGAGAATGGCATGCTAGAATAATCGCTAACTAAAAGGCATCACATATATCACAAGTATTCAAAATGATCAAATCTCCTCATTTCATTCACAAAATAAACTCATTTACAATGTACCATTAAAATTCATATCCATGTATTTACATTACATAACATTTGAGACTTTACAACTCCATACAAAATGTTTAACATGAAATGCAATGCTAACTAAAAACATTCTAAACTAGACTCCTCAGATATTAGCTAATCAGATCTTTGAGCCATTCTTGTCCCCGAAATAACAGTAGTAGAATTATATTAGATCATTTGATCTCCCTTGAATAAAAAAAATCAACGTTGCAATTTTGACAAGTTTGCGAACTCAGTAATCGAATCATTATCGATATGACCAATTTCAAGAAGTTTAACACATCATCCAGTACGAAATCTCATATCACATTTTATTATATTTCATCAAGTACAAGTATAACATGTATACAAACATTTTATAACACTATTCTAGAACAATCCATTAATTCATCTTAATCATTCATCTAATAAATGTAAAGTTATATATATACAAATGCACACGTAAGTTCATTTTTATTTTACTTTGTTGTGATTGAACGCCTATTTACTATCTCGTGTCAATTGTGGACACCGGGCTCATTTCATTTACTGTCTCATACCTATTGTGGATACAAGGCTCATTATTAACTAAGCTTGTGGCTCTTTGTGCATAATTCTTGAGTTTAAAGCTCTTTTCCATGTTGGTCACTCCGTTCACAACTCTTTTATATAATCATGCATATCAATGTAATGGAATGCATAAATTCACATAATATCCTATCAATACTTTTCATTCAATGAGTTCATGTCATTTATCACATTCTTCAGACTTGAGTCCATCATTCAAGATTTAGTTGAGTACACATTCCATATTATACATACAATTTGAAAACACTTCCATATACAGTCCAAAGTATCAAACTCGTCGAACCAACAATGTTCGAAATCATGCAATCATATAAGTAACCATTCAATAACTGAAAGTTAACTAAAAAAATTCAATCATAGTGAGAAACATTTAGGTTAACTCACAATATGCTCCAGATAAGCTATTGCCTTGATGATCCGATAATGTCTAGATGTTGACGATCGAGTTATGCATATAAGGTCATGCAATACACACATAGTTCACATATTACTAAGTTGTTAAATCAAGTGAATTCAATCATGGACATGTATATATGTCATGTTCAATGTATGCTCAATTGACTTTCTGGGTATGTATCCTTATTCACAAATCTTGACCATTTAAACATCATAACTTGTATATAAATAGTTACAATTAAGTTTAGACCTTAAGTAAACTTGATCACTCTAAATTCATCATTGATACATTTACTAACCCTTTTTTAGCAAGATATTCACATAAAATTTTCCCAATTATCATTCATTTATACCTAATACATATTACTCATATCCTTTGGGCCATATTTGCATTTATAAGAACATTTTGATATCTTTAACAACTCAAAATTTCCAAATTTAAATGCATTGATATCAAGACAATTCATTCCTTAAGTAATGACATCAATTAACAACCTAAACTTATTGAACCCTTAACCAATTAATCAAGCAACAATCTAGGTTCATTTCAAGCCTTAATCAAGTCCAAATATACCAATGTAGAGTGACTTATCCTCATTCGGTTCAACAAATTCACAGGATCAAAATTATCATTTAAAAGCTTTGGCCATGATCGTGGAGGACCTTCCCACGATCGTGGGATGAATGCCCCGAAGTACTATCCAATTTCCCTCAATTTTCCAAATTCAAACACCTTCATAACAAATTCAAAACGTCTTTATATAGTCCATTAATTATATCTCAATTATACCTTAATTATACTTCAATTCCTCATCAATTTCATCTCCAATTCCAACTCAAAATGATTCAATTGGTAGTTTATAAACTGTTTATCTTTCATGTATACAAAAACAAAACAAAAACTTTCATTCACTTAATCTCATCATATATGTAGTCCTAGTTTTTTTCCAAATTCAAAAACACTTCACTAGCACCTTTCTTTAGCATAAATTCACCTTCATTTAAACATCAAATCTCAATCTAAATCATCCATATAGCAACCTACAACCTATGGTTCTCATACATAAAAAACAAAACAGAAAAGTATCCAATTCATGTATCATTTTCCAACACACTTCATCATTAACATCACATACAATACATCCCAATTCAATCATCATAAACTTTCTATTACAACATGCCTCAAAGCTCAATATTTACTTACTTTATTAGCTCAAGTTCCACCTCAATTCATTAAGTCTACTTTGCCTTAAATGCATGCAAGATCATTTTAAATACAAAGAGGGAATTGGATGGATTTTCAGCAAGGATAAAAGACAATAATGAAAACAACAATGTTCTAGTTCTATAACTATCTTATGAAGGGTGAAGGCATAAATTTTTGGTGTAGAAATTGGACACAAACTTTGACAAAACACAGGAATGTGAGGGTATCATATTTTGATGCTGCGAGGAAAGGAGAAGAAGAATGAACCTAACAGAAACTATCCCTGCAGTAGCTTAACTAATTAGGTGCTAGGTGTCACCATTTTCTAATGACATTTGTCACCTATGCATACATTCCATTTGTATACCAAATTTCACCAATATCTTAGGCCATTTGCCACTCAATTGCTGCTACCATTTCTCAATTAATTTCCTATGCCAAATGTTACTCAGTTCTACTACCATGTGTAACTTATTTCATAGGCTTAGTCATCCTAAATTTTCATGTATCAATTTGACATTTTTCCTAAACTAAATGCACAATTTAATTCATCAATTTTCTAATTGTAACAATTAATTCCAAATTTACTAATTATAATCCACCAAACCAAAATTCAAGATATAAGCAATACACAATTCACATTATGATCATTTTAAACCTTTTATACCCCAGAATATGTCAATTGTGTAACATACCACTTCCATGGAGTATATGCCTGGACATACTAGAGGATATTCGAGAATGAGAATGGCACGTTAGAACAATCACATTAACTTATTTAAGACACCATATATATCACAAGTATTTTAAATGATCAATTCTCTCCATTTCATTCACAAACATCAAACTTACATTGTATCATTACAATTCATAATCCATGTATATACATTACATAACATTTGAGAGTTCAATACTCTATACAAAGTGTTCAACATGAAATGAGATGCTAACTGAAAACATTCTAAACTAGACTCTTTAGATATCAACTGACTAGACGTTTGAGCCATTCTTGTTCTCAAAATGGCATTACTAGAATTTTACTTGGTTGCTTTAGAAGTTAGAACTCCCTTGTACCTGAAAATCAACTTTGCAATTTTGATGAGTTTGTTAACTTAATGAGCAACCATCATCGATGTGCTCACTCCAGTCAGAACACAAAGTCAAGTATATGACCAATTTTAAGAAGTTTAACACATCATCCAGTATCAAATCCTATATCACATTTTGTTATATTTCACCAAATACAATTATAACTTATATATAAACATTTCATAACACTATTTCAAAACAAGCCATTAATTCATCTCAATCATTCATATGATACATGTAAAGTTATATATATGTAAATGCACATGTGACTCCATTTTCATTTTACTTTGTTATGATCGAGTGCTTATTTGCTGTCCCATATCCGTTGTGGACATAGGGCTCATTTCATTTATTGTCTCATATCTGTTGTGGATACCGAGCTCATTATTAACTAAGCATGTGGCTCTTTGTGAACAATTCCTGAGCTTAAAGCTCTTTTCACATTGGTCACACTGGTCATAACTCCTTTATCTGATCATACATGTCAATGTAATGGAATCCATTGGTTCACATAATATGCTATCAATACTTTTTATTCAATGTGTTTATGTAATTTATCACATTCTTCGGACCTGAGTCTAACATTTAACATTCAGTTGAGTATAAATTTCATATTACACATACAATTTGAAAACACTTCCATATATAGAACCAAGCATCAAACTCCTCAAACCAACAATGTCTGGAATCATAAAAATCATTTAAGTAACCATTCAATAATTGAAAGTTAACCAAAAATAATTCAATCATAGTGAGAAACATCTAGGTTAACTCACAGTACGCTCTAGATTAGACATTGCCTTGATGATCCAGCAATGTTTATGCTAGAATTCTACCGTGATCGAATCATGGACCAGACGAAAACAATTTTTTTTTCAGATTCCGAGCGGATCCCGATAATTGATTAAACTTGAATAAAATTAAATCTGATTTAGAAATCGTACCTTGTTCGCTT
>JAOQMP010000209.1:28202115-28216410 GCA_027563575.1 Erythroxylum pedicellare | reverse complement strand
CTTTGATAATTCAAGCTCCAATAAGCCTAGAATTAACTTAATCTCATTAGAATTAATTCTAGCTTATTAACTAAATGCCATTCCACTAAAGACAATTAGTTAAACTCTTGAATTATTAAGTGTTATGAGAACACATATTTCAAATAAGATCTCCAATTGCAAATCCTATTATGAACCTTATTGTAGCCATCTGTACAATAAAGGATAAAATTACCGTTTTGCCCTTATATTAGTTTTTCCTTCTAGATCTTCTGTTTTACTCTATATGGTGATTATACAAGATCTCATCTTGGTGTTAAGACTTGGTAGGTAGCTAGTCCATCAAACTCCTGGCGCCAATTTAACCACCAATCTTCATAAAACATGTGGAAGTGAAGATATCACTATAAATTCTTTATTTAAGTGAAAGTTCCCTAATACATGTTTCAGTTAATAATTCCAACATACTGACATTGGATTGATACTTTGTAAAAATCCATTTTAATCATATCAAGAATTATAATGAAACATATATAAGTTCACCACTCATCAAGATTGTGGTCCATAATAAATAAATGCTAAAATGTATGTTTTAAGACTAAAGTAACGACCTACTTTATTCTTAAAAACATACTTGATTACAGATTTATTTAATAGTGCCATTATCGATAGTTGACTACTATCATGATACGAAACTCATCATTCCCTTAAAGTAAACTCCTTTACTTACATGGAGATAAATTGCAACACTACAGTCTAAACCATAATCAAGCGACCAACTTGATTGTTCAACTGTGAATCAATTAATTTAGATTCTAATAATATACATGTTTCCCCTACATCTCCATGTATATGTATATGACTTACAAAAGAATCTTGAAACTTTATGATTAGTTACATAATGTTCATACAAATAAAACCAAACTCTTTTGTTTTATTAATAATAAATATTTTCATTACAAAAGTAACTGGAAGAAGATTAGGTTATATGTAAATACACTTACTTTTCAGGGCACTATATTTACATAACTCCAACAATCTCCTACTCTCCTTAAAGCAAGTTTGACATATCCCTCATTCCCATCCCTGCTAGGTGACCCTTAAAACTCTTTTGAGATAGCGCCTTTGTAAATGGATCATCAAGGTTTTGTTCTGTGGGAATCTTTACCACATTCACCTCACCACGTTGTATTATCTCCCTTATGAGATGATACTTTCTTTCAATGTCTTTAGAAACTTTATGGATCTGAGGTTCTTTAGATAGCCACTGCCCCACTATTATCACAATAAAGTGTAATAGCCTTTTCTACCTCAGGAACTACCTCTAAATCATTCAGGAACTTGCAGAGCCAGACTGTTTCTTTTGCTACTTCACAAGCAGCAACATACTTAGCCTCCATAGTTGAATCAGCAATACAAGATTGCTTGACACTCCTCCAGACTGTGGCTTCACCTCCTAAAATAAATATAGAACCAGAAGTTGATTTCCTTGAATCAACATTTGATTCGAAATTGGAATCTGTATATCCTGTCAGAATAAGGTTACTTTAAGAGAAAACAAGCATTAAGTTCTTCGTCCTACAAAGATACTTCAGTATGCACTTAACCATAGTCTAATGCTCCATTCCTGGATTACATTGGAATTTACTTAGCATTCCCACTGCGTAACATATATCGGGTCTAGTGTAAAGCATAACATACATTAAACTTCCAACTGCCGAAGCATATGGAATGTTATGCATGCGTTCGACCTCCTCTTGGGTCTTAGGTACTTACTCCTTTGAAAGTTTGATTCTATGTCTAGTAGGTGTAAAACCCCTCTTAGAATAGGTTATTTGAGACAAGGCTATTAGTTTATTCTTACGATCCCTTATAAGTTTAATTCCTAGAATATAGATAGCTGCTCCTAAATCCTTCATTGAGAACTATTCATTCAGCCATCACTTAACCGTAGATAACATTCCTACATCATTCCCAACGAGCAGAATGTCAATGACATATAGGATTAGGAAAGTAACCTTGCCTTCTTGTATCCTTTTATAGACACAAAGCTTATCTAGGTTTTGTATAAACCCATGGGTTTTGATAGACTTATCAAACCTAATGTTCCAAGACCTAGATGTTTGCTTAAGTCCATTAATGGACCTTTGCAATTTGCATACCTTATGCTCATTACCTGGCTTAATGAATTCTTCTAGTTGGGCCATATAAATGGTCTCCTTAAGATCCCTATTAAGAAATATGATCTTGACATCCATTTTCCATATTTCATAATCAAAATAGGCTGCTATGGCCAAAAGAATTCTTATGGACTTAAGCATGGCAACTAGAGAAAAGGTCTCCTCATAGTCTATACCCTCGTTTTGAGTATATGCCTTTAGCTACCAATCTAGCATTAAAAGTCTTCACCTTTCTATTAAATCCTCTTTTCCTTTTGTAGATCCATTTACACCCTATGACTTTTACATCTGGTGGTAGATCTACAAGGATCCAAACTTCATTGGTGTACATGGAAGCTATTTCTAATTCCATTGCCTTGAGCAATTTTTCTGTAACATCATTAATAGCCTATGTATAAGTAATGACATATGTTTCTTCTTAGTCCGAGATGGAAATTACACCTTCTCCTCAACCTAGATACCTATCTGGTTGTCTCACAACCCTCCTACTACATCTAGGCACTACTTAATGTTCAGTCTATTCTTCTGATTCAATTCTTGAATCTATTCCAACATCTTGTTCTGTTATATCCAAATCAACTCTTGGTTTGGATGAAATAGCTAACTCCTTGAGTACTACTTCACTTCTTCCTTTGTGATTTCTCACAAATTCTTCTTCCAAGAAGGTCACATTTGTCGACAAAAATACCTTCCTGTCTTGAGGACTGTGAAAATAGTACCCTCATGTACTCGTAGGATATCCTACAAACAAAAATACTTTTGACCTTGGTTCCATCTTTGTGGATTCAGGCCTTAGAGTATGGTCTGGGTAGCCCCAAGTCCTTAAGTGCCATAATGAAGGTACTCCGCCAGTCCATAACTCCCTAGGTGTTTTAAGCACCGATTTGGATGGAGCAAAGTTAAGAAGAAAAGTTGTCATTTGTATGACATATCCCCATAATGATTTTGGAAGGCTAGTATAGGATATCATTGATCTTACCATTTCCAATAGAGCCCTACTCCTCCTCTCATCTATACCATTCTATTGAGGTGTTCGAGGAGCTAACAACTTGGAAACAACTCCATTGTCAATTAGAAATTGTTAGAACTCTCTAGATAAGTACTCACCACCTCAATCCGATTAAAGTTGTTTTAATGGCTTGCTTAGCTTCTTCTAAGCTTCAGCTTTGAATTCTTTGAACTTTTCAAAGGACTCACCCTTTTTATGCATCAAATACAAATAACCATATCTAGAATAATCATCTATAAATGCTATGTAGTATTCATAACCTCCTTTAGCTTTTACGTTCATGGGCCCACATACATCAGTGTGTACTAGGTCCAACATGGATTCAGATATGTTTCCTTTGGAAGGAAATGAGGCCCTGGTCATTTTTCCTTCAATATAAGATTCACAGGTGGGTAATGGATCATTATCCAAGCCCGTAAGGATCCCATCCTTCACTAAACTGTCAAGTATTTGATATAACCCATTCTTAAGTGCTTAAATATTTTAAATTAATGCTAGAGTTATGGATTGTTTTGGTGTTATTAATTCTGTGGTTTTTAGTGAGCTTGTCATAGGTTCTATGAAGAACAATCCCTGTTTAATTATTACATTACAAATAAAATCCTTATTCTTAAATATTGAAACAACATTTTCAAAATATAAGGAATAATCAGATTTTATTAAACAAAAAATAGAAATCATGGTCCTTATAATCATTGGGATGTAATATATATCCTCCAAATCTAACCTATGGCCACTAGGAAAGTTTAAGATAATTACTCCCATTGATTTTGCTGAAACATAGGATCCATCTGCTATCTTGACTTGAGACTGGCCTTTAGGTAGTCTTTTCCTTTGCTGGAACCCCTTCAAAGAATTGCAAACATGTCTAAGAATCATATAAATCTGCCACATTTTTAGTTCCTAACAAACTTAGGAAGCCCACACTTTGTTTGCTTTTCAGGGACTCAAGGTAGACTACACAGTTTCTTTTCCAATGGCCTTTCTCACCATAGTGGAAACATTTTCCCTTGGTGTCCTCTTTGGCCTTCTTTTTCATGATTTATGCCTTGACCCCTATTTGTGCCTTCTTTTTCATTAGAACCTTCTTCTTTTGCTTGCCCTTACCCTTGGGCTTAGAAGAAGATGCTAAATTAGCTTCTGGCCTATTATCCTTGATATTTAATATCTCCTCCATACTCTAGAGGGTATTTATCAACTCACTCAAGGTGTAATCCTTGCTGTTGAGCTCATAGTCCAACTTAAACAACTGAAAAGAAGAGTTTAAGCTATTGATGATCATAACTATCTGCGTGTCCGTATCCATATCTGCCCCAACCATCTCAGCCTTAGTAACCTCAAAGATTACCTTAAGCATGTAATCCCACACCGATTCACCAAGTTTTTGTCTAAGATTATGAAAGGTTTAGATTTCTTTCTCCTTGCAGACTTAGCCCCTCACACCAAACATCTCATATATGTGATGGACCATTGCATTAGTAGTATTCATGCATGCAATTTGTTTTTGCAACATTCCGTTGACAGAAGCTAGAATATAACACTTAATAGTCTTATCAGCATTCTGCCATCGCTCATGTTGATAGATTTGCTCAGACGTTAAATTACCACCTAGAGGTGCAGGCTCATTGTTTGTTAATACCTATGAAATTCATTCATATTGAAGAACAATGTCAAGGTTACGTCTCCATTCATTAAAATTCTCTTTGTTTTCTAATTTGTCATTAGTCAAAAGCAAAGTGAGTGGATTCATATTGTAATGATTATGTCTGAAAATATAAATTATTAAAACATAAGCATGCTAGTCAACAATATTGGAACTTTGTATAAAATCATGATGCACGTATGCATGATGATAGATTTAACCAAACTTAAAAGATTTAAAACTTCATACGATTATTATTTTTGTTATCTATAGTAGACTAAATGACTGTGGGCCATCTTATCCATTCATCTCATGAATAATAATACTACTTTTGATTGTCCATCCTAGACCATAAAAATAATTACAAAGCTCTTTGACCCATAATAAAAAATCTTGGACTTGGATCTTCCGCTTCGAACTCTTCGCTTACATAATCCGATCCATTTTGGTAAAAAGTGTGTAATGGCATTTTCATAAAATTGAAATTTATCACTTTGAAAACAAAAATTCCAGCACATGTTTTTCATCAAAGCTAAAACTTTGGTAATATGAAAAGTAAAAATCCAACATTTGTTTTTCGTAAATCCGACACTCAAAAATTCCAGCACTTATGTTTCACAAAACCGAAACTTTGTTAAAACAAAAATTCCAACACTTTTGTTTTCATAAAACTGAAACTTTGTTAAAACAAAATTCTAGTACGTTAGTTTTCATAAAATCGAAACTTTGCCAATACACTAAAGGATACACCGAGGAAACATGACGATGATAGGCCACCCCCCTTGTTACAAACCAAACAAAGAAAACTTACATGGTAAAACTATATTATATGGACAAACAAAAGAGCAAAAAATACACCATCTATATTTCTATCACATAAAAATATGTATCATACAAATTTAATTGCCAACCCATGTATAACATATAGGAACTGAAATCATGCATAATAAAATAACTCTGATACCAATTGTTGGATTGAAAACATAAGCATACCAGATTTGGATAAAATAGTAGATTTCAAAAACTTTTTTTGAAATCAAAATGTAATGGAAGGATTATAACCAAATTAACATGTTTAATCCATATATGCTACAGTATTAGAAATATAAATAATATAAAAGATGATAGAATTATATCGACTCTTTGTTATAGTTTTGACTACTTGCTTTTGTATCCTCTCCTTATTGATCTATCCTTCCCTTGTTATTGTATCATCGGCCAATCCAATCTATCACCTATTCTTCTTGGACAACTTAGTTAACAAGATCCTTTGGTGGGAAAGGAGAAGAAATATGGAAGAGATTTTCCTTAGTTGAAAGAAGTCAAAAATGAGACTCTTCTCATTCAAGTTTCGGCTAACTCATGCAAGAGAGGAGAGAGTGAGTCAAAAAATGCAAAAACACGTCTTCTATCCTTCTCAATTTCAGCTAGACATCAAAGAAAGAAGTCATATGCATTCAATACATGACTTCTTTCTTTAATCAATCATAAAGAAGCCAATAAATGAGAATCTTCTCATTTGTTTAAGATGGTTATATGAAAAGACCGATAACCTAAATGAGACCCTCTCATTTTTGATTATGGAAAGACCAAGAAGGGAGAGAGAGTACATCAAATGCACCTCTTCCTTTCTTTAATCAAATGAATGCTAAAAAGGTTACATGCCATCATTAAAAGACAACCATTAAACCATTTGATAGTTTTTGAGTCTTTTTTTTATTACTATTTAAGCCACGTATACATACTTTCATACATAATTTCACATATCATACACTTCCATCCATCACATCTCATCTTTTATTTGATTTTGTTTGCTTACGACTAAATTTTGTTACTTTTTATTTAACTTTGAATTGTTCCTGTGCATGCCCCGGAAAGCAAAACTCTTACCTTTTTATCCTAAAATTGAGAGACGTTTGAGAAAAATCAAAAAAGAAAGAATAGCAAAAGAGAGAAGTAAGGGGTTTGTTGAAGAAGAATCAAGTGAGCAAGATAGTGAGAGCAACCCTATGGAAGGAGTGAATATGGCCGAGAACCCAACTTTTCTACAAAACCCTAACTTTCATGTTAACCAACCTAGGAATGGTGATAATGGAGGGAATGGGGAGCATGAGAGAGTAGGTGAAAATAATGGGAATCATCGGAGAAGGACTATTAAGGAAGCAACAACTTCCGATGTTAATTATGACCTATTTACTACTGCTTGTCCTAATTTTGATGTTAATTTTGAAGTTAAAGGATTACTTATTAATTCTCTTCCTAAATTTCATGGCTTGACAGGAGAGGATCCCTACATGCATTTGCAATCCTTGTCTATGATTTGTCAGAGTACAAAACTAGTGGGAGCTTCACTTGATTAAGTGATATGGAAGGTTTTTCACCTATCTCTGGAAGGAAAAGCAAGAGAGCGGTACATGAATCCTCCAAGGCATGTGGCGAATGCCTACCATAGTTGGGCCAATCTGAGGAAGGTTTTCTTAGAAAAGTACTTTCCAACTTCCCAGCCTTCATCGATGAGGAAGGAGATTTACTCGGCATGCCAGGATTATGATGAGTCTCTTTATGATTACTAGAGCCGCTTCCAAGATTTGTTATCTAGATGCCCCCACCATCAAATATCGGAGATGAATAGTTAGTGCAATATTTCTATGATGGACTGAAAAGTCAAGACAAAGGTATCTTAGATGCAGCATTAGGAGGTTCATTGATTGATCTTACAGCTTCGGAAGCATGGGATTTGATCAAGAAGATGGCTCTAGATCATCAACAATACAGTGTGAGAGAGACTTGAAGAGTGCATGAGTTGGGTACCACAACAACCTAATCTAAAAGAATGGAGAGTTTAGAGTCAAAAATTGACTCTTTTGAGGGCAGAGTGACATCACAATTATCCTTCATCACTGCTGAGTTGAAGAATATGAACGTGCATCGCCCGACATCTTCTATGGATCTTACAGCACTTAGCTGTGATACTTATGGGCCAACGATGCATATATCCAGTGTTTGCCCCTGTCGGTTTGAAGAAGTGTCTATAGTGTATCCGGGATGACCAAATTTGAAATAGGGCCCCTAGTCCAACCCTTATAACAAGGGATGGAAGGCCAACCCTAGGTTTAGTTCGAGGAATGAAGAGGGATGGGTTCAAAGCAGATTTCAACAAAGGGAAGGAGCTGGTACTTCCACTAACCAGTTCCCCAACCAACAACAAATCACGACTGTCCCACATAAGGAAGATACCAACCAATTGCTACAGAATATGTTGACTTTGATGAAGGAAGAGCGGAATTCAAACAATAATCAATTTAATGTCGTTGTTTCTCTGATTCAGTAAGATTCTTCAAAGAATGTTGCTCGGTTCAATGCCTTGGAAAGGAGAATGGAGAAATGGGAGACAAAAGCGGAGAACATCAACGGTTTTGTCACTCAATTTTCCAACAACATGAGTGAGAATCAAGCAAGAAGCAGTGAAACCATTCCTTCAAATACTATGAAGAACCCAAAAAGTTTAAATGCAATTGCTCTCCAAAATGGGAAACAAGTAATGTGTAATCATCAAGAGGACGAAGAATGTGATGAGGAGATTGATAGTGGAGAATTGCCTTTGCCAAAAAAAAACATCAAGAATTTAGAAAGCTCCAAGGAAAAAGCACTTTTGAATGAAAGGAAGTCTGAATCAGAAAACAAAGGAGCTACTTAAGAAATTTCCAAGGAAAAAGCACCAACACATGAGCATGGGGAATCAAGCAAGTATGAAGCCCAAGGTAAGGAGCTAAACCTTCAAGACCTCCCTTTTCCTAATTCATATTTCATGGGCAAGCGTACTACTGACATTAAGCATACGAAAGATATCATTGATTTGTTTGGAAAATTCGAAGTCAACGTCCCTTTTCTTGACTTAGTGATAAGGGTTCTGGCTTATACTAAATATCTTACGGACTTGTGCACAAACAAAAGCAAGTTTAGGCCCAATGAGAGAGTCCAAGTGAGCTCGAATGTGTCAGCCCTATTCAAACCCCGAATACCCGTCAAGTGTCAAGACCCTGGATCTTTCACCATTCTGTGCACAATAGGAAAAGCTACCATGAGAAAGGCCTTGTTAGATCTGGGGAAAGCAATCAATGTGATGCCTAAGTCTATTTATCAATCATTAGGAGTTAAGAGTCTAAAGCCCACATTTGTCATGTTACAACTAGATGATAGATCTTTTAAGCATCCAGTGGGGATTATAAAGGACATTTTGGTCCAGGTCAAGGGTTTAGTTTTTCTTACTAATTTTTATGTTCTTGATATGTCTTCTGAAGTTGTGTAGGATATATCTTTGATTCTTAGCTAGCCCTTCTTAAGGACTGCTAGTACAATGATTAACATGAAAGAAGGTAAGATCACCATGAAGGTAGGAGATCAATAGGTGAGCTTTAATATGTATAAGGCTATGAAACACTCCCATGAGGACTATTCGCTCCTAGGAGTGAACATGTTTGACATTATTGTTGATGATGCATATGCTAAGTTTGAACTGGAAATGAACCAATTAACTAATGATTCCTTGGAGGAAGTATTTTTTTGCTGATGTTTCAGGTGAACTGCGGAGTGTGGACGGTAGCACAAAAATGGGAAGTGGTCAAGTTACCTCGCCATAGCATGGCTATGAGCCACACGTCCCCCAGGAGTTGAAAGATCCACCATTAGCAACAAGTTGTTTCTCTTCCTTCATTTACAATGTACTTTTGCTTTATGATTGAAGATGATATTATTATGTATGAGTATGTTGACTAAATGCAGGGGAGAAACTACTTCAGTAGGATTAGGTTTAGTTTTTAGTAGGACTTAGGTTTAGTTGTTTTATTTAAATAATTTATCTTCCCTTTGAATTCTGTGTTTTAGTAGATGCATGACACATTTTCTATGAAAGAGGAAATTGGTGTAGATGATGAATTGCATTTCGTTTAAATGATGATTAAGGACTTACATATGAGCTGAGTATCTGGTCAGAAAGTGTCATGTCTTTTCTTCTTTGTCTCTCAAGAAAACTTCGCCGCAGTGTAGCACATTTCACAGCGGCCACATCGTCTCTCAAGTCAAATCGCCGTGGTGTGAATTAATTTTTTCGCCACGATGAATACCATCTGCAGTCTTCGCCACAGCCTACGTTAATTCTTTTGCTGCGGTGAATACCTTCTCCATGGAAAAAGACCTTTTAGCACAAAACCTTTGAGGGAAATTTCCCTTTTACCCTTGATGTTCTTCTAACATTTCAGTTATCCTCTGTCTTTTTCATCATTTCCCTTCCCCCTCTTCCTTAAATTACCGCCCTCTTCTCCCTCTTTCATTTTCATCTTTCTCATTCAAACTTCGTCGCGCCCATTACCTTGCGACATCACCCTTTGTTCTCATCCCCCTTCAGCTATTTCGTATGCGTGGTTGGTGTCTACGTCTCCTCCCTCCTTTTCGTAAGTTTTCCCTCTTTTGTTTCGTTCTTTCTTCACTTAATTTTTGGTGTTAGGGTTTGTTCGTCATGACAAAACCTATTTTTTCACCGTGATGTGGCGAGACTGACATGCTTCAACGTGGCAAGAAAACCTTTCTTAGCTGCGGTGTGAAAAGTGCAGTCTTCACCGCTGCGAAAGACCAATTTCGCCGTGGTGTGCTTTCCAAGTTTTGATTTTTAGTGAATTTTATTTATTCCTTATGTTTATTTTTCCTTGTTTTCTTCAAGATTATGTCTCGAACTAAGAACCCCACCCATCACTTCCCCTACCCCTCTAGCTCCTCTGTTTCCTCCCATCATTCGGATTCCACCTAATCCTCCCATCTATCCACATCCTCCCGCCCCTCCCATTCCCGCCCTCACTCTGATCCTCCCGCTGACTCCAATTATTCTGACTTAGCTGCAAAAGTAGACGCTAGGCCTTTCCATAGGGAGTGACCCTTTCCCTTAACTCCCCATAACAATCCTTTTGTTCGCCAACTGGTCTAATCCTAGCTTACGGGCTTACTCCAACCTTGGGACCAGGGCAATGACAAATTTGTTCACCACTTTTACACCTATACCCACCTCAACAACACAATGACCATTCATTTCCGTGGTGTAACAATTCCTTCCAATTTTACCACCGACCAAATCTGCGATCACTACAACCTTCCTCCCATCTTCCGCTACCATTACAACCAACTCATCCATCATTATCCCTGGGATGATGTCATTCGTACCCTCTGTCCTGAGGGTACCGAATGGCATCAACCTTGAATTTATCAACACTACCTCAAGTGTTTCGATCTCTACCCTAAAGCTCATCCTTGATTTCATCTTGTCAGCAACAACATCATTCCCACCTCCCACCTCGCCTACATCACCAAACAATAAGCTTTATACTTATACCTTCTTATGGTTGGCCACCCGGTCGACATAGCCCATGCCATTGCTTCCACCCTCCACGATTCCATCACCACTGCCAAGCTTACCAACTCCATCATCTTCCCACACCTCATCACTGACGTATTTCGGGCTTATAACATCCTGAAATACCCTAATGACAACTATTTTGACCCAGCCCTACTATTTTGGTACGTCTGGCTCAAACAGCCTCACCTCCTACCTCCACCACCAACCACCCCACTCCCTACCCCTTCCACCTCCTTTCTTGATGTTGTTGCCACCCATACCAAGGCCTTATCTTAAGAAGACGATCATCCCTCTTCGACTTCGCCCGTGCCTATCACTCTACAGTCCCTTGCTTGCTGGGTTAATGGTTTATCTATTGACCTGGCTACCCTCTGGGACACTTTTCATTAGGCCATAGCCCAACAGGAGTAGCGAGATCGGAGATATTGGCAGCGGATGGATGTGTTGCTTGCCCAGCACCTACATTTTCAGCTTCCTTCCGATCAAGATGACCCACTTCTTAGTGTTGGCCCGTTGAGAGCAGCTCCTGCAGATGTTGGGGATGATCACCCGGTGGACTAGTTTGAGTGTTTTTCTTGTATTTTTTTAGTTCATTTGTCAGATGCTCAGTTCATTTTTTTTGTAATGTCCAACTTTTTGCACATCATTTGTATCTACTTCATTTTGTTCTTTCCATTTTTTGTTTTTGCGCCTTTCCCTTTCACTTCATTTATTTATGTCCATTGTTCTTGTGTTTTGATTACTTCACATTGAGGACAATATGATGTTTATTTATGGGGGAGGTTTTCCCATCTTACAACTCTTGTTTTTGCTTCATTTTGTCCATTTAAATGTTCGTGATATTCAATTGTGCATAATGTTCAAAATTTTAAAAACTTGGTGATTGTGGCAAAACTTTATTTTATGATGATTTTTGCCGTGGCGATCTCATTCTTCGTCACGGCACAATATTTTTAAAGAAGTGATATATATATATATATATTAATTTTTCCACCATTCAACAATTCTCCCTAATTAGATTCTCGTCACTCTTGTATCTTAAAGCTTTTATAAGTTTCAAAGTGATTCTTAAGTTTTTGAAAATACCTCCCATTCTTTAAATGATAGTCAGTTTTTTTCGCTAATTTCATTTTCAATGTTTTCAACACAAAGTAAGTGAAAGTATGCTGACAAAGTATCACTTTATGTTTTTAAAACTTGAGATTGTTCATTGAGATATTAACCTTGTTGAAAGGATATTTGGGCCTGAATTTTGCAATTTTTGTGTGTAACTACTTATTTCATATCACTCTAGAACTTGTTTCAATTCTTAATCAAAGCTTTATGAACTAGAATTTTGTTGATATGATAGAGGCATTCTTTCACAACCCTTTGACTCAAACACCATCCCATAAACACCTATCCATTGCTAGCCCCTTGAGCCATAATTTATGAGCATATGCATGCATCTTTATATGGTGTCAATAGTTTATTTTGTATTTTCTTCTAGTTATTTCAAGAAATTGGTAAAAAAAGCCTTAAAAATGATACATACATACATATATATATGTTCTTAAAAGAACATTTTCCCATAAAAAGTAAATTAAGTTGTCATTTGTGTAAACATTGTCTTACTGTTGACATATATTTCATAATTGTGGTGCATGCGTTCATAATTGTTTCTTCTTTCGTCTATTCCATCTAGCCTTCCGTGCATTAAAACCTTGAAAAGTCCTCTTGATTTTCGAAATCGTAGTTCTTGTAGTGGAGAGGTAGAATTATTACAAGGTTATGGTAGAGAATGGATTAAGCAGATTTTTAGAGCGAAATTATCCCAAAACAAGTGAGATGAGTGTAAACACCTTACCTTGAGTGAAATCTCTTTTACTCAATCTCTCGGATTAATTTTTTATAGTGTTTATTTTCTTAGCATTCTTTCAGTTTGCTTGGATTGGTTTTTGAGAAAGTGATTTTTTTCCAATTTTCTACTTTTATTTTAAGTATGGTCGGAATTTTTCTTTTGCACTTGTGTCTCTTTGACTCTTATAAACTTTGTCCAGGAGTATAAAGCTTTAAGTGTGGGGGAATTTGATTGAGCCCAAGTTTATAATATAAATTGGCGACATTTTGATGACTTTTACTATACTTTTTGACTCCTATTTTTAGATTTTATGCTTAAATTGACTCTTGAGTGTGTATCTTTATTTTATGTAGTTTGAGAGTAAAAATTGTCACAAGTCAGTATTAAATGAACACAAATTAATTTTCTGAGAACAATTGATACTCCAAACTACCATTGTTCATTGTAGGAGACTCAAGGAGAAGGGACTCAAGAAGAAGAAGGTGTAGAGTCAAAGAAGACTGAACTAAAGTCAACAAGAGAACAGGTGCAACAGGAAGTTCACCGTGATAAAGTGGATCTGTTGCCGCAGCAAAACACACAGAATCCAGGCTGAACTTTCGGGAAAAGTTTGCCGCGGCAAAGATTAATTCTGTCACCGCGGCGAAACATACAGAATCCAGCTGAACTTTCGAGAAAAGTTTTCCGTGGCGAAGATTAATTATTTCGCCACAGCAAAGGAACCAACAACAAAGCAAAACCTTTTGGGAAAAGTTTGCCGTTGCGAAAAAACATTTATCGCTGCGGCAGAACCTTCAAAAACTCGAACCATTTTCAAAAATTTCACATGTTGTATAACCCGACCCAGCAACCCATTTTAAGAAGAAACCTATTTTTGGATAAGTTGGAGAGCCGACATATATATACATCAATATTCCATTAGCTAGTGGAGAAAAAGAGACGCGACACACTTCACTGCTTTAACACCCACAGTTCGCTTCGGGGTTCCAGGGGGGAGACTTATCTCATATCTTTTCTCTTCCATTTTTCACTGCCAACATCTACCGTGATTAGCTCGGGTTCATTCTTAGTTGTGAGGTTTCCGGTTGCAATGTGTGGCTAGGCTTTTCCTTCCTTTTAAATATGTAGCGATGGTTAGAGTTCAACGGGCTTCAAAAGGGAGTGGTTTAATCCATGTTTAACTGTGATTTATGATTTCCTAGGTTTAGGATTTGTAATTTGTAGTTGAACATTCTTGATTAG
>JAOQMP010000209.1:28173227-28202015 GCA_027563575.1 Erythroxylum pedicellare | reverse complement strand
ACCCTTACTCCAACACTTATAACGAGGGATGGAAGGCCAACCCTAGGTTTAGTTGGAGGAATGAAGAGGGACGGGTTCAAAGTAGATTTCAACAATGGGGAGGAGTTGGTACTTCCATTAACCAGTTCCCCAACCAACAGCAAATCATGACTGTCCCACCTAAGGAGGATACCAACCAACTGCTGTAAAATATGATGACTTTGATGAAGGAAGAGCGGAATTCAAACAATAATCAATTCAATGCCATTACTTCTCTAAGTCGGCAAGATTCTTCAAAGAATGCTACTCGGTTTAATACCTTGGAAAAGAGAATGGAGCAATGGGAGACAAAAGCAGAGAACATCAACTCTTTTGTCACTCAATTGTCCAATAACATGAGAGAGAACCAAGCAAGAAGCAGTGGAACCATTCCTTCAAAGACTATGATGAACCCAAAAAGTTTAAATGCAATTGCTCTCTGAAGTGGGAAACAAGTAAGGTTTAATCATCAGGATGATGAAGAATGTGATGAGGAGATTGATAGTGGAGAATTGACTTTACCAAAGAACAACGTCAAGAATTCCGCAAGCTCCAAGGAAAAAGAACTTTTGAATGAAAGGAAGTCTGAATCTAAAAACAAAGGAGCTACTTCAAAAAGCTCCAAGGAAAAAGCACTTTTGAATGAAAGGAAGTCTGAATCAAAGAACAAAAGAGCTACTTTAGAAAGTTCCAAGGAAAAAGCACCAACACATGAGCATGGGGAATCAAGCAAGCATCAAGCCCAAGGTAAGGAAGTAAACCTTCAAGACCTCCCTTTTCCTAATTCATATTTGATGAGCAAGCATATGACTAACATTAAGCATGATAAATATATCATTAATATGTTTGAAAAATTCGAAGCCAACATCCCTTTGCTTAACTTAGTGAAAAAGGTTCCGACCTATGCTAAATATCTTAAGGACTTGTGCACAGACAAAAGGAAGTTTAGGCCCAATGAGAGAGTCCAAGTGAGCTCGAATGTGTCAGCACTATTTAAACCCCAAATACCCGTCAAGTGTCAAGACCCTGGATCTTTCACCATTCCGTGCACAATAGGAAAAGTTACCATAGGAAGGGTCTTGTTAGATCTGGGGGTAGCAATCAATATGATGCCTAAGTCTGTTTATCAATCATTAGGAGTTAAGAGCCTAAAGCCCACATCTGTCGTGTACAACTAGCTGATAGATCTTTTAGGCATCCAGTGGGGATTATGGAGGACATTTTGCTCCAGGTCAAGGGTTTAGTTTTTCTTGCTGATTTTTATGTGCTTGATATGTCTTCTAAAGTTGTGCAGGATACATCTTTGATTCTTGCTTGGCCCTTCTTAAGGACTGCTAGTATTATGATTAGCATGAAAGAAGGTAAGATCACCATGGAGGTAGGAGATCAATAGGTGAGCTTTAATATGTATGAGGCTATAAAAGACCCCCATGAGGACTATTCGCTCCTAAGAGTGAACATGCTTGACATTGTTGTTGATGATGCATGCGCTGAGTTTGAGCTGGCAATGAACCCATTAACTAATGATTCCTCGGAGGAAGTATTTTTTGCTGATGTTTTAGGTGAACTGTAGAGTGTGGACATTAGCAAAGAAGTGGGAAGTGGTCAAGGTACCTCGCCACAGCATGGCTATGAGCCAAACGTCCCCCAGGAGTAGAAAGATCCACCATAAGCAACAGGTTGTTTCTCTTCCTTCATTTGCAATGTACTTCTGATTTATGATTGAAGATGACATTGTTATGCATGATTATGTTGACTAAGTGTGGGGGAGAAACTACTTCAGTAGGATTAGGTTTAGTTTTTAGTAGGACTTAGGCTTAGTTATTTTATTTCAATAATTCATCTTCCCTTTGAATTCTGTGTTTTAGTAGATGTACGACACATTTTCTATGATAGAGGAAATTCGTGTAGATGATGAATTGCATTTCGTTTAAATGATGATTAAGGACTTACATATGAGCTGAGTATCCGGTCAGAAAGCGTCATGTCTTTTCTTCTTTGTCACTCAGGAAAACTTCGTATCGGCACCGCGCGTCGTGGCGTACGTTAATTCTTTTGTCGTGGCGAATACCTTCACTATGGAGAAAGACTTTTTAGCACAAAACCTTCGAGGAAAATTTCCCTTTTACCCTTAATGTTCTTCTGACCTTTCAGCTACCCTCTGTCTTTTTCGTCATTTCCCTTCCCCCTCTTCCTCAACTTACCACCCTCTTCTCCCTCTTTCATTTTCATCTTTCTCATTCAAACTTTACCGTGGCCATTACCTTACAATATCACCCTTTGTTCTCATCCTCCTTGAGCCATTCCGTGTGCGTGGTTGGTGTCTGCATCTCCTCCCTCCTTTTCGTAAGTTTTCCCTCTTTTGTTTCATTCTTTCTTCACTTAATTTCTTAAGTTAGGGTTTGTTCATCGCGGTGAAACAAATTCTTTCGCTGTGGCATGATGAGACTAACATTTCTTCACCGCGGCAAAAGACCAATTTCGTCGTTGCATACTTTCCAGGTTTTAATTTTTAGTGAATTTTGTTTATTCCTTATGTTTATTTTTCCTTGTTTTCTGTAGGATTATGCCTCTAACTAAGAACCCCACCCATCACTCCCTCTACCCCCTCTAGCTCCTCTGCTTCCTCCCATCATTCGGATTCCACCCAATCCTCCCATCCATCCACATCCTCCTGCCCCTCCTATTTCCACCTCACTCTGATCCGCCCACTGACTCCGATTATTCTGACCTAGCTGCAAAAGTAGACGCTAGGCCTTTCCATAAGGAGTGACCTTTCGCCTTAACTCCCCATAACAATTCTTTTGTTCACCAACTGGTCTAATCCCAGCTCACGGGCTTAGTCCGACCTTGGGACCAGGGTAATGACAAATTTGTTCGCCACTTTTAGACCTATACTCACCTCCACAACACCATGGCCATTCATTTCTATAGTGTAACAGTTCCTTCCGCTTTTACCACTGACCAAATCCGCGAACACTACAACCTTCCTCCCATCTTCCGCTGCCATTACGATTAACTCATCCACCATTATCCATGGGATGATGTCATTCGTACCCTCTGTCCTGAGGGTACCGAATGGCATCAACCCTGCATTTATCAACGCTATCTCAGGCATTCCAATCTCCTCCCTGAAGCTCGTCCTTGGCTTCATCTTGTCAACAACAACATCATTCTCACCTCCCACCTCGCCTACGTCACCAAATAGCAAGCTTTATACTTATACCTTCTTATAGTTGGTCGCCCGGTCGATATAGCCCACGCCATTGCTTCTTCCCTCCACGATTCCATCAAGACAGCCAAGCTTACCAACTCCATCATCTTCCCACACCTCATCACTTACATATTTCGAGCTCATAATGTCCCAGAATACCCCAATGACAGCTATTTTGACCCGACCCTGCTGTTTCGGTATGTCCAGCTCAAACAGCCTCACCTCCCACCTTCACCACCACCCACCCCACTCTTTACCCCTTCCACCTCCTTTCCCGATGTTGCTGCCACCCATACCGAGGCCTTGCCTC
This sequence comes from Erythroxylum pedicellare, assembly GCA_027563575.1. Taxonomy (NCBI): domain Eukaryota; kingdom Viridiplantae; phylum Streptophyta; class Magnoliopsida; order Malpighiales; family Erythroxylaceae; genus Erythroxylum; species Erythroxylum pedicellare. Next base: position 28,198,473 of record JAOQMP010000209.1, on the reverse strand, counting down.
ACAAGGATGATTATCGCGCTCAAGCTTCGCCTGTGTCTATCAATATGCAGTCCCTCGCTCACCGGGTAGATGGTTTATCTACTTACCTGGCTACCCTCTGGGACACTCTTCATCAGGCCATAGCCCAGCAGGAGCGAGATCGGAGATATCGGCGACAGATGGATGCATTGCTTGCCCAACACCTACATTTTCAGTTTACTTCCAATGAAGATGACCCACTTCTTGGTGCTAGCCCGTTGGGAGCAGCTCTTGCAGATGCTGGGGATGATCACTCGGTGGACTAGTTTGAGTGTTTTTCTTATATTTTTAATTTATTTTTCTAGTTCGTTTGTCGGATGCTCAATTTTTTTTAATGTCCAACTTTTTGCACACCATTTCTATCTACTTCGTTTTGTTCTTTCCATTTGTTGTTCCTACGCCTTTCCCTTTCACTTCATTTATTTCTTTAGTCAATTGTGCACAATCTTCAAAATTTTAAAAACTTGGTGATTGTGGCAAAACTTTAGTTTCTGTTGATTTTCGCCGCAGCCATGTGCATGATTTTTGCCGCGGTGAAGAATGTGCCTGAGAGCTACATAGTTTGTCTCCATTCAATAATTCTCCCTAATTAGATTCTCGTCACTCTTGTATCTCAAAGCTTTTATAAGTTTCAAAGTGATTCTTAAGTTTCTGAAAATACCTCCCATTCTTTAAATGATAGTCGGTTTTTGGCTAATTTCATTTTCAATGTTTTCAAAACAAAGCAAGTGAAAGTATGCTGACAAAGTAGCACTTTATGTTTTTAAAACTTGAGATTGTTCATTGAGATATTAACCTTGTTGGAAGGATATTTAAGCCTGAATTTTCCAATTTTTGTGTGCATCTGCTTATTTCATATCACTCTAGAACTTGTTTCAATTCTTAATCAAAGCTTTATGAATTAGAATTTTGTTAATATGATAGAGGCATTCTTTCACAACCCTTTAACCCAAACACCATCCCATAAACACCTATCCATTGCTAGCCCCTTGAGCCATAATTTATGAGCACATGCACGCACATTTATATGGTGTCAATAGTTTATTTTGTATTTTCTTCTAGTTATCTCAAGAAATTGGTTATTAAAAAAACAAAGAGAAAAAAAGCCAATGAAAAAAAAGGATGAAAAGAAAGACCAAAACAAATATATATATAAAAAGTACATAAATAAAAAAATGGGATTAAGAGATAAATTATGTTGTCATTTGTGTAAATATTATCTTACTGTTGACATCTATTCCATAATTATGGTGCATGTACTCATATTTGTTTTCCTTCTTTTGTCCATTACATCCATTTCATCTAGCCTTCCGTGCATTACAACCTTGAAAAGTCCTCTTGATTTTTGAGATTATAGTTCTTGTAGTGGAGAGGTAGAACTATCACAAGCTTATGGTAGAGAATGGACTAAGCAGATTTTAGAGTGAAATTATCCCAACAATAAGTGAGATGAGAGCAAACACCTTACCTTGAGTGAAACCTCTTTTACTCAGTCTCTTGGATTAAATTCTTATAGTGTTTATTTTCTTAGCACTCTTTTAGTTTGCTTTGATTGATTTCTGAGAAAGTGATTTTTGCCAATTTCCTAGTTTTATTTTAAGCATGGTCGGAATTTTTCTTTTGCACTTGTGTCACTTTGACTCTTATAAACTTTGGCTAGGAGTACAAAGGTCTAAGTGTGGGGGAATTTGATTGAACCCAAGTTTATTATATAAATTGGCAACATTTTCATGACTTTTACTATACTTTTTGACTCCTATTTGTAGATGTTATGCTTAAATTGACTCTTGAGTGTGTACCTTTATTTTATGTAGTTTGAGAGTAAAAATTCTCACCAATCAGTATTAATGCACTAATTAACTTTCTGAGAACAATTGATACTACAAACTACCATTGATCATTGTAGGAGACTCAAGGAGAAGGGACTTAAGAAGAAGAAGGTGTAGAGTCAAAGAAGGCTAAACTGAAGTCAACAAGAGAATAGGTGCATCAGGAAGTTGGCAGCGGCGAAAATGATCTGTGGTCGCGGAGAAATATGAAGGAATCCAGGCTGAACTTTCAAGAAAAGTTTGTCGCGGTGAAGATTAATTCTTTCGCCACGGCGAAGCAACCAACAACAGAGCAAAACCTTTTGGGAAAAGTTTGCCGGGGCGAAAAACATTTGTCGCCGTAGCGAATTTTCAAAAACTCGGACCAATTTCGAAAAAATCACCCACTATACAACCCAAACCAAATCATCTTTCCTTTAAAGACCTACCAAATTAGGTTAACAGATGACAGAGACAGGGAGAGACACAAGATAAACATGACAAGCTCTTCCTCTCCACTTGACCATCATCAATCACTTCTTTCCATTTTTCTATCGCCACATTCATTATTTGCAGCTGCTATGGATGCTCTTAGTGGGTTTCTGGTTGTAAGTTCTCCTGAAGCAATGCTTAGCTAAGCACCATTTCCTTTTGAAGATGTAGCAATGGCTTGAGTTCAATAGGCTTCAAAGGGGAGTAGTTTGTTCATATTTGACTACATTGTTGTGAACTCCTTAGTTAGGATTTATGCTTTGTAGTTAGATTTCCTTCATTATAGTTTGATCAAGTGTTGAACAATTCATTGTGTTATTGGGTTTGTTGATGTAGAACTTGGAGCTTGAATATATGAAGTCTTATATATGTCTTTTTGTGATTTTGTTAATTCTCATTTATCCACCTAGTTGTGTTTGATATTGAGATGATGCTAGATCCCAAATTGACCACTTGCATTAACTTACCCATTGCATACACTAAGATGCATTCAACAAGGTTTTAAGAAATGTAGTTCATTGATTAAAACCTTCGACTTAAAGAGTTCTTTAAGGTTTATAATTTGAAAACTTAGTGATTTTCACTCCCACCAAGATTTGTTTTGAACTATGATAGCCAAAGCTCATTTTTCAAGCAGATTTTCTCACATGTGATCATTGTTTTTAACTTTCAATTTCTTATTCCCAGAAATCTAAAAATACTTTTTACACACTTTTCTTACAATTATTCAATTTTGTTAGTTTTCTTTAAGAACCAAAACCCCCCTCCTAACCAATTTTAGTTACATTTCATGACATTTAGGCTAGCTTAGGTCCATTGCATTAGGTTCCAATTAAGTGAGACGACTTAAGGTTGAACTCTATATTGCAATCCTTGGAATTCAATTTTTGATTCGACCTCCAAGGGTAAAATCTAAAGACAAAGCGGATCATGATGATATAATAATTTTTATTTACCATTTATTAGTGGAGGTAGTGGTTTAAAGGAGACAATTTTCTATTAATTTAGTGAAGTTAGTAGAAGAAATGTGGACTCTTTACAAATTTAGTGGCTTAGTAGAAGAAAATGGTTAGTTAGCTTATATAAAGACATTATTTGTAAGTTTATTTGTATGATATTATACATTCATTTATCTATAAAAAAAAGTTGAGAACTTTAAAAGAAATTTTTTACTGAGGGTTTTGAGTAAAAATATTTTGTAGGAAAATAATTTAAGTTGAAAGTAACTACAGTCTTTTGTATTATTTTAGTTTATGAATCGATCAATAAAAGGTTGGCTTTTCCATATCTTTGTTGTTCATTTTATTTAATTCAATTGTAATAAACACTTTGTTCTGAAAATATGAGTGAACACTAAAACACCAGTAGTATGATGCAGTGAAAAATAAACATATTTGTTAGTCAACAATAAGGCTTTAGCAAACTTAAGTTTAACTATTGTATGAAGACTTCAATAATCTTATTTAATTCAACTACACCTGAAAAAGTCCCATAACACTTGTAATTAACAAATAGCAACTAAAATTATATAAATCCTAAGGAATTACGGTTCCATATCTATACTTTTTAAGCCATTTAAAAAAGAGAAGAAATATCAATCCAGTAATTTGAATACATAAATCAATTTAGTCATCTATTAACAATGATGCTTTTAGTATTTTTGATCGCCACTGGTTTTTCTTTATGCAATTAATTGATGAAACAACACTCATATACAATCAATGCATAATTTAATGATGTTAATGGGTCATCAGCATATGAGGAACATTAGTTATGAGCTTTATCTTCATCTGAATGTCAATAGTTTAGAATATTTAACCTACTCCTTATATGTAATTGAATGAAAAGTGATTCAAATCCATAAAAGGTGTAGCACCCCACTTTCGCAAGACACGTACCCGACATCCATGGTGATATCCGAGTCCATGCCCCGCGAGGGTGGCATGCTAACATGCTTATTCAGATACTCAGTACAAATTTTTTATAACACACGTGTACATGGAAATCAATAATAAAAAATTCGGGCCCACTTTTATTCAGAAACATTTTTAATTAAAACAATACAATCATTTAGAATTTCAATTTGAGACCATACTTTTATTTCATAAAACTCGAAATTACAATTATTTATTACACTTTGATCAATCTCTTTTGCAAAACCTTTCTAATTGGAAAGTTATAAACAGCCAATATATTCAAATACACAAGATACAGTAATTGTGGAAGACTTAATTTGGTACAAAAATAAAGAAATACAATGCAAACATAAACTGATCCTGACATCTAGCTCTTACTTGAATGCAGTAGGTATACTCTTGTTTGCCTAACGGGGTACTCTTTTGAGCCTAAAATATAATTGCAAATTTTGGGTGAGTTTTGCGAACTCAATGAGTGACCATCCTCGATGGCTCACTCAATCACAAATACATACAAATCATGCAATCACTTAATTCACATCATTTCAATCATAATCAAATAGCATCACATATCATTTTGATCACTTATTTCGCAATTCACATTCAGAGCAGTCACACAATTCATTTTGTTTATTTGAAATATACATATCAATTTTATATGCAATGCACATGAGACTCACTTTCATTGATTACTTTGTTGTGACCGAGCGCCTATAACTGTCCCGTATTCATTGTGGATACTGGGCTCATTAATAACTACCTCGTATCCATTGTGGATACTAGCTCATTAATAACTGTCTCGTATCCGTTGGGGGTACGGGGCTCATTTTACATAGTGAGCCATTGGCTCTTAATCACTTTTTGAGCTCGAGGCTCTATTTTCACATTTTGAGCTGTAAGCTCTTTTTCAGTGGCTACTCTGGTCACGATTGCCTTTATCTTTCAAGCATTCATGTAATGGAATGCATCAATGAGATATACTCAATCAGTCACTTTCTTTCAGTTTAAACATTTCATAGGATCTAAGTCTGGCATTCAACATTTAAGTTGAGTATCACTTTTTCAATATCATGCATCTTCACATTTTTCTGCGAAACTAGGTCTAGCATTTAATAATCAAATCATGTATCATGAATTTCATTAAATTCACATACAAGGAGCACTTCAATATCTCATTCATAGCTCACTATCATCGGACCTTTTGTCCGTAAATCAACATAATCAATCACATTCATATGATCATTCAGTAGTCAATCAATACAAAAATTCAAAATAGAACAAACAATAAAATGAGACCATCTAGGTCTACTCACAGTACACTCCAGATTAGCAATTGCTTCTTTGATCTGGAAGCAACTGAATGCGGACGTTTATCCTACACATCGAAATTATGCAATGTACACATTACACTTACACATTAATAACTTTACATAATTATAAGCATTCATTTATGCACATGTGTGTATATGGGATACGTACAATGCATGTTCAATGACATTTTTGGGTATTTTTCCATTATTCTCATCACATTATCAATCCAATATCAAACTCACTTAAGTAACATTTGTACTTAGGGTTTATACCTCAAATAAACACTTTGAATCTAATTTCGTAACCCAATGAATTATTTTGGATTTTTCTTTAAGCATCATTTCGGGTCAACTATTTCTGATCATTTAGACAATGCAAATAGGGGGGAAGAATTTGGGAACACTTTCTTCCAGAAAATTGTTCTCTTTCCACTTAAGTTTCTAATGGAATTAGGATCATTCAATTTGATTCAGTATTTCAAAAGATATACTCCAAATAATTACGGACTATTCTTATACTAAAACAGTGCACCATACTCAACTTCCATCCAGAAATTGAAAGTCTTAGAGATTGTATCAACGTTCGAATTCTTCATGTAATTTGTAGACCTATTTCTCTAGTTTACTCCAAATTAAAAACCATCTCATTTGGGTCACCACAAGTCAAGATATAATAAAATACTGAAGTATGTTCAGTGAAATATCCCAGTTCATACTATTCTAACAAATTCCCTCACTTTCTTTTAATAAGTCTTTCTCATCTTCCAATTTTCCAAATCTTATAACATCCAAAAATCCTTTTAACACTACCTTATAATGTATTGATTATCAAGGTTGAAAATGAACAAATACACATCTTCGTATTATATTCACAATGAACATGAAAAATGTCTATTTTCACATGATCATTCAATGACAATTAAATCTCCAAATTTCTCTCACATACATTCAACCCATAGGGATTAACAAGATACTTACTTGACAAAACCCCAAAATCTTTAGAACTCCAAGAAACCCTAACTCTTATGCACCCACGTACATCATCTTTAAGGTGGTTTAGGTTATGTTTTTCTTAAGGCAAAAGAAATAGATGGCAAAGGTTGGAGTAGCAAAAGGTAGATGAAAGCAAGATATAATCTAATGATGGTTTTGGTGAATCAAAAGTTCATGAAGGAAAAAGCTTACAGAAGATATTTTGAAGAAAGGACTAATTCAAAAAGTAACTTGGTCTCCTTCGTATCAGAAGTATCTAGAAGAAGCTGACTATTCAAAGGTATTCATTTTTAATTATCCTTTGATTAGACGGTATATATAAAATGGGTCTGTTAAGTCAAGAAGACTTCACTTCTTCCATTGATTTTGATGAAAGTCAAATAGTAATAATGATGGAAGTGTGTGAACTATTTTTGATGAATTTGTTAAGTATGAAGACAAATATATGTGGCACAATTCATCAGTCAAGACGATACTTAAGCAAAAGCTGAATTAGATGAAGTGTTTCAGATGGATCATACGTATGGATCAGAAGAATGGAGGATGAGTGAAACAGACGAATAGATGATGAATGGAATAGACGAATGAATAATAAATGGAACAGACGAAGTGATTAAGTCTAAAATAAATCATACAAAATGACTAAGTCTCAGAGGATCAGCCGAAGTGATTAAGTCTGAATTGAATCAGACAAAATGACTAAGTCTCAGTTGATCATACGAAGTGATTAAGTCTGAAATGAATCAGACAAAATGACTAAGTCTTAGTCAGATGGATTAGACGAAGTGATTAAGTCTGAAATGAATCAGACCAAATAACTAAGTCTCAGTTAATCAAACGAAGTGATTAAGTCTAAAATGAATCAGATAAAAAGACTATGTCTTAGTTAGATAGATCAGACAAAGTGATTAAGTCTGAAATGAATCAGACAAAACAACTAAGTCTATGAGATTAGATGAATGGAGCAGACAAAATGATTTATTCTTAGATGAATCAGACGAAGTGATTCAGTCTAAGATGAATCAGACAAGTGATCAAGTCTGAATGGATCAGGCAAAGTTAACAAGTCTGAATGGATCAAACTAAAGGAAACAGACGGATAGGTGTTGAATGAAACAGACGAAGTGATTAAGTCTGAGCATGATGATGTAATTGAAAAATATAATCAGACAAAAGGGTTTCATCTAAGCAAGACGATGTAATTGAGGAATGTTCTCAGACAAAGAGATTTCGTTTAAGTAAGAAGATGAGATTGCAGAATGTACTCAGACAAAGGGTTTCTTCTAAATAAGACGATGTAATTGTAGAATATACTTAGACAAAGGATTTCATCTAAGCAAGACGATGTAATTGCAGAACGTACTAGAACATCTGTTAGTTGGAGTTGGATATAGGACTCCACTAATAACAGACTCTAGAGATTTTAAGGATTCATATCCTAGAAGATGTAACACAATTCGACTTTACTCCATCTGTCTCTACAAGTCTCAACATCGTCTTCTCACAATTTATAAAGTTATCTCGAAAATTCTTCACTATTTTTTAACTCTTATTTCTATTTCCATTTATAATTGACTTACCACTTGGTATTTTCCCTAAAATTCACCAAAATTCTAATCCAACTATTTATACTTCTCCAATTCGATTTTCAATATAAATAATTCACAATTCTCATATAAGCACAATTATAATCAATTATATCCGAAATGTCAATGAATGCATGTACAGTGATTTTAATGTGTGCAAAATTTCAGATTCACGTTCATGTATGCTAACATTATGCCTAAGCATGAGACACATTTTTTTTATCTCTCAATCATCTCTCATTTTTACTATTCTAGCCTAAACATGAGTAATGGGATGTTACATAATGAGTCCTAAAGGTTGTCTTACTTATATTAGACTCCTTGGTTATGAGTTAATGATAGCCTAACCTAAGATCAATTTTAGAAAAGGCCTTTGCTTCCTGCAGCTGGTCAAACAGATCATCAATCTGGGGTAGAGGATAATTGTTCTTAATAGTCACCTTGTTGAGTTTCCGGTAGTCAATACACATCCGTTATGTTCCATTATTCTTTTTAACAAACAAAAATGGCGCTCCCCATAGTGACGAACTCGGTCTTATGTACCCCTTCTCTAACAGTTCTTCCAACTGTTCCTTAAGCTCCTTCAACTCAGCTGGATCCATTCTATATGGTGGTATAAAGATGGGTGCGGTACCAGGAATCAAGTCGATAGCAAACTCGATTTCCCTCACCAGTGGCAAACCAGGTAAGTCTTCTAAAAACATGTCTAGAAATTCCCTCACAATCAAAAAATCTTCTAACTTTTCCCCATTTACATCAGTGTCCACGACGTGTGCCAAAAGGCTTCACACCCTTTCCTCATCATCCTGTCTGCTAACAAAGCCGAAACAATCTTGGGTTATGATGTCCTTCTATCTCCCTTAAAAGTTACCTTCTCACCATTACCAAGATCAAATTATGACTTTTTAAGGCGATAATCTAACTTTCCACAATATTTCTCCATGGCATCCATTCCCAGTATCACATCTAGACTTTTTAACTCCAACGGTAGCAAATCCACTACCAGTTTAGCACCCTCAATAAACAATGAAAAACCCCTATACACTTGACTTATTATCACCTTTATTCCTAAGGGAGTACTAACAATCAAGGGACTATCTATGGGCACCAATTTAACATCATGCAAAATCATGCTTGCAGAAACAAATGAATGTGTGAAGCTAGAATCAATCAATAAATATACTGCAGAGTTAAATAATTGAGTCATACCCGTGACAACTTTAGGTGCGGCTGTAGCTTCCTCTTTAGTCATAGCAAATACCCTAGCCTGTGCCTGACCCCTTGGCCTTCTTAGAGAAATAGCTTTCCTCGCCGCTATAGAACTACCCACCTTAGTGACTAGCCTAATTCCCACTATTTCAGCCCTCCTCAAGGTTTTCAACTGCAACCCCTCTTGCCTCAGTATTTGGGGACAATCCTTGATCATATGTCCCTTCTCTCCACATCAGAAACATGCTCCAAGTAACTTGAAGCACTCTCCTTTGTGAAGTTTCCCATAATGCTTACATTAGGGTTTGTGTATCTACTCCTCCCCGTCCTTTCAGTGCCTCCAACATTTAAGATTTGCCCTGAAACTGCCTTTGCCTACTTTTTCTTAGCAGGGCCACTACTTCCCACTTCTCTCTGAGTGTGGTAACTCCTTGTACTCCTTTCAGGCGTTGGAGCACTCATTCCCTTCTTGAAAGATTGCTCCCTATTCTTCCGCTTCCTATTCACTTCAGATTTTATATTCTCCAGTTTCTCAGCCTAGAGTGTAGCATATACCAACTGCAGGTAGTCACAGAAGTTGTGGATCAGGACTTTCTCTTTGATCTCCAAATGAAGTCCTCCCTCAAACTTGCGGCACTTATCCTCCTCATTAGCAACAATGTTGGTCGCATATCGTGACTATTGGGTGAACTTCACCTCATATTCACTTACACTCCTATCTTTATGTGTGAGATTTAGGAACTCCCTGGCCTTCTCCTGGATATAGACCATCGATAAGTACTTCTTCTTGAAAGCTTCCAAAAAGTCTTTCCATGTCAGTACCGATGGTATGACCTGACTGTGAGGCACTGACTTCTACCAATGAAGCGCATCCCCATGTAGTAAACTGACTGCATAATCTAACTTCTCCTCATTCTAGCACTTCATCTGAATCAGGACCCTCTCGGTCCTCTTCAACCATGCTTCACCCTTTTCTGGATTTGTAGTCCCATTGAAATTCACAGCCTCATACTTGCGGAGCTTATCATACTGCTCACTCCTCTCCATTGGAGCTTGCACCAGAACTTGTGACCTTTGGCCTATGGCATATGAGAAAGCTTAAACAAAGGCTTGGAAGGACCGTGGACCCAAAGGGTTCACTTGAGGCATAGGAGGAGGAGGTGGTGGCACTTTATGCTGAACACTAGGTGCCTCAGAATCAGGAGAAGAGTGTGTCCCCGTATCTTGAAGGATATAGGATTCATTCGTGCTCCCTTAGCGAGAGCGAGATCGAGTGAAAACCTTTAGTTCATGTTTCATGTAAAACAACTTCAAATCATATAAACAATTTAAATCATATGAAACAATTTCAAATCAAGTGAAACAATACAAAAAAATGCACGTTATTCATTTAAAACAATGCATGTGATTCATTCAAAACAATTTGTGTTCATTTCGTAGTTCAAAGCTACCCATTTCATGCCTAGGATACTTCTAAATCTAGTTGCTCTGATACCATAAGCGTTGGACACCCCACCCTTAGGAAATGCATGCCTGACATCCTAAGTGACATCTGGACCCGCATCCCATAAGGGTGGTGTGCCCCCACCAGTCAGTCACCATGATCAAACTCATTTATGGTATTTTAGAATAGATCTTGGGAAACTTCAAATCGGAATTACAAATTGAATTCTTCTAGAAAAGTGTTCCCTATTATCTTATCTTTCTAATGACATAAAAAACGTTCAATTTGGTTTAGAAATCTGAAAGTTATACCTCAAATATTTTTGGACTGTTATTGTACTAAAATAGTACACTATACTCAAATTCCATACCAAAATTGAAAGTCTTAGAGACTGAATTAAAATTCTATTTCTTATAAAAATTGTAGCTTAATGTATCTAGTTTATTTTTAATCAATAATCAACTCATTCGGAGCTCTAAAGACCAAGCTATCATCAAAGTACCGAAGTATGTTCAGTGTTATATCCAATTCTTACTTTTTAGACCTATTTTGGTACAAAAAGTATAACTTTCACTAGAGATGTTGGATTGTGGTCATTTTAGGGCAGTTTCGAAGAGGACTTTGAGACCTACAACTTTTATAAAGACCTTGAAGAGATATTTTGCCATCTAGAGGGTCAAAATCTTGAATTTTCAAAAGTGTAGATGGATCAGAGGAAGTGATTCAGTCTAGAAGAATAAAATGAAAGGAATCAGCCTAAGCTGAAGTAGACGAAGGGGTTCAGTCTAAGCTGAATCAGATGAAGGGAATTTAGCCTAAGTTGAATCAGACGAAGGGAATTCTATAGGGTCTTCCTCACATCACTAAAAGTTCTAAATCACTAACTGCACTCTCCAAAGCATCTCCAATGGTTCCTACATCCATTCTAACCTCACTTATAATGATCATATCTCTTAACTCAGATGTCTAAAAATTTCATACTTTATATCAATGGAAAGCTAGAAGGATAATCTACAATTTCCAAAAAGACAACTCTGTCCAATTCAACCTAGATTAGTACAATTTTTCTCCTGAATTCAAAACCCAATTTCTACACCTATGAAGTGATTAAAAATGCAATGTAAAGACTTGGAAAGTCATGAGCAAAACACAATCATTTTTCATTAACATCATAAGATGAGAGTTTTACAAAGCTTTAATGGGCATTTCAAGCCATAATACATCATAATCCGAAAACCCAAAATACAAAAGGTACTTGCCCTAACAAGTTTGACATGCAACTAAAGCCTTGTGTTTACAAGATCTAACTTAAAAAACAAAAACATTGCAAAAGTGGAGTGATGTCTCAACTCTTGGTTACTCGATCACTTGCTCATCACCTAAAGATGGGACAGAAAGGGGAGTGAGCTTAAAGCTTGTGGGTAACAGTTTATAATGTAAAAATAAGCAAATCTTTTGAAATGTTCATTTGTCAATATACAGTTCTAATTAAAGTTATAAAACGTGTCGTTCTCAAATTCTTAACCAGAATTCACAAATTACAAATCATGTATGCATCAAAATTGTTGACATATCGTAGGCACATAAGCACATCAGAATGGTTTGGATAGATCCATAAACATGACCAACTACACATTTCCACATAATGGTCCTGTGTAGTCGTAAACTTGATGTACTATTGTAATCCCATATAGTGGTTTTGCGTAGACATAAACATGAGGGAGTCCATAAAGGAGCTCCGTGCCATTGGTAGGTAGATGGGAGAAGCCCTTAACTTGGTCAACGTGCATGTGACATACTTGGATGGACTATACCAAATCCACATAACATGTAATTCATGAATTGAAAACGGTTTGCCCAAAAAGGCAAATTTTGGAAACTTGTTTTTCATGAACATGAGATATTTTGAAACCCATTTTCGAAAACATGATTTCATAAACATGTTATTTCTTTTTAAAACATTTTCAAAGTCTTTTCATAAATCATCCACATAATTCATATATCAAACATATAGCAATTTCTCAATTTATTCAAGAAGCAATAAATGCAACATTTATTATGCAATTTAAATCCTTAACTCCCTTGATTCAAAGAAAACATCAGTGGCTTATTTACTCTAGTATAAACATGTACCCACCTTGAATTTCTTGCTTATGAAATTGGCTTAAGGATGTTTTTCCTCTTGTTCCTCTTGCCTCTCTTGATCCCCTTATTGATTTCCTTCATAAATGACAAAATTTCCATTCAATAGGAATTCAAATTTGAGAACCCTAAGAAAATACATTCACTAAATTGATCTTAGAATATTTAAACACATACATTTCTTAAGCTTCATGAACCCAAAACCCTTCCATAAATCCAAAGGATAAAAAAAATCAAACTTACCTTAAATCTTTACCAATTTATGACATTTTTGGCTCAAATGGAAGCTCTTCTGTTCCTCTACCCTTCTCCCTCCTTGAATAATCTCAAATTCTCTACTGAAAACTAAGAAATGAAGAAACCCTAACTCAACTTCCTTCCTTTCTTACAAAAACCGAAACACTTAACGCTCCTTTCTCATTTTTAGTGTTCTCTTCTTCTTTCTATCTTCAAATCACGTTTTTCCTCCTCTCCAAAGCAAGACAACATTTTTCTCTTCCTATTTTACCCTTAATGAATGGTAAAAGTCCACTTTACCCTTCCTTCATACCTTATGTCTTTTTAAATTTAAGTGAACTACCAAAGATACCCTTTTATGCATTCTTATCACTTTTAATTCAACTAACCCATGAAATAAATTCTACTAACATAGACGTAAAAAAAAATTAACTCCCAAAAATTCACCTATCCAAACCTCATAATTATTTATATCATGTTTAACAAAAAAAACATTCGGGGGCCAACAAAAATGATATACCACAATTGCTTGTAATAGCCTTAGGTACACCAAATCGATTAAAAATATACGTTTTTAGAAACTTCATGACCGTTTTAACATTATCCAACTTAATGGCTTTGGCCTCTACCCATTTTGAAACGTAGTCAATAGGAAACAAAGTACAAACATTACCAAAAGATGAAGGAAAGGGACCTATGAAATTGACCCCAAGACAAATTTCTTATCTTTTGGCATTACTCATATGTCCTGCAAAACAAATATGCATCTTTGTATAATGTGGAACAATAAAATCCAAACTTTAAAACCTTGTGGGTTGTCCTCTTTGGCCCAAAATGACCACCTCCTTCTAAAGAATGACAGAAATTTAGAATATATTTGTGTTATGTATCTGGAACACACATGCAAAAAGTTTGATCAAAATATGATTTTTATAGATAAGGCTCATCCTAGAAATAGTATTTAGTTTCTTTTATTTTATCCCTAAGGGCTCTTATTAAATCATTCAAAAAGACTTGGTATTTAAATAATTGAACATGTTAGCATACTAAGGTAAATCGACTTTAATTAAAAAACAAAGTTGCTCATTTGAAGAGACTACATAAATCATAGGCCAATCTTCTGTAGGTACTATTCCACTAAGATGGTTTGTTACTAAGTTCTCTACACCTTTTTTTAATCTGTAATCTCTAAATTGGATTCTTGTAATATAAACATCCATCATAGTAACCTAGGCTTTGACTCTTTCTTTTTCAAGAGATATTTAAGTGTTGCATGGTTTGAGAAAACAATCACTTTTTTCCCTAACAAATATGAACGAAAAATTTCTAATGCAAAAATAACTACAAATATTTCTTTTTCTATTATAGTCTAATTACACTGAGTAGGGTACAATGGTTTGGATGCATAATATATGACATATGGCTCTTTATTTTTTTCTTTGACTAGTACTGCTCCAATTGCTTTGTCACTCACATCACACATTATTTCAAATTGTAATCTCCAATCAGGGGGTGAATGATAAGAGTAATAGTCTATCTTTCTTTAAGTTCATCAACAACCTTTTCACAAGCATCATTAAAAACAAAAGAGGATTCTTTAGCTAATAATTCACATAAAGGAGGTAATTTTTGAAATTATTTTGATGAAGCGTTGATAAAAACTAGCATGTCCTAAAAATGATCTAATTTCCCTAACACAAGTAGGATATGGTAGAGCACTTGCGATTTCTATCTTTGATTTGTCGACTTCTAAACCTTTTGAACTTATCACGTGCCCTAAAACTACACCTTGTTCTATCATGAAGTGACTTTTTTATAATTCAAAACAAGGTTAATGTTAATACATCTTTGTAAAACAAGAGAAAGATTATGGAGACATAAGTCAAACGAATCACCAGACACAGTAAAGTCATCCATAAAAACTTCCATCTTATACTCAAGGAAATTAAAAAAATGCTGATCATGCATCTTTAAAAGGTTCATGGGCATTGCAAAGTCTAAATGACATTCTTTTAAATGCAAATGTACCAAAAAGGCATGTAAACTTGGTTTTATCTAAATCTTGATGACTTATAACAACCTATGTTACCCTGAATACCCATCTAAGAACCAAAAGTAGGATTGTCCTGCAAGCTTTTCTAATAATTGGTCAATGAAAGGTAAAACACAATGATCTTTCCTAGTTGTTTAGTTAAGCTTTCAATAATCGATACATTTTCTCCACCCGTTAGACACCCTAGTAAGAATAAGTTCACCTTTATTATTTTCTACTATAGTCATACCTATTTTCTTGGGTACTATATGTATAAGACTGATCCATTTAAAGTTAGAAATATGGTATATGATGCCTATATCTAACCACTTTAGTATTTCCTTCTTTACTACTTCCATCATTGAAGGGTTCAACCTACGTTCGGCTTCTCTGATGG
This sequence comes from Erythroxylum pedicellare, assembly GCA_027563575.1. Lineage (NCBI taxonomy): Eukaryota > Viridiplantae > Streptophyta > Magnoliopsida > Malpighiales > Erythroxylaceae > Erythroxylum > Erythroxylum pedicellare. The sequence continues at coordinate 28,182,889 of JAOQMP010000209.1, read as the reverse complement.
TTTAGTGTTTTCTTCTAGAAGGATCCTATATATACACAAAGTTGGGTTGATTCCTTTTATATTAACTATGGTCCAGCCTATGGCCTCTTTATAGTCTTTAAGTACTTGTAAGAATCTCTATTCTTGTGGTGGGGTTAAAGCACCTGAAATAATAACAAGCAAAGTGTTATCATTACCTAGAAAAACGTACTTAGAGGGAAGGGGTTTAAATTCTAATTAAGGCATTTGCATAATAACTAGGACAAACTTAAAAGTAGTAAAAAAGAATGGAGTAGAAAATACAGATTGATCCTTTAGCAAGGAGCCATACGCTCATTTGGCTTTTTTTAATACCATTCATTCCTTTTAAATGGTCTATATAGTCAATTGCAATCGCGTTAGACTAAAAGAATATTTATACAATCTCATCAATAATATATACAATGTCAACAAAGCATAATTAATTGATATAACTTTGGTATCACATAGCATCAAAAATATTAAACCTAATAAACTCTCTAGCAAATTCCATAGTTAAGCCACCTTTGTGAAAATCTATCTTCGTTCTTGTTGTTTTAAGAAAGGGTCTTCCTAATAGCAAAAGGCACCTCTTTGGATGAATTAAAGGTTTCTTCCATATCCAGAAGCATAAAAATCAACTAGGAAAACTAGTTTGTTATCCTACACCAACACATCTTTAAGTATACCATTAGGATACACATTTGACCTATTAATAAGTAGAATTACTAACCTGGTCTTTTCCAAAGGTCTTAGATTAAGAGTATCATAAATGTACCTAGGCATAACATTTATAGAAGCTTCTAAATCTAGCATACATCTTTCAAAATGAACATTTCCTATTTTACAAGGCATGATGAACATCTAGAGTCCTTATACTTTAGGGGAATCTTCTTTTGAATCACAACTGACACATTCTTAACCATATTTACCTTTTAATTTTCCTTGAAGCACCTCTTGTGGTGTAAACTTCCTTTAAGAACTTCGATTATGTTGGACTCGTTTTATGGCATCTAAGAGAGGAAAATTAACCTCAACCTTCCTGAAAGTTTCAAGAATCTCTTGATTTGCTACTTCATTTTTTGATTTTGCTAACTTGGTAGGAAAGGGAGGAACATTTTTAAAATTATTAGTTAATGAATCATTAGTAACATCAACTTTTGGTGCCTCTTTATTTTTTTCTTTCTCACTCTCTTTTTCAATCGTAGTAATCATTTATGACTCTTCCTCTATCTCACGACTTTTTCTTTTGCTTTCTTTAGGTTCTCTTAGCTCCTTCCCACTCCTAAGCAATATTTTATTGGAATTTTCTTTAGAGCTTAGGATGGGTTGGGCTAGAAGTTTCCTAGATAGCTGGGTTTCCACATTACTTAAACTAGTGCAAATCTATCCTATTTAGATTTTGATGTGTTACAAGTATGCATATATTTTCTTTTGATATTCTACACCCAAGGTATGAACCTATCCAATTTGATTAGCTAGTTGTTTGACTATGTCTTCTAGTGAAGGGCTAGAGGGTTGATTTTAAGGTGGGTCAGGTACAAAATAAGGTCTCAGGTTATTTTGATTAGTAGCAAAGGTAGGTGGATTTTCCTTTGTCCATATCTAAGGTTCAGATGGTCCTTCTAACCCTCGTTGTATGTATTTGAGAAAGATTGTATTTGCTTTATAATTTTCCAAAATAATAACTAATTACATTCACATTTTGAACTTGCAAAGAAGGACATGCATCAGTAGTATGAGCAAAATCACTGCAAATTCCACAAACACGAACTTAAGAAATACCACTTGTAACAACTTTAGAAATAAAAGTAGTTAAATAAGCAACTTGTTGAGATTTTTTCCTTAAGTTAATCCTGAATAGCATGCACATCAATTTCCCTAACTCTTATACATTGGATAACATCATTTTTAGTTCCAAATTGTTGTAAGTTTTTAGCCATATTAGAAATTAATTGTCTAGCTTGTTTAGGAATCTATCTACTAATGCCCACCGTTGGCTGCATCTATCATGTTCCTATCATATGGTAAAAGACCTTTATAAAAGTATTGTGTCAATAATTAGTAACTAATATGATGACTAGAGCAACTAGCACATAGTCTTTTAAATCTTTCCCAATATTCCTATAATAGCTCATTCTTATTTTGTCTAATTCCACATATTTCGTTCCTAATAGATCCTTTCTTAAGAGCAGGGAAATACTTTTCAAGAAAAGATTTATGCAATTTAGTCCATTTAGTAATAGATCCAGTTGGTAAATAATATAACCAGTCTTTAGCAAAATCATGTAATGAAAATAAAAAAGCACGTAATTTTACTTATTCTTCCGTAATTCCCTCAGGCTTTATAGTAGAACATATAGCTAGAAATTCTTTTAAATGCTTATGAGGGTCTTCACTAGCACGACCAAAAAATTTATGTCATAAATTTGAGAAATCTGAAAGCTTTAGAGGTCATTCCAAAGCTGGAAGATAATACACAAAAGTTAGTCTTCTAGGTGCAGTTTAGAAACCTACTTCAAAGTAGCTATAACCATCTCCATCTTTTTGTCTAAATATGATTGAAAGAATGAAACTAAGATCCTTCAAATTCAATAAGTTGAGGGTGTTCTTTATCTGCATTTTTTTTATCCTGATTGTTTCACTCTAGCAACTTTTCCGTCTCGTAAATTCATACAATTTACCTATCATTAGTCAAACTTCTTCTTTCTTATTCTAAACTTGTTTTAAATAAAAAAGAATGAAAATTATTATTCAAAAATAAAATATTGACTTGGCTTAGTTAGTCAATATTAAATTAATCGTAAGTATACAGCATAGCTGAAGCTAGTATAGGCAAGTGCAAGTCAAATCCCACGAACACAATAAATACTAGTAATTACCATTATCCTATTATCTAGTCTACAAATTAAGTGTTGGTTTTTAATTAAAAATAATACTTAAGAAGATAAAATAAAGTAGAAAATAGTAATGAGCAGAGAACAAAAAAATCGCTTAGAAAATAATCAATATTAAGAATTAGTGCCTAAGTAATGAATCCCCCTAAAACCATGAAATGATTGACCTTTTATTACACAATTGTTTTATTGACTATTAGACCGTGGACATTCCTATCGTTCGCTAATAATTCATGTGAGACTACTAACAACTAATGTTAGGTTTATTAACCAAAATTATTCAAGATAAATCTTTTAAGATTGTTTTACCGATTTGTAAATTCTGCTATTAGGTTTGACTATAATCTACAATTTATGTTGACCTATATCTAGGTTTCAATCAAGTCCTTTCAATTATGGTAAACCTATTCATAAATAGGATTTCTCAATGTCTATATTATGTAGTAATATTCCAAATCTATTAGAACATACATTAAACACATAATTGAACTATAATAGATCAATCAAAATAATTGCATTAAATAAAAGAATCAAAACATATTGTACACTAACTAGGGTTCACCACACCTAGATACTAAAGATGTTTATTTAAACATAATAGAAAATAAAATCAAACATAAACAAAAAGAAAAACAAATAGAAAATAAAGGATTCATAATTTTAAATGTCCCTTTTTCTTCTATTGAATGTTTTTGCAAGTTTGAAGTTTGATGTTGTAATCTATTGAATCATTTGATGATTTCTTCGTGTTCTCCATATATTTGGATCAATATCGTCCCTTCTGAAGGTTCTCCATATTTGGAATTACCTTTGAATGTCTACTCTTCCTATTTGCCTCCATTCATGTCTTTTTTATAGTAATTTTTAAGATTTATGGGAGATACACGGGTATATACTGGACCGTGTATATCCCAAAGTCTTTAGAACACGTTATTCTACATGGGCAACGAGAATTACACCATCATAGACATGACCATGTATCCCTTATTTGCTTCAAATCTTTGTTTTACGCCACGTTTTCATTTGAATTCTTTTCCTTTTAGTCCATAAAGGCAATTACAACCTAAAATGCACATATAGAGAATTAAGTACAAAATATACAATGAAAGTCTAATATCAAACAAAATACATCAAATATAAGTATATAAATACGGTTAAATATGCATATGTCAAATATCCCCACACTTAAGCTTTTGCTTGTCCTCAAGCAAACCATGATCAAAATTATAAATCATACAACATCCATCCTTCATTAATCTTGATATGTCCATTCATAGTATAAATCATCATGTCATATTGAATCAAATTAACATAAAATTAGAAACAAGTTATTCTTAAATTACCTTCCTAAGTAAATATTCATAGTATTCATATCGATAATCATATTGAAATATAGAGAAACAATAGTAAAATAAACATGGATGTCTTTAAGATGAGTAGAGGGTTGACTTACTCTAGAGGATCGACGGAGGGGTTGTGGAGGCTCAATAGATTTTGGTTAAGGGTTATTTGGTGATAAAGGATCCACAGCCGGAGAAGATACAATAGGATCAGTCGTCGGTTAGGTTGAGTTGTGAAAGCTGTAAGATGGACCTACAGAAGAAATATCAGAAAAACAAAGATATGGTAGGGTCAGAGAAAAATTTATGTGTGTCACTAACTTGAAATTTTGATATTGTGGAGAATATTTTATGTTCCCAAAAGGTGACATGTTGAGAGATTCAAAGTCTTTGAGATAGTAGATCCTACACCTATATCCTTTATGTTCTATCCCATACCCTAGAAAACGACATAGACATGCTTCAAGGTTCAAGTTTGGTGTGTTCATGAGGTTGTAATAGAACAAAGCATGCACAGCCAAAAGCTTTAAGAGATTGATAATCAGAGGCATGATTGAATAAGTACTCATAAAGAGAGATATTACCTATGTTAGGAGAGGGAATACGATTGATAGTATATATAGCAGTAAACGTTGCTTCTCCCTAAAGGTTTTCAGGACAGGAAGATGATAAAAGAAGGGCTCGATTAATGTCAAGATTATGTTTATATTTGCGTTCGGCCTGACCATTTTGTTGAAATGTGTTTAGACAAGATCTTTGAATAATGGTTCCTTGTTGATTAAGAAAGTTGAGAAAGTTTGTATCTTTGTATTCCATTGCGTTATCAATCCGAAAAACTTTAATCTTGTGAGAAAACTGAGTGTTAATCATATTAACAAAGCGAAAATAAATGGAGAATAGTTCAGATCTATGGCACATCAGATAAATCCATGTATAGCAGGAAAATTCATCAATAAAGATCACATAATATTTCATGTCATCTATAGTTTCATGAGGTGTGGGGCCCCAAATATCATAATGAATTAGATCAAAAGGTGCTAAAGAGGTAAAATCATTGTTAGAAAATGGTAAAGCATGATGTTTAGAAAGTTGACAAGGAACACAATCAAATTGTTCAGTCTTAATATGAACTAGAGTACCACTAGAGATTAAAGACCCTAATCTAGAGGAAGATGATGACCCAATTGAGAGTGCCAGATATAAGAAGTGATAGTAACGACTATATGCTTTGAAGGAAGATTTAGTGAAGTAAGCGCAAACAACCATCCAACCTTACACCCTTTCCCAAGGATCCAGCCCGTCTGTGGATCCTACACAATACAACTATGACTTGAAAAAGATAAGTTAGCGCTAAGTTCACATAATTGACCAATAAAAATAAGGTTTAATAAGAGTTTGGGAACAAGAAAGGTTTTAGGTAAATGTAATGTAGATGTAAGAATAGTACCTATATGTTGTACATGAATAGTAGAATTATCATCAATGTGAAAAATGTGTGGAATAGATGATGTTGTTAAAGATTCAAGGATAGACAAATTAGATTTCATATGATTACAACAGGCAGAATCAAGATACCAAGATTTTGAAGTACATGATGTAATAGATAGGGAAGAGGATGAGACTGTACCAGAATCTGGTTGAAGTTGTATAAGAAGGGCATGGAGGTCTTTCAAGGAGAATTTAGGAGAAGTGCCTTCCATGGCCCCCTTAGTGGTAACAACAATAGTGGAAGCAGGCTGGAGAGATTTAGAAGAATTACCTTATCTAGAGTTCTGTTTGATTCGTTTTATACATTCAGAGATATGATGTCATGGCTTTTTACAGTAGTTGTAAGATTCTTTATAATATTTCTTACCTGAATTTTGAGAGGTCTGAGATGGGGTATGAGTTGCAAGGACAACATTAGTAGATGAGATAGATTTTTCAAGGCGGAGTATACTGAGACGACTTTCCTCTAAGATGAGCTCCTTAATGACAATGTCAAGATTTGGTAGAGTTCCTCTATGAAGAAGAGAGTTGCAAATGGGTTCAAATCCATTCTTGAGAGTCATAAGCAAGTGTCTATATGTTGACAATCTCGAAGATTTGCATAGAGCGCAGCAGCATCAGGACTAGGCCAGATAGGATCCCCAAGTGCTAGTTGATCCCAAAGTTCTTGTAATTTGAACATATAACTATGTATTGTTTGTCTATGTTGCTGTTGTGTTCAACAGAGTTTCCTGTAAAGCTAAAATTGATGGACATCATATGATATAGAGTAACAATACCTCTTGAGCTGCGTTAAACCGTCAAAAGTCAAGTTTGATGGTTTTGGCACATGTATTTCGAAACCATGTTAAGATTGGATGGTTCATGCCATCCCATGCCACTAACCGTTTGGTGAATACGTTAATGTCTTCATCTTTCTTTTGGGTGGGTTTAGGTATTTCTCTGGTAACAATACGCCAAAAAAGCCTTCCCTTAAGAAAACTACACATTTCCTCAGCTTAAAGATCATAGTTGGAGCCATCAAAGATGATATTCATAGGGTTAGGAATGTACTGAAGAAGTTTATAGGCATCCATAGTAAAAGAAGGCAATAAGATAGGAGGAAACTTATTTATAGAGATTGAATTTGCTTATTTTGACCTCAAAATTGGATTCAGGGCATCAAGAAACCTTAAGAACCGGTCTGGTTTGTGGAGAACCCAAATTAAAAGGTATTAAACTGGACGGTCAAAGTGTCAGTCAACCCCTAAACCGAATCGATGGGTCTAACCTGAACAAAAGAGGACAAGTGGACGACTCAGAGGACAACACGTGTGCCAATGCATTAGGACACGTGTCAACACGACACTAACACCAGATGATGTGACAATGACATGGCGCTAACCCGAGGATGACATGACGATGACATATTCTCTAAACGACGTCATTTTACTTTGAAGTGAAATGGTGTCGTTTAGATCGTCGTCTACCTCCAATGATTCTGCAACTAGGTTTTCGAAGATCAGTGGCTTCTGACGACGCATATGGGCTCATGGGAGGCAATCTGACCATAAATTTATACCGATGTGATATGCAAATGATGAGGAACAATTTGGTGTATAGAAAATTATTTTTGGAGCAGATTTTTGAACATGGAATGTAAGAGCAAAATACTTGAGAGTAAGAATGGAAAATCTCTAGATTTTTGACTCTTTTTTTTTTACAAAGGAGACTCTGATACTATGTAGAAATAAAGAACGACAGAAGGAATTGAAGATGAAGTTTGTATTTTTGTGTGTGTCAAAAGAGACATATATACTCCTCTTTATACATTATAAATATCTTTAAGTAAAGCAACAAATCAAGGTAAAATACATCATTAATGTACATGATCTTAGTCATAAATAAAGGCTAATAGTAGGGATTTGGTTGACTAAAAGAGATTGTGTGATAATATACGTTAATACTAGCAATTAGTATTCAAATACTGAAATTTTATTGATTTCAACATATAAGTCATAATGATCTAAACTACATGGCCTACTGGAATTTTAATTATGCACTCAGATTAAGCAAATTTGAATTTTCAACTTAGAGAACTTTTTGTACCTTATCAATGACCCACTTTCCTTCTAAATAAAGTGATTTGTAATTTTAAACGATTCAATAAAAGTAAAATAAATTACTTTCACAAATCTAAATTTTTTGAAAAAAAGTGGTTTTACAGTTATTGTCATTCATCCTTTAAAATGCATTTCTAGCTTTTATTACCTACCAATCTTAAATTTACATTGTCACTTAGATGCATGCAAGAAACGGAAGCACGAAGATTAACTTACAAAAATAACTACTATACACAATTCAGCTCACTTGTGTAACTAACTACTTTTAGCGTGTATTTGAGCATGAAACCTTCATCTAATTTACCCAAACAAATAACTTATCATTTCATCAGTTAAATACTAGCAAGTTAAGTTATAGTTTAAGTATAAAGCTAAAAATTGTGGATTTTAGATTGAACAGTCAAATTAAGGAGGAATTACAACTTTTAAATATCTTCTTAAACTCAATCTAATATAATTAGATAGTTCACAAGATAAGCAATTTTGAGAACAAATCAAATCATAGACAAAGTCAGAGGTAATCTTATACTAATTTAAAATTGGACAGATTTGAGTTTTAGCTTATAAAACTAACTTAGAGCCTTTTTAAATTGAAACTTTGATAGCTAATTGACCAAACATTATCCATTTAATAGAATATTATTTTCATGAATTAATATCCTTTTTATCATAAGAGAAATTTTTAATTCAACCAATTTTCAATCTTCATTCTTTGATGTAAAATTCAATGCATGCGTTGTCTTCCCTAGAGAATTATCAATCTATATTGTTAGACAAAGATCAACCTAACAAATGCAACATATTTACTGGAGATACTAAGCTGAACAAAAAAGATAAAAGTTTTCTATCAGTGCAAGAAATCAAATTTCAACTTGGTTCTACGTACCTTACCTTTATTTACTTTTTTAAGTTCAACTATCTATGATTATCTTTCTTAATACTAACAACATTTAGTCCGCGTTTTTACGCAAGCAAAGAAAGAACTAATTAACTAATTGTTCAAACTCAACTCAAAATTGGAAGTTAATAATCAATTATCATCAATATGATACCTATAGTTCAGCCCCTTAATTACAACAGAAAATAGTTACTCCAATTTAATAAGGAGCAGTGTAAATATGATTTTTGAACCGAACCGAACCAAATTAAGATAGATATTAAATAAATAGCACCTGAGTCGAGTATAATCTAATATATACAATGTGTTGATTTTGGTTTAATCAAACAAATTTAGATATATATTAACAATCTACGTTAATTAGAAGGTTAATTGTAGAAAACTCACCAGCTAGCTTCTTCCTATCTCCCTTTATTCTTTAGAACCAATCCAACTCAATCCTAAACTTACAAATATGTTATTCACCAAAAGATATCATTAACCACTAAAAATTCATTCAAAGAACGAATAAATTCCATATCATGCAATTCTTAATGGACTAATGATTCAACGATCAAATTCATATATGCAAGAATGTCTCCAATCATGTGAAGAATATAAATAAAAAATCAAAGAATTCATACATTGCACAATGCTAAACTCACTCGATAATGAAAGATTGAATTTAAATAATTGTCTCAAATAATCAAACCTGCAATGCTAGACTGAAACTAAACATTTTAAAGTAATTTTTTTGAAAAAATTGAATGTATTAAACCTTAAAGGTAGTTTAAATTATTTCCAAACTGTACAAATTGAGATGCTCCATGCTAGTGACTACTGAGACATACAAAAGTGCAAATGCAGACTTTTAATTAGGTATTAAACATCTACACATTCCAATAAGTGAGGAGGTATTGTTGATGCTAAAGTTTCTGCTAGTGTAGGGTGATCTGCAACC
>JAOQMP010000209.1:28151306-28163354 GCA_027563575.1 Erythroxylum pedicellare | reverse complement strand
GTGAATATTATGCTATGTGTGATGATGTGATGCATGAATTGAGCGAACCATCGATGATGGTTATCTCATTGAGTTCGCAAAACTCACCAAAATTGCAACATTGTCTTTTTAGGACTGAGAGATGACTTTAGCTACTGAGGGGCTCTACTGCTGTGTAGATTGTGAGTTGGCAAGAGAAGTCATGGCTCAAAGGTCGGTCAGTTGGGATTTTTGAATGGCTTAGATAGATTTGTTATATTTTCCTCTTTCATGTAGTACTTTGGTACTAGGTTTGTTCATGTACAGGTAGTAAAGGTTGAAAGACTCAATGTAGACTTTCGCTTTAGAGAAATGAAATGAGGAATAATTGGTCAAAAAAAAAGAATCGTGATTTCTTATGATGCTTCTTAAGTGAATATTGATATGATGCCTTACGAAGTGAATGCAGTGATCGAAAGTAGCTCACCCTTATCATAGGATATGTACCGGAATGACCTTCGGGCATCCCGGTGTGTACCCTACGGTAAGAGGGTGCTACACCTTGAATCCTTGAAGCATCTCAAAGGACGAGGAAAGTTAAATAGGAGGCATGCAAGATAGGTTGAGTTTATTAAGAAATTTCCATATGTCGTTCAATATAAGTCAGGTAACAAAAATGCGGTAGCTTATGCACTATCTCGTAGGTATGCTTAATCTTGACTCTGAGTTGTAAGTTGTTAAGATTTGAGTATGTCAAGGATTTGTATGTTACCAATACTGATTTGGAAATGTGTATGATGCTTGTGAAACTGCGACATTCAATAAGTTTTATTATCATAATGGGTTTTTGTTTAAGGAAAATAGACTCTGTGTGCCAAATTGTTCTTTGCATTAATTATTCATTAGAGTCTTATGGCAGAGGTTTAATCGACCATTTTAGTGTATAGAAAAAATTGGACATTTTACATGAACATTTCTTTTGACCATTGATGCATAGGGACGCAGAATGTGTTTATGCAAATTGTGTTCAGTTTAAATAAGCTAAATCTAAAGTTATGCCTTATAAATTACACACATTATTGCCTATACCTAGTGTACCTTGGGAACATATTTCTATGGACTTCATTTTAGGTTTGCCTAAGTCTACACATAGTAAAGATTTAATTTTTGTGGCTATTGACAGGTTTTCTAAGATGTGTCATTTCATTGCTTGCCATAAAACAAATGATGCATCTGATTGAACCCAAGTTTCTTATATAAATTAGTGACATTTTTATGGTTTTTATTACACTTCTTGTCTCTTATTTTCAGATTTTGTGCTTAATTTGATTCTTGAGTGCTTTTCCTTACTTTATGTAGTTTGAGAGTAAAATTGTCACAAATAATTAGTAATTGCACTAAATTAATTTTCTAGAACAATTGATGCTAGAAACTACCATTTATTTATTGTAAGAGACTTAAGAAGTAGAGCTAAGTAGTGAAGGCTAAAGATGATAAGTCAACAAGTCAACAGTTCAACAGGAGAGTTTACAGCGATGATGTTGATGTTTCGCTGCGGTGAAATATGAAGAATTCACGCAAAGAAAAGCTCGCCACAGCAAAGGGATGTGTTTACGCCGCGGTGAAAATTGAAGATGAAGTTAATAAACCTTTTTAGAAAATTTTGCCGCAGTGAAACCTTCGAACTGGGGTGACCCGGACCATTTTTGGCAAAATAACCCATTGTACAACCCTATCCAATAACCTGATTCATGAAACTTACCTACTTTAGGTTAATGGAAAGCGGTAGAAATAGAGCCGACACACATACTCCTACACTCTCATCATCTTCCTCTCATCTGCACACCATCGTCTTCTCTCCATACCAGTTTCTCCACTTTCCACTGTCGATTACTATCATGGGATCTTCAAGTTGCTTCTTGGTTGTCAATTTGCTTGAAGCTATGAGTGGCTAGGCATCTCTTTCCCTGTTGAAGATGTAGCAATGGCTTGAGTTCATTGGGCTTAAAAGGGGAGTAGTTTAATCTATATTTAAGTATGAACTCCTAGGTTTAGGATTTGTGATTTGTAGTTGAACATTCTTGATTAGAGTTTAATTAAGTGTTGGATATTTAATGTGTGGTTATGAATTGTTAATGTAAAACTTGGAGATTTAATATATGAAGTCTCATATATGTCAATTTGTGATCTTGTCGAATCTCTTTTATCTTGCATAGTTGTGTTTGATAATGAGTTAATTTGAGATCCCAAAATGACTTGTTGTATTGACTTATGCACCACACACACTAAGGGCATTTAACAAGTTCTTAAGAAATGAAGTTCATTGATTAAGACCTTGGACTTAAAGAGTTTTTTAAGGTTTACCATTTGAAACTTAGTGATTTTCACTCCCATCAAAAATTGATTTCAAACTATGATAGCCAATCTCATTTTCAAGAGGATACTATCACCATTTGATCATTGTTTTTATCTTCCAGTTTTTTTATTCCAAAAAAATCCAAAAAAAACTTTTGACACATTTTCCTTATAGTTCCTTTTTAATTTAGTAAAGATTTCCAAAGGCAAACCCCCCCCTCCTTTTTCTTACTAATTTAGTTTGCGCTTTATGATATATAATCTAGCTTAGGTCCATTCCATTAGGTTCCGATTAAGTGAAATGACTAAAGGTTGCAACCTATATTGCAATCCTTGGAATATATTTTTGATTTGACCTCTAAGGGTAAGTACTAAGGCTCGGATCTAAATGGCATCGTTGCCAGGGAACCAAGCGATTGGTTCTCTAGGTTAGCTTTTGTCATTTTTACTGCTAAGTGAGGCGAGGAACCTTGGTTTAGATTGCAATTTAGATATTTTTGTTTCACACTTGTCAATAATATATGAATTCATTTTCTTTACTTAGCATTAAAAAATTTTAAAAACTCAAACAAATAGAATACTGAACTTTTTGCACTTTCTTTACTTAGCATTTTTGCACCCATGTAGTTTTGCACATTTCTATTAGTGCTCTTTTTAATACACACATTTTACTTGCATACTTTACTCTCACACATACTTTCATACACCTACACGCTTACATCCATCACATCTCGCCTTTTTATTTGACTTTGTGTGCTTACAAGTAATTTTTGTTACTTTTATTTTCATTTAAATTGTTCATGTGGATGCCCCGGAGAGCTAAGCTTTTACCTTTCTATCCTAAAATTGAGAGACATTTGAGAAGGATTAGAAAGGAGAGGAAACAAAAAGAGAGAAGTAAGGTAGTTGTTTAAGGAAAGTCTAGTGAGCCAAGTAGTGAGAGCAATTCATTAAAAAGAGTGATAATGGCTGAAAACCCAGCTTTCTTGCAAAACCCTAACTTTAATGCCAACCAACCTAGGAATAGTGATAATGGAGGTAATGGGGAGCATAAGCGAGTTGGTAAGAATAACGGGAATCAAAAAAGGAGAACCATTAGGGAAGCGACCACTTCTGACTTGAATTATGATCCATTTACTGTCGCTTGTCCTAATTTTGACGTGAATTTTGAAGTTAAAGGATTGCTCATTAACTCTCTTCCTAAATTTCATGGCTTGATAGGGGAAGATCCCTATATGCATTTGCAATCTTTTTCCATGATCTGTCAGAGTATGAAGCCAGTGGAAGCTTCACTTGATCAAATACTATGGAAGGTTTTTCACCTATCATTGGAGGGAAAAGTAAGGGAGTGGTATATGAGCCTCCTAGGGCATGTGGCTAATGCCTACCATAGTTGGGACAATTTGAGGAAGGCATTCTTGGAGAAATATTTTTCGGCCTCCAGAACTTCATCAATGAGGAAGGAGATATAGTCGGCACGTCAGGATTATGATGAGTCACTCTATGACTATTGGAACCGCTTCCAAGACCTATTATCCAGATGCCCCCATCACCAGATACCTGATGAGCGGTTAGTACAATATTTTTATGATGGGCTAAAAAGTCAAGATAAAGGAATGCTGGATGCGGCATCGGGAGGTTTTTTGAGTGACCTTATAGCTATGGAGGCATGGGATCTGATCAAGAAGATGGCTTTGAATCATCAATAGTACAGTATGAGAGATATCAGAGGTGTCCATAAGTTGGGAGCTTTAAAAGCACAATTTAAAAGAATGGAGAATTTGGATTCTAAAGTTGACTCTTTGGAGAGCAGTGTAACTTCATAGTTGTCCTTCCTCACTGTAGAACTGAAAAACATGAGTGTGCATCGCCCAACATCTTCTATGGATCTTACTGCGCCTAGTTATGATACTTGTGGGTTAGTAATGCACATATCTAATGTTTGCCTCGGTCGGTATGGAAAGGTGTTTATAGTATATCAAGGTCGGACTAGTCAGAGATGGGACCCCTATTCAAACACTTATAATGGGGGATGGAAAGTAAATCCCAAGCTTGGTTGGAGGAACACGGAAGGAAGAGGCTCGAATAGATTTCAACAAGGAGGAGTAGCTGATACTTCCACTAACCAGTTCCCCAACCAACAATAAGCCCTAACTGTCCTACCAAAGAAGGACACCAACCAACTTCTGCACAATATGATGGCTCTGATTAAAGAGGAAAGGGCTTCAAACAACAATCAATTCAATGCAATAGCCTCTCTCATTCAATAGGATTCCTCTAAAATTGTTGCTCGGTTTAATGCTCTAGAAAAGAGAATGGAACAATGGGAGACAAAAGTCGAGAACATCAATTCCTACGTTACCCAGTTATCTAACAATATAAGTGAGAATCAAGCAAGAAGTAGTGGGGCTATCCCCTCCAATACCATTATGAATCCCAAAAGTTTGAATGCCATAGCTTTCCACAGTGGGAAATAAGTGAGGTTCAGGAATCAAGATGAGGGAGAAGGTGAAGAGGAGGATGAGGGCAAAGAATTGTCTTCGTCAACTGAGAAAGTTAAGAAGTTTGAAAGTTTAAAGGAAAGAGCACTCTTGACTAAAAAGGAGTTAAGACAATCCAAGAGCAAGGAAGCAATTCAAAGAATACCTAGGAATAAATCAAGAAAGGAACCTAGGAAGCAAGTAACAAGGAGGTAAGTATAAAAGACCTTCCTTTTCCGAATTCATATTTGCTTACCAAAAGGATGACTGACTGTAAACATGAAAAAGATGCCATTAACCTATTTGGGAAAGTAGAAGTCAACATCCCTTTGCTTGACCTAGTGAAAAGGGTTCCTGCTTACGTGAAATACCTTAAGGACTTGTGCACTAATAAAAGAAAGTTTAGGCCTAATGAGAGAGTACAAGTTAACTCAAACGTGCCCGCACTTTTCAAACCCCAAATACCTATTAAGTGCCAAGATCCTCAATCTTTCACCATTCTGTGCATAATAGGAAAAGTTACCATAGGAGGAGCCTTGTTAGATCTAGGGCAGAAATCAATGTGATACCTAAGTTGGTCTACACATCACTAGGAGTTAAGAGTCTAAAGCCTACATCTGTAGTGTTGCAATTGGCTGATAGGTCTTTTAGGCATCCGGTGGGGATCATAGAAGACATTTTGGTCCAAGTAAAGGGTTTGAGTTTTCCAGTTGATTTCTATATACTTAACATGTCTTCTAAAGTTGTGCAGGACATTACCTTGATTCTCAATAGACCCTTCTTAAGGACTACTAGCACTATGATTAGCATGAAAGAAAATACAATGACCATGGAGGTAGTAGATCAACAAGTGAGTTTTAACATGTATGAAACTATGAAACGCCCCCATGAGGATTATTCATTCTTAGGAGTTAACATGCTTGACACTGTTATTGATGATGCATGCTCCAAGTTTGAACTACAATATTTTTGCTCTAACTCCATAATGAGCCCATTGAATGATTTGATTGTCACTGATGGCTATGTGGAAAAAAAGGTTTTCTGTTGATTTTTCAGGTGATCTCAGAATCACAAAAACCGACTTCGATGAGGGCACAGCTGCTAGTATTATACCTCAACCAAAGTGTCTAATTGATAGGAGGCAGAAGGAGTTGGCCCAGGCAGCCACCACATTAGATCAACATGAGGTAGGTTCAAGATCCGAAGGAAAGGGAGATTGTAGAACCACCCATGTGCAGCTTGAGCTATCATTGGTTGAAGGAAAGGGGAGTAATCTTTTCTCTTTTGAACTACATAAATTGATTCCTTCTATTCTGCAACCTCTTATGATTGAGTTGAAACCCCTACCTCTTAATTTAAAGTACGCCTTTCTTAAGTTTAAAGAGCGATTACCTGTTATAATTGCCAATACCTTGTCTCACAATGAGGAAAAGAGACTCCTAGCTGTTTTGAAGGAACATAAGAGGGTTATAGGGTGGACTTTAGCTGATATACCTGGAATTTGCCCAGCTATTTGCACACATAAGATATTATTGAGTGAGGGTTCAAAGCCTGTGAGGCAGCCCCAAAGGAGACTGAATCCACTTATCTCAAACGTGGTGAAGAAAGAAATCACAAAATTGTTGGGTGTTGGGATCATATATCCCATTTCTGATAGTGAATGGGTCAGTCCAATACATGTAGTGTTAAAAAAGAGTGGGATAATTGTGGTAAAAAATGATAGAGATGAGCTTATTCCCACTAGGGTACAAAATTTTTGGCGCGTGTGCATAGATTATAGAAGATTAAATGACAACACACAGAAACATCATTTCCCTCTACCTTTCATTGACCAAATGCTTGAAAGAGTTGCAGGCAAATCACATTATTGTTTTTTAAATGGTCTCTATGGGAATTTTTAAGTCCCCATTGCAGTAGAGGACCAAGATAAAACCACCTTTACATGCCCATTTAGTACCTTTGCTTATCGAAGGATGCCTTTTGGTTTATGTAATTCCCTAGGAACTTTCCAGTGTTATGTGATGGCTATTTTCTGTGAATTTTTAGAAGAACGCATGGAAGTTTTTATGGACGATTTCACAGTTTATGGTGATTCTTTTGATGCTTGTCTAATTAGTCTTGCAAAAGTTTTAAAGAGGTGCATTGAAAAGAATTTGATTTTGAATTTTAAAAAATGTCATTTTATGGTTAATGAGGGTGTAGTGCTAGGTCATCTGATTTCTAGCAAAGGGGTTGAAGTCGATAAAGCTAAGATTGAGATTATATCTTCCTTACCTTACCTTACTTGTTTAGGGATATCAGATCATATTTAGGTCATATAGGATTTTATTGAAGGTTCATCAAGGATTTCAACAGAATTGCATTACCTCTTTCCAAGCTTTTGCAAAAGGATGAAAAATTTGAGTTCAATGATTCTTGTAGAAATGCCTTTGATAAATTGAAATCAAAACTCATTTCTCATCCCATTTTAGTTCCTCCTTATTGGAATCTGCCTTTTGAGCTTTTGTGTGATGCCTTCAATTTTACTGTAGGAGCTATGTTGGGTCAATGGGAGGACAAGCTAGCAAAAGTAATCGCCTATGCCTCAAAAACACTAGATCTAGCTCAAATCAACTATACAACAACTGAGAAAGAGCTGTTTGCAGTATTTTTTTCTTTGGAAAAATTTAGGCCATATTTGTTAAACTCTCATGTGACCATTTTTACTGATCATACAGTTGTTCGATATCTCCTCAGGAAACCACAATCGAAGCCTAGATTGATAAGGTGGGCATTGCTTCTCCAAGAATTCGATATTGAGATAAAGGATCGAGCTAGGGAAGCAAACTATATAGCAAACCATTTGAGTAGGCTACCAGATGATACACAGGGAGTGGACTCTTCGAAACTAACTTGCGATTCTTTTCCTAATTCGGTTTTATGTGCTTTAGTTTTCAAAGAACCCTAGTATGGACATATAGTTAATTATCTCATGACTAGACTAACTCCTCCCTTTATGTCTAAGGCGCAGGCCCAAAAACTATAAAACAAAGCTAAGCATTACATTTGGGATGCTCCTCATCTATTGAGAATGTGCAGTGACCAAGTAATCAGAAAATGCGTGCCTAATAAGGAATCCAGGGCTATAATTTCAGCTTGCCATTCAATGGTTTGTGGGGGACATTTTACTGCAAGGAGAACATCTAGGAAAATTCTAGATTCTGGTTTTCATTGGCCTACCCTATTTAGAGATTCATTTACCTTTTGTTGATCATGTAACAAATGTCAACGTTTTGGAGGGTTAGGTAAATAGCATGAAATGCCTTAACAGCCTTTATTGTTTTGCGAAATTTTTTATATATGGGGGATTGATTTCATGGGTCCCTTTTTCCCCCATCTTTAGGCTTCGTGTATATCCTTTTAGTGGTAGTCTACGTATCAAAATGGATAAAGGTTGTGCCTACTAGAAAAGATGATGCACAAGCAGTTTCTAAAATTCTTAAGTTTAACATTTTTTGTCAGTTTGGGATTCCTAAGGCTGTGGTTAGTGATAGAGGGACACACTTTTGCAATAGGGTCATTAATAACCTATTTTTCAAATTTGGAGTCACTCACAAAGTCTCCACTGTATACCACCTACAAACTAATGTCAAGATGAAATATCGAATAGAGAAGTGAACCACATCTTGGAGAAGATGGTGAAGCCATCAAAGAAGGATTGGAATCTATGTTTAGAAGAAGCATTGTGGGCCTATCAGACTGTATACAAATCCCCAATAGGAATGCCCCCGTACCGTTTAATTTATAGTAAGGCTTATCACTTGTCGATGGAGTTGGAGCATAAAGCATATTAGGCGGTTAAGCGGTGCAACATGGACTTAGAATATTCTATTATGGAGCGGAAGCTGCAATTGCAAGAATTAGAGGAGTTAAGGCTAGAGGCATACAAAAATTTGCATCTCTATAAGGAGAAAACAAAGTTGATGGACGACAAGATTCTTCAAAGGAAAAGCTTCAAGGAAGGGGATAAAGTTCTCTTATTCAAGGCCTGGTTCACCTTTAAGTATGGAAAGTTCAACACTCGATAGGATGGGTCGTATTTAGCCACCAAGGTGCACGATTTTGGCATGGTAGAGCTTTCACATCAAGAGACAGGAGTACAACTCAAAGTGAATGGCCAACTATTAAAGCTCTATCATGAGAATCAACAAGCTCCGTAATCATTAGGTCATTTCTCATCCTTCAATTACTACTTACTTTTGCTTTGTGATTGAATATGACATTGTGGATGGATTAGTATGCTAAATAAGTGTGGGGGAGAAACCATTTCAGTAGGACTTGGGTTTAGTTTTCAATTTATGCAGTTTCAATTCAATAACTCCTTACCCTTTTATGTTCACTGTATTTTTGGCTTAATGCATGATACATCTTCCATGATTAAGGAATTTGATGTCATCATTAGCATGCACTTTGTTCTTTGTTGCCTAAAAGCTTTGTCTATGAATTCTAAGTGAACTGAGTATCCACTATTTGGTAGTCAAGTTTTCAACTCTGTCTTTGTTTGTTTTCTTTTCAGGTACGTAAGATCCTTTTCGCCGTAGCGAACTTACCTTGTTTTCCCTCTTATTACTCTCAGGAAAATTTCACCGCGGTATGGTTCCACATCGCTGCGGTGAAATTTCCTTAATAAAACTCTCAGGAAAATTTGCTGCGGCGAACAACTTTGGGCAACCATTGCCGCGGTGTGCATCCCACGTCGCCACGATGAACTCCCCAAAATTCTTCCCTATTCCTTTCAAGTAAATTTCGCCGCAGTGCGAGTTCATGTCGCCATGATGAAATATCGCTATTTCACTAGAATTCGCAATTAGGGTTATTTCGCCATGTCGAATATCAGCATTAGCCACAATGGAAGTTCAATCTGCGCGAAATTAACGCGGTGAAATTACCCTTCCACCCTTATCTTCTCTTAACCCTTCATCTTCCATCTGTCCTTATTAGTAATTTTCCTCCTAAAATCTATACAAACCCCGACCTCCTTCCTCTCCGTCTCTTCTCCTCTAGTTCGCAGCGACTCTCTCCACCGATACAACTCCTTTGACTTTTCTAGCGACTTTCTCCTCCATTTTTGTAAGTTTTCCACTCTTTTCCTTGTTTCTTCTTAGTTTATGTATTGTTTAGGGTAGGTTAAGTTTATTATTTATTTCCTTTTTTTCCACTTCCCATTTTAGTTTCATTTTCTTTAAGATAGTTGTTTTAATCCTTGTTTATATTCTATTTCCATGTGAAACTTTGCAGAACAATGCCTCATGTTAAACTTCCATCCCGTTCTACTCCCGCTAACCCTTCTAGTTCACCTAGTGATTCTAGTTCTTCAGATAGTGATGGTTTCACTTTTACCAAACTAATCGAAAAAGTGGACACTAGGCCATTCATTAAAGAGCGCCCTTTCCCTTTAACTCCGCCCGACAATCCTTTTGTCCAACAATTAGTCAACTCTTAACTTACAGGGTTAGTACAACCTCAAGATCAAGGCAACGATAAATTCATTTGCCACTTCTATACATATACTCGATTCCATAACAATATGGAACTTAGTTTCCATAGTGTTAAAGCCTCCAATGCATTCTCCACAACCAGTATTTGCCTCCATTATAACCTTCCTCCTATTATCCGCTGCCATTACGACCAACCCATCCACAACTACCCCTCGGAGAATGTAATTCACACCCTCTATCAAGAGGGTACTGAATGGCATCAACCGAGGTACTACCAATTGTACCTTAAATGTTCCAATCTCTGCCCCAAAGCTCGTCCTTAGCTCCATCTTGTGCGTAACAACATCATTCCGACCACCCATCTTGCCTACATAATAAAACAACAAGCCCACCACATTTACCTTCTCATGACTAGCTGCCCAGTCGACATAGCTAATGTCATTGCTTCCACTCTACATGACTCCATCACCACTGCCAAATTCACCAATGCCATTACCTTCCCCCATCTCATCACAGACATATTTCGAGCCCACAATGTCCTGGAATTCCCTAATGATAGCTATTTCGACCCAGCCCCTCTGTTTAGGTACACCCGCTTCAAACATCCCATCATCCACCCACCCCACCCTCCACCAAGGTTCCTGATGTTGCTATAAACTCTACAACTTCTATACCAGCTGAGGATGATCCTCTAGCTTAGGCCACTCCTATGCCCGTGTCCATACAAACCCTCACTGGCCAAGTCAATGGCCTTTGTGTAGATCTTACTACTCTCTGGGAGACCCTCCTTCAGCAGATAGCCCAGTAGGAGAGAGAAAAGTGGTATCACCTGTGGATGGATGCATTGCTCACTGAGCACCTTCAAATCCAGCTGCCATCTGATGAAGATGACCCCCTCAGCGATGCTGGAACATCGGGAGCCGGTCCCTCTAACGTTGGGGATGATCTTATTATGGAGTAGATCGAGTTGCTTGTTCTTGTGTTTTCCTTCATTTTTTTTAGTTTTTAGTTTGTCGGATACTCAGTTACATTTTGCCATGTAGAAACTTAATGGCCGGTCATTTATCAAATTCTCTGTGTCCTTTTCCGATTTGTTGTTCTTCCTTAGCCTTACACTTCCCTTTCCATGCATAATTCTTTTAATTGTACTTCACATTGAGGACAATATGATGTTTAAGTGTAAGGGAGTTTGTTCTAATTTGAAATTCTTGTTTATGCATCATTTTTGGCCATTTAACCACTAGTGCAAGTCATTTGTGCATAGTATACAAATTTTTAAACTTGGTAATCGAAGAAAATCGGTTGTTTTAAATGTTTCTGTCATTTTTTGCTATAGCGATGTTGCAAAATTGATGTTTTGCCACAGCGACCTCTTGGCTTCACCATGGCAACGCTATCCTGAAACTGTTTTAAAAATTCCTTATTTCAATAATTCTTCTTAATTTAGATTCTTTTCACTCTTTTATCATGAAGATTTTATAAATTTCAAAGTGGTCCTTGTGTTTTTGAAAATACCATCTATGTTTTTAAATAATAGTTGATTTCGGTTAATTTCATTTTTGATTTTTTCAAGAGAAGCAAATGAGGGTACGCTAAGGAAGTAGAATTATGTGTTTTTAAACCTTGAGATTGCTTAATTAAGATACTACCCTTGTTGGAGAGACATTTGGGCCTGAATTTTTTCAATTTTATGTGTATTTGCTTAATTTCATATCTCTCTAGAACTTGTTTTAATTCTTGATCAAAGCTTGATGAACTAAAATTTTGTTAATATGATA